>CM059565.1:66717885-67064143 GCA_030386875.1 Morinoia aosen | reverse complement strand
GTGCCCTACAACAGCGTACACTAGGCAGCTATAACAGGAACAGCGTACAACAGCGTACACTGGGCAGCTATAACAGGAACAGCGTACAACAGCGTACACTGTGCCCTACAACAGCGTACACTAGGCCCTACATCAGCGTATACTGGGCCCTACATCAGCGTATACTGGGCCCTACAACAGCGTACACTTGGCAGGTATAACAGGGACAGCATACAACAGTGTACACTGGGCCTTACAAAAGCGTACACTGAGCCTGTACAACAGGAACAGCGTACAACAGCGTACACTGGGCCCTACAAAAGCGTACACTGGGCAGGTATAACAGGAACAGCGTACAACATCGAAAACTTGGCCTTACAAAAGCGTGCACTGAGCCCTACAGCAGCGTACACTGGGCCCTACAAAAACGTACATTGGGCGTATAACAGGAACAGCGTACAACAGCGTACACTGGGCCCTACAAAAGCGTACACTGGGCAGGTATAACAGGAACAGCGTACAACATCGAAAACTTGGCCTTACAAAAGCGTGCACTGAGCCCTACAGCAGCGTACACTGGGCCCTACAAAAACGTACATTGGGCGTATAACAGGAACAGCGTACAACAGCGTACACTGGGCCCTACAAAAGCGTACACTGGGCCTGTACAACAGGAACAGCGTACAACAGCGTACACTGGGCCCTACAAAAGCGTACACTGGACCTGTACAACAGGACCAGCGCACAACAGCACACACACACAGACGCAGTGTAGGGAGGGCGGCGGAGTACATCACTGTAGCGCCAGAATCTCGCGTCCATCCGTCACGTGTCCGCCGCTCGATAAGCTCCCGCGCTGCCCGTACCTGGCTCACGGGATCCTGCCGCCTCCACTTGAAGGATTTCCAGCAAAGGATACCACTGCTAGCATATATACCGTATGGGCCATGAAAAAGTAAACCAAAATTTAAATTGATACTATAATTAGAGCCGCGCCCGTGTGTCACACCCACCAGCCTGCAGTGTGAGATGAGCGTATCTGTGATACAAGCTTCATCAACTCCACAATTTCGGTGCCTTAACCCAGCAGATTGGGAGTCGGAATGAATATCACGTGTATTGGTAGGTTAGATTAGGTTGTATAGAATATCAGCGGTTGAGACTTGGCAAAGTATTGGAAAGCCATAGAATAGCATGGGAAATTATGGGAAAGCCATGTTGAAGCTCAGTTGGTCTGCCACTTTATCACGCTGTCAGGGAAGCTTAATGACTATTTTTGATAGGAGTTTCACGAGTGCACAAGATCAAGAGTATTTTAATTGCGTATTCTGTTGGGTTGGATATATTTGTTTTTGATCCACATGGTAAGTATATTTTTTAAGAAATTATCGATTCCAGTCATTTATGACATGTTGCGTACACTAAAAAAACCTACACCTCGACCTTCTCGCAGCGCCAGCAGCGTAACATCACCTCTTCCCCCCTTCAAAAAACAGGGGTGTACTAGTAAATATATAAACACACGACGGTCATTCTTAGTAGTAGATGGATTTCAAACAAATGCAGAAAAGTGTCGCAAAATTCTTCTGTGAATATTTTTTTGCATCGTTCATTCACAATTGAAATGAACCAAAGGCTGAAGCTAAGACTTGTTACTAAAGTTGAAAACACTGGAAAATGATGGCTAACTTGAACTCCATTAAAATTCTGAAGCTAGAACTCGAGCAGAGCTCGGTGATGATGTAACAATGGAAAAACCATAGTTTTGATCCTTTATTCTGCACTTATATTTGCTTTGTGTTCTCTTCAACACAACACACACACTCCCTGCACAACAGCAGACACGCTTATTGCAACAATAGGCCCACTTATACTGTATTATTTATATACGTAACTATGGTACGAAAGCTGGAACACAAACTACTTTGGAATAGTGAGCCACTCCACTTACTGTTGCAAGCCCACCGCCACTCCACTCACTGTTGCTGGCCCACCGCCACTCCACTTACTGTTGCAAGCCCACCGCCACTCCACTCACTGTTGCAAGCCCACCGCCACTCCACTCACTGTTGCAAGCCCACCGCCACTCCACTCACTGTTGCAAGCCCACCGCCACTCCACTCACTGTTGCAAGCCCACCGCCACTCCACTCACTGTTGCAAACCCACCGCCACTCCACTCACTGTTGCAAGCCCACCGCCACTCCACTCACTGTTGCTGGCCCACCGCCACTCCACTCACTGTTGCAAGCCCACCGCCACTCCACTTACTGTTGCTGGCCCACCGCCACTCCACTTACTGTTGCAAGCCCACCGCCACTCCACTCACTGTTGCTGGCCCACCGCCACTCCACTCACTGTTGCAAGCCCACCGCCACTCCACTTACTGTTGCAAGCCCACCGCCACTCCACTTACTGTTGCAAGCCCACCGCCACTCCACTCACTGTTGCAAGCCCACCGCCACTCCACTTACTGTTGCAAGCCCACCGCCACTCCACTTACTGTTGCAAGCCCACCGCCACTCCACTTACTGTTGCAAGCCCACCGCCACTCCACTCACTGTTGCTGGCCCACCGCCACTCCACTCACTGTTGCAAGCCCACCGCCACTCCACTTACTGTTGCAAGCCCACCGCCACTCCACTCACTGTTGCAAGCCCACCGCCACTCCACTCACTGTTGCAAGCCCACCGCCACTCCACTCACTGTTGCTGGCCCACCGCCACTCCACTCACTGTTGCAAGCCCACCGCCACTCCACTCACTGTTGCTGGCCCACCGCCACTCCACTCACTGTTGCAAGCCCACCGCCACTCCACTTACTGTTGCAAGCCCACCGCCACTCCACTCACTGTTGCAAGCCCACCGCCACTCCACTTACTGTTGCAAGCCCACCGCCACTCCACTCACTGTTGCAAGCCCACCGCCACTCCACTCACTGTTGCAAGCCCACCGCCACTCCACTTACTGTTGCAAGCCCACCGCCACTCCACTCACTGTTGCAAGCCCACCGCCACTCCACTCACTGTTGCAAGCACACCGCCACTCCACTTACTGTTGCAAGCCCACCGCCACTCCACTCACTGTTGCAAGCCCACCGCCACTCCACTTACTGTTGCAAGCCCACCGCCACTCCACTCACTGTTGCAAGCCCACCGCCACTCCACTTACTGTTGCAAGCCCACCGCCACTCCACTCACTGTTGCAAGCCCACCGCCACTCCACTTACTGTTGCAAGCCCACCGCCACTCCTCTCACTGTTGCAAGCCCACCGCCACTCCACTCACTGTTGCAAGCCCACCGCCACTCCACTTACTGTTGCAAGCCCACCGCCACTCCACTCACTGTTGCAAGCCCACCGCCACTCCACTCACTGTTGCAAGCCCACCGCCACTCCACTTACTGTTGCAAGCCCACCGCCACTCCACTCACTGTTGCAAGCCCACCGCCACTCCACTCACTGTTGCAAGCACACCGCCACTCCACTTACTGTTGCAAGCCCACCGCCACTCCACTCACTGTTGCAAGCCCACCGCCACTCCACTTACTGTTGCAAGCCCACCGCCACTCCACTCACTGTTGCAAGCCCACCGCCACTCCACTTACTGTTGCTGGCCCACCGCCACTCCACTCACTGTTGCTGGCCCACCGCCACTCCACTTACTGTTGCTGGCCCCCTGGTCCACTCCACTCACTGTTGCAAGCCCACCGCCACTCCACTCACTGTTGCTGGCCCACCGCCACTCCACTCACTGTTGCAAGCCCACCGCCACTCCACTCACTGTTGCTGGCCCACCGCCACTCCACTCACTGTTGCTGGCCCCCTGGTCCACTCCACTCACTGTTGCAAGCCCACCGCCACTCCACTCACTGTTGCTGGCCCACCGCCACTCCACTCACTGTTGCAAGCCCACCGCCACTCCACTCACTGTTGCTGGCCCACCGCCACTCCACTCACTGTTGCAAGCCCACCGCCACTCCACTCACTATTGCAAGCCCACCGCCACTCCACTCACTGTTGCTGGCCCACCGCCACTCCACTCACTGTTGCTGGCCCACCGCCACTCCACTTAAAGTTGCAAGCTCACCGCCACTCCACTCACTATTGCAAGCCCACCGCCACTCCACTCACTGTGCTGGCCCACCTCCACTCCACTTAAAGTTGCAAGCCCACCGCCACTCCACTCACTGTTGCAAGCCCACCGCTAATCCACTTAAAGTTGCAAGCCCACCGCCACTCCACTCACTGTTGCTGGCCCATTGCCACTCCATTTAAAGTTGCAAGCCCAGCGCCACTCCACTCACTATTGCAAGCCCACCGCCACTCCACTCACTGTTGCAAGCCCACCGCCACTCCACTCACTATTCCAACCCCACCGCCACTCCACTTAAAGTTGCAAGCCCACCGCCACTCCACTTAAAGTTGCAAGCCCACCGCCACTCCACTCACTATTACAAGCCCACCGCCACTCCACTCACTGTTGCAAGCCCACCGCTACTCCACTCACTATTGCAAGCCCACCGCCACTCCACTCACTATTACAAGCCCACCGCCACTCCACTCACTGTTGCAAGCCCACCGCTACTCCACTTAAAGTTGCAAGCTCACCGCCACTCCACTCACTGTTGCAAGCCCACCGCCACTCTACTCACTATTGCAAGCCCACCGCCACTCCACTCACTATTACAAGCCCACCGCCACTCCACTCACTGTTGCAAGCCCACCGCCACTCCACTCACTATTACAAGCCCATCGCCACTCCACTCACTATTGCAAGCCCACCGCCACTCCACTCACTATTACAAGCTCACCGCCACTCCACTCACTATTGCAAGCCCACCGCCACTCCACTCACTGTTGCAAGCCCACCGCCACTCCACTCACTGTTGCACACCCACCGCCAGTCCACTCACTATTGCACACCCACCGCCACTCCACTCACTGTTGCACACCCACCGCCAGTCCACTCACTATTGCACACCCACCGCCACTCCACTCACTGTTGCACACCCACCGCCAGTCCACTCACTATTCTAAAACAATAATGCCCGCTCCTGTCAAAATAGAGTGCCTGAAAACTCACAATCTTCTTCACTACACACACACATATTCGCCATAACCCCACCCCCCATCGTGTTCGGTCACAACTGCAATGGGTGGTTACCTAAGAGAAAATTCCCTAAAAGATTTCTAGATTTGAAGTTCGTTTCTTTTGAGGTGCCGCATGAACCTACCCAAACGTTATGTCTCCGTCACACCACCATAACAATCCACGCCACCACTCTAAGAAGAAACGAGCTCTCAAAAAAGAAAACGACAGATCCCGTCACACCTGCACCACAATAAAACCGAAACTCCACACATCCAACAGTCACCACCAGAGCAACACAACACAACACCACATAACGAACACACAAGGCAACACCACACAAAACACACAACACAACACACATAACACAACACCACACAACACACAAAACCCAACCCAACACACACAACCCAACCCAACACACACAACCCAACCCAACACAACACCACACAACACCACACGACACACACAACCCAACCCAACACAACACACACAACACCACACGACACACACAACCCAACCCAACACAACACCACACAACACCACACGACACACACAACCCAACCCAACACAACACACACAACACCACACGACACACACACACAACACCATACAACACACACAACACAACACCACACAACATACACAACACAACACCACACAACACACATACCACAACAACACACCACACAACACAACAACACAACACAACACACGTGCCCCAGAACATGACAGACCCCGTCCCCACCAGCCGAGATTGGCCCCGACGGCTCGTTAGCCCAGCGCGGTGGGTGTCCACTTTTTTCTGCGCGATAATTGCTTCGGAGCACTTCGCACTTTTGCTCCAATTTCTGGAGCTTGGTGTTGTGGTGGTGCTAGAAGTGTTGTTGTTGTGGTGGTGGTGTTGTTCTGGTCGTGGTGATGTGGTGTGCTGGTGTTGTGATGCTATAGGTGTTGTTGTGGTGGTGGTGGGGTTGTTCTGGTCGTGGTGATGTGGTGTGGTTGTGTTGAGGTGCTAGAGGGGTTGTAGTGATGCTGGTGTTGTGGCGTTGTTGTGGTGATGTGGTGGTGTTGGTGTTGCCATAACTTATATCAGTTGCCGTAGAGGCAGGCATAACATCTGGCAACAAGGCAGGGTGTGCAGAAATTCTGTGCTTAAATTTCGATAGAAAAAATCAATTTGAGAATTTTGGCATGAAACAACGCAACGAAGCGCAGCCAAACCAGCAGTAAAACGATCGCTCCTAGCTGTGCATTTACGACACCGTAAACTGTGTGGGAACTCCCGTATTACGACAGCTTGTAACCTTCGTAAGATCCAACTGGCAGGCGTCGTAAGGTTGACTGAATATGATAAAATTGACTGCAAGTCAAGTATGTAAATAAAAATTGAGAGTCGTCGTTAAATCGAATATAAGCCGCAAAATCGATTGGATGTGGCAAAATTGACAGGAATTTCTGATATCGACTCAAAGTTGTGGTGTAGTAGACCGCAATTCGTAGAGTTGACTGAAAGACGTCGTAGAATTGACAGGAAGTCATAAAATCACGCTGGAAGTCGCAAAATTAGACCGACAACCGTAAAATAAGACTGGAAGTCATAAAATCATTGTACAAATCACAATTAGCCGACATTATGATATGAGACTGGAAGTTGTACTATACGACTGAAAGTCATAAAATCATACTGAAAATTGTTAAATCAGAATGGAAGTAGTAAAATCCGACTGGGAGTTGTATAATCAACTAAGAAGTCATAAATTTAGACGGAGTCGTAAAATCCCTCTGGAAACTACATATCTTAGGGCTTCCTGCACTTCGCCGCCTCACGTACGACGGAGCGCATAAACCTTCCGAACAGATGTAGTCGTAAACGCTGTCAAATTCACGGTTAAATCCATAGCACCTACCTCGCAAAGGCCAATGAATGTCGTAGCAAATTCACAGAACCTACTATGCATAGGCCTATAAATAAAGACATATTCATTGTCCCTACATTGCAGAGGCCTTTGAATGAAGACATAAATTCACATTGGCATATGAACAAAAAATAAATTCATACAACTCACCTTGCATAGGCCCATGAATAAAGACACAAATTCATACAACCTACCTTGTACAGGCCTATAAATAAAAAATAAATTAATACAACTCACCTTGCATAGGCCTATGAATAAAGATTGAAATTTCAAGAAGCCTACCTGCGAATGCCAACGCCAGAACTGCGCGGTTGAAAGCATCAGAACTGCCCCAAAAAAGGCCTACCTGCAAATGCGAGCACGAGACCTGCCCCAAAAAAAGCCTACCTTTGTTGAGCTGGGGCTTCTCGCAGTGTGCGGGGGCGAGGGCGCGCGTGAAGTGCTCGTCCACCATGGCTGCCGTGTCGCCTCTGTAGTGCGTCACCACCACGCAGTTTGCTGACACGTAGCGCACGTCCTGCACCCACACACCTCATTATTGGACTTATACTGCAATCATCAAGTCATAAAATTATGTTAAGCCATGAATATAACATAAAGCCATAATATAATTAATTAAGCCATATTATATTAAGCCATGTACATTATTATAGTTATGTTATAATTATTAAGCCATATAATTATAATCAAATTATATTATATCCTTTTTCTTATAGTTTTTACTTTAAAACTGCTCAAAGAGTAGAGAAGTTACACTTTCTTTCACTGTTTCCCCCGTTTTTTTTTTAAACCACCAAGTGAGCTGCACATACTCGTGTGAAAACAACCGGGACTGGAATTGGGATCGAACCAGGGTTTTTCTAATTCGAATCCTGATACGTAACTCTTAACACTACGTCGCCAGATGGTGCCCACGTTGCCAGATGGTACTCATCTTGACAGATAGTACTAACATCGCCAGAGGGCACGGACGTCGCTAGATGGCACTCACATCACTAAATGGTACCAATGTCGCAAGATGATACCTATGTTGCCAGAGGGTACCAATGTCGCCAGAGGGTACTCACGTAGCCAGATGGTACTCATTTTGTCATATGGTATTCACGTTACCAGATGGTATTCACGTTGCCATACATTAACCCCGTTGCCAGACATTACCCCGTAGCCAGACATTACCCCCGTTACCAGATGGTATGGTACCCACGTTGCCAGATGGTACTCACGTTGCCATAAATTAACCCCGTTGTCAGATGGTACTCACGTTGCCACACATTAACCCCGTTGACAGATTGTACTCAAGTAGCCATAAATTAACCCCGTTGCCAGATGGTACTCGCGTTGCTACACATTACTCCCGTTGCCAGATGGTACTCACATTGCCACACATTAACCCCGTTGCCAGATGGTACTCACGTTGCCAGTCGGTGCAGAGGCGTCCGTTTGGTCGGTGGTGGTGAGAATGTTTTGGTGGTGATGGTGCTGGAGCTGGTGGGGTGGTAAGTGGTGTTGGTTGAGCAG
This sequence comes from Morinoia aosen, assembly GCA_030386875.1. NCBI lineage: Eukaryota > Metazoa > Arthropoda > Malacostraca > Amphipoda > Talitridae > Morinoia > Morinoia aosen. The sequence goes on along the minus strand of CM059565.1, from coordinate 67,055,639 downwards.
GTGGTGGTGGTGGTGGTGGTGGTGGTGTAGGGGGTGGTATGGGTGCGATGGTGTTACTGGTGTAACGGGCGTCTGTCTCTCGCTGCACAGCTTCTGAAACACACCACGATTACGATTACACCAATTGTTCATTTTAGTATTGGTTTAATTATTACAAAACTGGGACCACCACAATTACGATTACACCAATCACTTTTTTTATATTGCTCAAATAATCTGAAAATGGGACTACAAGTCCTGAAAAGAAAGTCCCAGATCCAAAAGTGGGACAAAAATCCCAAGCCATAAAGTCCCAGCCCTACAAGTGAGGGACATTGTCCCTAAAAAGTCCCAGCCTCAACACGTTGCGTGCGATACAACCCATCGATGGGTTCTTTCAAAAATGTTAATAACCTTTTAAAATAAATGGTAATTAATGGATCCAGTTAATGTTTGTGATATTTAAATTTGCCAACAACTTTTGACATTTAATTTGAGTTGACTATTGAACTTCAGCTTAAGCCATCGCGGTCAATTTGTTAATAGTGGGAAACATTGTCCTTGAAATGGGCAAGTCTCGGCCTTAAAAATACGGTAAAAAGTTTAAATAAGAAAATCCCAGCCCTAAGCTGGAAAATGGTCAGAAACAGAAAACGCAGCCCCGTGATGGTGAGGTGCAGTCACGTGATAGTGAGGTACAGTCACGTGATGGTGAGGTACAGTCACGTGATGGTGAGGTGCAGTCACGTGATAGTGAGGTACAGTCACGTGATGGTGAGGTACAGTCACGTGATGGTGAGGTGCAGTCACGTGATAGTGAGGTACAGTCACGTGATGGTGAGGTACAGTCACGTGATGGTGAGGTACAGTCACGTGATGGTGAGGTACAGTCACGTGATGGTGAGGTACAGTCACGTGATGGTGAGGTACAGTCACGTGATGGTGAGGTACAGTCACGTGATGGTGAGGTACAGTCACGTGATGGTGAGGTACAGTCACGTGATGGTGAGGTACAGTCACGTGATGGTGAGGTACAGTCACGTGATGGTGAGGTACAGTCACGTGATGGTGAGGTACAGTCACGTGATGGTGAGGTACAGTCACGTGATGGTGAGGTACAGTCACGTGATGGTGAGGTACAGTCACGTGATGGTGAAGTACAGTCACGTGATGGTGAGGTACAGTCACGTGATGGTGAGGTACAGTCACGTGATGGTGAGGTACAGTCACGTGATGGTGAGGTACAGTCACGTGATGGTGAGGTACAGTCACGTGATGGTGAGGTACAGTCACGTGATGGTGAGGTACAGTCACGTGATGGTGAGGTACAGTCACGTGATGGTGAGGTACAGTCACGTGATGGTGAGGTACAGTCACGTGATGGTGGCATTTTATTTGATATTTAGACAATATAAAAGATATTTTTTAACCATCTATGGGCAATTTCCTGCACTGAAAGTAAATTTACAGGCATATTTTGGCAAAAAAGTATTTTTGCGTGGTCATTTCTACCCTTAAATATATTCCAAGGCATTTCCTGCACGCACGATATCTACGAGGGCAACTTATAAAAAATAAAATATCATCAAGGGTGTTTTTTTGGGAACTTTTTTGCGAAAAATTTTAACAAAAACCTCGCAGTGCTTTCACATAAAAATTGCCTCGAGTGTAAGCGTGAATAAATTTTTGTAGCGAAGAATCCTTGAGTTTCAAATTTGTTTCCTGATTCGACCTTATCAGGAACAGTGCTATTAATTCTCCCTAAGCAATCTTGTTATCAATAACTTCGTTTTACTCCAATAAGATATTATGAATTTTGGAGTTTACCTTACTAATCAAAGTTGGGAGACTTTTGCTTTCTTTGTCATTTCTACCTTATTGCATGTTTATACCTATTTCCGCTCTTATATTCATTAGAACTCTTTTACCTATTTAGTCTGTTGTACCTATTTGAACGCTGTAGCCAATTGGAACTCTTATTCCTAATGGGACGTTACGGCCTATTTGAACTATTTACTTATTAGACCTCTTTTACCTATTTGGGCTATTTTACATATTTGGGCTATTTTACATATTAGAATAATTTGGCCTACTTGGACGCTATTGCCTATTAGAACTATTTCACCTATTTGAACTCCTTTGTCTATCCAGTAACAGTTTGTACGAGTCTCCTAAATTGGAGATAAGAATACTATAAGAGCAACACCGACAATACATCTTCACAATTACAATTTACAACACCGGCAGCAAGTTGTAAACTAAAGAAATTCTGGCTTTTACAATTTCATAAAAGCATTAATAGAGAAAAATTCACATTATATGCAGCATAATGTATCAGAATGACGATTAGTTGTGTTTTTTGGGAATTCAAAGAATATTCATTTTTAAATTTGAATAAAATTAAATGCAGATCGTTTTGGTGTCAAAGAAATGATGCACTGAGTTCAAGTACCGGTGACACAGTAACATTTTAGAATGCTGACTTATCTGCCTATTTACAATTGTACTTTTTCTTTTTGTATTCATTTCTTTTTTCCTAATTGTGTGCAGAATTTCTTCATCATTCTGTAATATTTCCTCATTTTTCTTAAAAAAAAGATTAAATAATGTTGATGGAAAAATCCATGATCATCATGTATTATTCATTTCATTCATTGTATATTCGACCATAAAATATGTGTGCAATGTATGACATATATAATTCACGAATTTTCCACTGTACTAAATATATTGCTATAGAACGTTATTGAATAGCACATTTATTAAACCAAAAATCATTTACGAATAAATATTTTAACTACAATAGAATGTTTTACATAAAATACCACATAAGAATGAAAAACATCAAAAATTAGTCCTACACTGATATTGCCTCAGAAATTCTGAAATTTCCATTATCTGGTACTAATGTAAACCTGGTTGTAATTTCCGTAGAGTTTGGCTGCGTCAAATTCCGTCTCGAAGAAGTTTTTATCACAAAAGTTCGTATAAAGGCCAATTTTTTCCAGCACAAAGCATTCTTGATATATCAATAGAAAATATCAGTAAAAAGCATGCTGAATAATTCACCCAACAAGTATTTACACCCGCAAACTAATGCTTGGACATTACTTCTGAAGAGTACATCGTACATTTATTTAGCACGACAATTTGAACAACACAAAATGAAAAGTTCCAACACACACACACCACACACACACACCGCAGCTGCAGTTGACTTATATTATTCCCAATGAGTTAACAAAAACTCTGCCAAAAAAGTTAAAGAACTTTGTTCAAAAATTTATCCCCCAACATGCCACTTAAAAACTTTCAGCCCCCAACGACTTGAAGAAACTTTATAACATCGCATTCTTGTCATGAATTGCATTGTTCCATAAGAAGAGTGCCATTACCATCTCCAGATCAAAATCCAAACTTCGTTGGGAGATTCATTTTAAAAATTCTGCTAGTCATTTTCAGGTGGCAAGTGTGTGTGGTGCTGTGGTGGCAAGTGTGTGTGTGTTGCTGTGGTGGCAAGTGTGTGTGTGTGTTGCTGTGGTGGCAGGTGTGTGTGTGTTGCTGTGGTGGCAAGTGTGTGTGTGTTGCTGTGGTGGCAAGTGTGTGTGTGTTGCTGTGGTGGCAAGTGTGTGTGTGTTGCTGTGGTGGCAAGTGTGTGTGTGGTGCTGTGGTGGCAAGTGTGTGTGGTGCTGTGGTGGCAGGTGTGTGTGTGGTGCTGTGGTGGCAAGTGTGTGTGGTGCTGTGGTGGCAAGTGTGTGTGTGTTGCTGTGGTGGCAAGTGTGTGTGTGTTGCTGTGGTGGCAGGTGTGTGTGTGGTGCTGTGATGGCAAGTGTGTGTGTGTTGCTGTGGTGGCAGGTGTGTGTGTGGTGCTGTGGTGGCAAGTGTGTGTGGTGCTGTGGTGGCAAGTGTGCGTGTGGTGCTGTGGTGGCAAGTGTGTGTGTGTGGTGCTGTGGTGGCAAGTGTGTGTGTGGTGCTGTGGTGGCAAGTGTGTGTGGTGCTGTGGTAGCAAGTGTGTGTGGTGCTGTGATGGCAAGTGTGTGTGGTGCTGTGGTGGCAAGTGTGTGTGGTGCTGTGGTGGCAAGTGCGTGTGGTGCTGCGGTGGCAGGTGTGTGTGATGCTATGGGGGCAAGACAACAAACAATGCAGCACCACACACACCAACCCTCACTGCCGCAACAGACCAACACCTCTAACACCACACAACGTAGCCTCTTCGTTAGGGTGTCTGTGGTGTTAGCGACCCGTGTATGGTTCCTTGACCGGGCCGCCTGTACAGGTCTACTGCACGCGTCACATACATGCAATACGCACATACGTACAGTACATAGTAGGTGCACATGTGCAATACACACACTAAGTTGTACTGACACTAAATACTTACGTATAACGTACACACGAAGTACTACACACACTGGGTAGTACACACTAAGTTCTACATACAAAATAATACATACACTAAGCACCACACACACTAAGCACCACAGACGCAAGACGCACTTCGTCGCGATTTAGAGTCGATTGGGCAAAGTCTCAACGCCACGACCGACCAATTATATGGCGATTGTGTGGTGCTGCTGTTGTGTGGTGCTGTGGTTGTGTGGTGCTGCGGTTGTGTGGTGCTGTGGTTGTATGGTGCTGCGGTTGTGTGGTGCTGCTGTTGTGTGGTGCTGCGGTTGTGTGGAGCTGCGGCTGTGTGGTGCTGCAGTTGTGTGGTGCTGTGGTTGTGTGGTGCTGCGGTTGTGTGGTGCTGTAGTTGTGTGGTGCTGCAGTTGTGTGGTGCTGCAGTTGTGTGGTGCTGCGGTTGTGTGGTGCTGCTGTTGTGTGGTGCTGTAGTTGTGAGGAGCTGCGGCTGTGTGGTGCTGCAGTTGTGTGGTGCTGCGGTTGTGTGGTGCTGCTGTTGTGTGGTGCTGTGGTTGTGTGGTGCTGCAGTTGTGTGGTGCTGCAGTTGTGTGGTGCTGCAGTTGTGTGGTGCTGCAGTTGTATGGTGCTGCGGTTGTGTGGTGCTGCTGTTGTGTGGTGCTGCGGTTGTGTGGTGCTGCGGTTGTGTGGTGCTGCTGTTGTGTGGTGCTGTGGTTGTGTGGTGCTGCTGTTGTGTGGTGCTGCTGTTGTGTGGTGCTGCAGTTGTGTGGTGCTGTAGTTGTGTGGTGCTGCTGTTGTGTGGTGCTGCAGTTGTATGGTGCTGCGGTTGTGTGGTGCTGCTGTTGTGTGTTGCTGTGGTTTTGTGGTGCTGCGGTTGTGTGGAGCTGCTGTTGTGTGGTGCTGTAGTTGTGTGGTGCTGCGGTTGTGTGGTGCTGCTGTTGTGTGGTGCTGTGGTTTTGTGGTGCTGCGGTTGTGTGGTGCTGCTGTTGTGTGGTGCTGTGGTTTTGTGGTGCTGCGGTTGTGTGGAGCTGCTGTTGTGTGGTGGTGTGGTGCTGCGGTTGTGTGGTGCTGCTGTTGTGTGGTGCTGTGGTTTTGTGGTGCTGCGGTTGTGTGGTGCTGCTGTTGTGTGGTGCTGTGGTTTTGTGGTGCTGCGGTTGTGTGGTGCTGCTGTTGTGTGGTGCTGTGGTTGTGTGGTGCTGCTGTTGTTTGGTGCTGCTGTTGTGTTGCAGTTGTGTGGTGCTGCTGTTTTGTGGTGCTGTGGTTGTGTGGTGCTGTGGTTGTGTGGTGCTGCTGTTGTGTGGTGCTGTGGTTGGGTGGTGCTGCTGTTGTGTGGTGCTGTGGTTGTGTGGTGCTGCAGTTGTGTGGTGCTGCAGTTGTGTGGTGCTGCAGTTGTGTGGTGCTGCAGTTGTGTGGTGCTGCAGTTGTGTGGTGCTGCAGTTGTGTGGTGCTGCAGTTGTGTGGTGCTGCTGTTGTGTGGTGCTGCAGTTGTGTGGTGCTGCTGTTTTGTGGTGCTGCAGTTGTGTGGTGCTGCAGTTGTGTGGTGCTGCAGTTGTGTGGTGCTGCTGTTGTGTGGTGCTGCTGTTGTGTGGTGCTGTGGTTGTGTAGTGCTGCTGTTGTGTGGTGCTGTGGTTGTGTGGTGCTGCTGTTTTGTGGTGCTGTGGTTGTGTAGTGCTGCTGTTGTGTGGTGCTGTGGTTGTGTGGTGCTGCTGTTGTGTGGTGCTGCAGTTGTGTGGTGCTGCAGTTGTGTGGTGCTGCAGTTGTGTGGTGCTGCAGTTGTGTGGTGCTGCAGTTGTGTGGTGCTGCAGTTGTGTGGTGCTGCAGTTGTGTGGTGCTGCAGTTGTGTGGTGCTGCAGTTGTGTGGTGCTGCAGTTGTGTGGTGCTGCAGTTGTGTGGTGCTGCAGTTGTGTGGTGCTGCAGTTGTATGGTGCTGCTGTTGTGTGGTGCTGCAGTTGTGTGGTGCTGCAGTTGTGTGGTGCTGCAGTTGTGTGGTGCTGCAGTTGTGTGGTGCTGCTGTTGTGTGGTGCTGTGGTTGTGTAGTGCTGCTGTTGTGTGGTGCTGCAGTTGTGTGGTGCTGCAGTTGTGTGGTGCTGCAGTTGTGTGGTGCTGCTGTTGTGTGGTGCTGCAGTTGCGTGGTGCTGCGATAGTCACCAAGCACAAATAGGTGGAAATAGGCTCAAAATTCTTAAATTTAGCCTATCTAAATTCTAGACTTCTCTAAAACCTCAAATGAAAACCATAACACCCGCTTGCGATTTGTAAACAACACTCTGTAAGGAAGCAATCAGAGACAGACCAATTTCGCGAGAAAAATATCTGACTTTGCCCAATCCGCTGTAATCTGGCCATGAAGCAATTAGCACCTCGACTTTTTTAACGAGAATTCGCGTACAAAAACAGAAAGTGGCCGTTTACGCGAGACGACAGCCAATGCAGCTTCTCTCGCGGCCCGTCTGACTGGCGCTGTGGTGCTGTGTGATGTGGTGGTGTTGTATCTGTTGCTCTAGTGTCTCTAGTGTTGTGTGTGGTGCCTGTAGTGTGTGTGGTGCTGTGTGATGTGGTGGTGTTGTATCTGTTGCTCTAGTGTCTCTAGTGTTGTGTGTGGTGCCTGTAGTGTGTGTGGTGCTGTGTGATGTGGTGGTGTTGTATCTGTTGCTCTAGTGTCTCTAGTGTTGTGTGTGGTGCCTGTAGTGTGTGTGGTGCTGTGTGATGTGGTGGTGTTGTATCTGTTGCTCTAGTGTCTCTAGTGTTGTGTGTGGTGCCTGTAGTGTGTGTGGTGCTGTGTGATGTGGTGGTGTTGTATCTGTTGCTCTAGTGTCTCTGGTGTGGTGTGTGGTGCCTGTAGTGTGTGTGGTGCTGTGTGATGTGGTGGTGTTGTATCTGTTGCTCTAGTGTCTCTGGTGTGGTGTGTGGTGCCTGTAGTGTGTGTGGTGCTGTGTGATGTGGTGGTGTTGTATCTGTTGCTCTAGTGTCTCTGGTGTGGTGTGTGGTGCCTGTAGTGTGTGTGGTGCTGTGTGATGTAGTGGTGTTGTATCTGTTCCTCTAGTGTCTCTGGTGTGGTGTGTGGTGCCTGTAGTGTGTGTGGTGCTGTGTGATGTGGTGGTGTTGTATCTGTTGCTCTAGTGTCTCTGGTGTGGTGTGTGGTGCCTGTAGTGTGTGTGGTGCTGTGTGATGTGGTGGTGTTGTATCTGTTCCTCTAGTGTCTCTAGTGTGGTGTGTGGTGCCTGTAGTGTGTGTGGTGCTGTGTGATGTGGTGGTGTTGTATCTGTTCCTCTAGTGTCTCTAGTGTTGTGTGTGGTGCCTGTAGTGAGTGTGGTGCTGTGTGATGTGGTGGTGTTGTATCTGTTCCTCTAGTGTCTCTAGTGTGGTGTGGGGTGCCTGTAGTGTGTGTGGTGCTGTGTGATGTGGTGGTGTTGTATCTGTTCCTCTAGTGTCTCTAGTGTTGTGTGTGGTGCCTGTAGTGTGTGTTGGGTTGTGTGATGTGGTGGTGTTGTATCTGTTCCTCTAGTGTCTCTAGTGTTGTGTGTGGTGCCTGTAGTGTGTGTGGGGTTGTGTGATGTGGTGGTGTTGTATCTGTTCCTCTAGTGTCTCTAGTGTTGTGTGTGGTGCCTGTAGTGTGTGTGGTGCTGTGTGATGTGGTGGTGTTGTATCTGTTCCTCTAGTGTCTCTAGTGTTGTGTGTGGTGCCTGTAGTGTGTGTGGGGTTGTGTGATGTGGTGGTGTTGTATCTGTTCCTCTAGTGTCTCTAGTGTGGTGTGAGGTGCCTGTAGTGTGTGTGGTGCTGTGTGATGTGGTGGTGTTGTATCTGTTCCTCTAGTTTCTCTAGTGTGGTGCGTGGTGCCTGTAGTGTGTGTTGGGTTGTGTGATGTGGTGGTGTTGTATCTGTTCCTCTAGTGTCTCTAGTGTGGTGTGGGGTGCCTGTAGTGTGTGTGGTGCTGTGTGATGCGGTGGTGTTGTATCTGATCCTCTAGTGTCTCTAGTGTGGTGTGTGGTGCCTGTAGTGTGGTGTGGGGTGCCTGTAGTGTGTGTGGTGCTGTGTGATGTGGTGGTGTTGTATCTGTTCCTCTAGTGTCTCTAGTGTGGTGTGTGGTGCCTGTAGTGTGTGTGGGGTTGTGTGATGTGGTGGTGTTGTATCTGTTCCTCTAGTGTCTCTAGTGTGGTGTGGGGTGCCTGTAGTGTGTGTGGGGTTGTGTGATGTGGTGGTGTTGTATCTGTTCCTCTAGTGTCTCTAGTGTGGTGTGAGGTGCCTGTAGTGTGGTGTGGGGTGCCTGTAGTGTGGTGTGGGGTGCCTGTAGTGTGGTGTGGGGTGCCTGTAGTGTGGTGTGGGGTGCCTGTACTGTGGTGTGGGGTGCCTGTAGTGTGTGTGGTGCTGTGTGATGTGGTGGTGTTGTATCTGTTCCTCTAGTGTCTCTAGTGTGGTGTGAGGTGCCTGTAGTGTGGTGTGGGGTGCCTGTAGTGTGGTGTGGGGTGCCTGTAGTGTGGTGTGGGGTGCCTGTAGTGTGGTGTGGGGTGCCTGTACTGTGGTGTGTGGTGCCTGTAGTGTGGTGTGAGGTGCCTGTAGTGTGGTGTGGGGTGCCTGTAGTGTGGTGTGAGGTGCCTGTAGTGTGGTGTGGGGTGCCTGTAGTGTGGTGTGGGGTGCCTGTACTGTGGTGTGTGGTGCCTGTAGTGTGTGTGGTGCTGTGTGATGTGGTGGTGTTGTATCTGTTCCTCTAGTGTCTCTAGTGTGGTGTGAGGTGCCTGTAGTGTGGTGTGGGGTGCCTGTAGTGTGGTGTGGGGTGCCTGTAGTGTGGTGTGGGGTGCCTGTAGTGTGGTGTGGGGTGCCTGTAGTGTGGTGTGGGGTGCCTGTAGTGTGGTGTGGGGTGCCTGTAGTGTGGTGTGGGGTGCCTGTAGTGTGGTGTGGGGTGCCTGTAGTGTGGTGTGGGGTGCCTGTAGTGTGGTGTGGGGTGCCTGTAGTGTGGTGTGGGGTGCCTGTAGTGTGGTGTGGGGTGCCTGTAGTGTGGTGTGGGGTGCCTGTAGTGTGGTGTGGGGTGCCTGTAGTGTGGTGTGGGGTGCCTGTAGTGTGGTGTGGGGTGCCTGTAGTGTGGTGTGGGGTGCCTGTAGTGTGGTGTGGGGTGCCTGTACTGTGGTGTGTGGTGCATGTAGTGTGTGTGGTGCTGTGTGATGTGGTGGTGTTGTATCTGTTCCTCTAGTGTCTCTAGTGTGGTGTGAGGTGCCTGTAGTGTGGTGTGGGGTGCCTGTAGTGTGGTGTGGGGTGCCTGTAGTGTGGTGTGGGGTGCCTGTAGTGTGGTGTGGGGTGCCTGTAGTGTGGTGTGGGGTGCCTGTAGTGTGGTGTGGGGTGCCTGTAGTGTGGTGTGGGGTGCCTGTAGTGTGGTGTGGGGTGCCTGTAGTGTGGTGTGGGGTGCCTGTAGTGTGGTGTGGGGTGCCTGTAGTGTGGTGTGGGGTGCCTGTAGTGTGGTGTGGGGTGCCTGTAGTGTGGTGTGGGGTGCCTGTAGTGTGGTGTGGGGTGCCTGTAGTGTGGTGTGGGGTGCCTGTAGTGTGGTGTGGGGTGCCTGTAGTGTGGTGTGGGGTGCCTGTACTGTGGTGTGTGGTGCCTGTAGTGTGTGTGGTGCTGTGTGATGTGGTGGTGTTGTATCTGTTCCTCTAGTGTCTCTAGTGTGGTGTGAGGTGCCTGTAGTGTGGTGTGGGGTGCCTGTAGTGTGGTGTGGGGTGCCTGTAGTGTGGTGTGGGGTGCCTGTAGTGTGGTGTGGGGTGCCTGTAGTGTGGTGTGGGGTGCCTGTAGTGTCGTGTGGGGTGCCTGTAGTGTGGTGTGGGGTGCTTGTACTGTGGTGTGGGGTGCCTGTAGTGTGGTGTGTGGTGCCTGTAGTGTGGTGTGGGGTGCCTGTAGTGTGGTGTGTGGTGCCTGTAGTGTGGTGTGGGGTGCCTGTAGTGTGGTGTGGGGTGCCTGTAGTGTGGTGTGGGGTGCCTGTAGTGTGGTGTGGGGTGCCTGTAGTGTGGTGTGGGGTGCCTGTAGTGTGGTGTGGGGTGCCTGTAGTGTGGTGTGGGGTGCCTGTAGTGTGGTGTGTGGTGCCTCTAGTTCCATCAGTCACACCTCCAACACTCCAACTTTTATTTATGTATGCAAAGTCTCGGAAAAATTTAAAACATTTTCTGATGACTTTTTCATCTCCGCATTTGTACCTTCTTCATCTCCTGTTTATATCTTACCACGCCACTGCTTGTTTATTACTTCAAATCGCACGTTATTTACGTTTTCCCTTTTTCCGTCCTTTTCACCATTTTTCCTGAAGGCTCTATTTCTTTTTCCACTTTCCCTGTATCGCCCATTGTCGTTCTTCTTGTGTCCCCCTACCTTTCCCTTCACTTCCTTCTTTTTCGCTGCTCTTCTCCTCCCATTTCTCTCGTTCCTTCCTCACTCTCCCTGTTCCCTCATTTCTCTTTCTTTTTCCCCTTTTTTTCTGCTCTTTTTTCTCATTTCCGTCATTCTTTTTTATTTTGCCTCTCTTCTTTCCCCGCATCACTGTCTTTCTTTTTCTTTTTCGCTCCTTTCTCGCTTCTCCTTTTAACTTTTAATTTCCCTCTCTCATTTTGCTTCTTCCTGTCTGTCTGTCTGTCTGTCTCCTCAATTCTCTCCCTTTTCTGTCCCATTGTCTCCTCATTTCCCTCTTTCCCTTTTCTTGTTCCTCTTCAATCCCCCACTTCCAAAAAACTTTCACCCACAACTCGCAGGGACGCACCACACCACCGTCACCACACCGCACCACCGTCACCACACCGCACCACCGTCACCACACCGCACCACCGTCACCACACCGCACCACCGTCACCACACCGCACCACTGTCACCACACCACACCACCGTCACCACACCGCACCACCGTCACCACACCGCACCACCGTCACCACACCACACCACCGTCACCACACCACACCACCGTCACCACACCGCACCACCGTCACCACACCGCACCACCGTCACCACACCGCACCACTGTCACCACACCACACCACCGTCACCACACCGCACCACCGTCACCACACCGCACCACCGTCAACACACCGCACAACCGTCACCACACCGCACCACCGTCACCACACCACACCACCGTCACCACACCACACCACCGCCACCACACCACACCACCGTCACCACACCGCACCACCGCCACCACACCGCACCACCGTCACCACACCACACCACCGCCACCACACCGCACCACCGCCACCACACCGCACCACCGTCACCACACCGCACCACTGTCACCACACCGCACCACCGCCACCACACCACACCACCGTCACCACACCGCACCACCGCCACCACACCACACCACCGTCACCACACCGCACCACTGTCACCACACCACACCACCGTCACCACACCGCACCACCGTCACCACACCGCACCACCGTCAACACATCGCACCACCGTCACCACACCGCACCACCGTCACCACACCACACCACCGTCACCACACCGCACCACCGCCACCACACCACACCACCGTCACCACACCACACCACCGCCACCACACCACACCACCGTCACCACACCGCCCCACTGTCACCACACCGCACCACCGCCACCACACCACACCACCGTCACCACACCGCACCACTGTCACCACACCGCACCACCGCCACCACACCACACCACCGTCACCACACCGCACCACCGCCACCACACCACACCACCGCCACCACACCACACCACCGTCACCACACCGCACCATTGTCACCACACCACACCACCGTCACCACACCGCACCACCGTCACCACACCGCACCACCGTCAACACACCGCACCACCGTCACCACACCGCACCACCGTCACCACACCACACCACCGTCACCACACCGCACCACCACCACCAGACCACACCACCGTCACCACACCGCACCACCGCCACCACACCACACCACCGTCACCACACCACACCACCGCCACCACACCACACCACCGTCACCACACCGCACCACTGTCACCACACCGCACCACCGCCACCACACCACACCACCGTCACCACACCGCACCACTATCACCACACCGCACCACCGCCACCACACCACACCACCGTCACCACACCGCACCACCGCCACCACACCACACCACCGCCACCACACCACACCACCGTCACCACACCGCACCATTGTCACCACACCACACCCCCGTCACCACACCGCACCACCGTCACCACACCGCACCACCGTCGACACACCGCACCACCGTCACCACACCGCACCACCGTCACCACACCACACCACCGTCACCACACCGCACCACCGCCACCACACCACACCACCGTCACCACACCGCACCACCGCTACCACACCACACCACCGTCACCACACCACACCACCGCCACCACACCACACCACCGTCACCACACCGCACCACTGTCACCACACCACACCACCGTCACCACACCACACCACCGTCACCACACCGCACCACCGTCAACACACCGCACCACCGTCACCACACCGCACCACCGTCACCACACCACACCACCGTCACCACACCGCACCACCGCCACCACACCACACCACCGTCACCACACCGCACCACCGTCACCACACTGCTCCACCGTCACCACACCGCACCACCGTCACCACACCACTGTCACCACACCACACCACCGTCACCACACCGCACCACCGTCACCACACCACCGTCACCACACCACACCACCGTCACCACACCGCACCACCGTCAACACACCGCACCACCGTCGCCACACCGCACCACCGTCACCACACCACACCACCGTCACCACACCGCACAACCGCCACCACACCACACCACCGTCACCACACCGCACCACCGTCACCACACTGCTCCACCGTCACCACACCGCACCACCGTCACCACACCACCGTCACCACACCACACCACCGTCACCACACCGCACCACCGCCACCACACCACACCACCGTCACCACACCGCACCACCGTCACCACACTGCTCCACCGTCACCACACCGCACCACCGTCACCACTCCACCGTCACCACACCACACCACCGTCACCACACCACACCACCGTCACCACACCGCACCACTGTCACCACACCGCACCACCGTCACCACACCACACCACCGTCACCACACCGCACCACCGTCACCACACCGCACCACCGTCACCACACCGCACCACCGTCAACACACCGCACCACCGTCACCACACCGCACCACCGTCACCACACCACCGTCACCACACCACACCACCGTCACCACACCACACCACCGTCACCACACCGCACCACCGCCACCACACCACACCACCGTCACCACACCGCACCACCGTCACCACACCACCGTCACCACACCACACACCACCGTCACCACACCACACCACCGTCACCACACCGCACCACCGCCACCACACCACACCACCGTCACCACACCACCGTCACCACACCACACCACCGTCACCACACCACACCACCGTCACCACACCACACCACCGTCACCACACCACACCACCGTCACCACACCACACCACCGCCACCACACCACACCACCGTCACCACACCGCACCACCGTCACCACACCGCACCACCGTCAACACACCGCACCACCGTCACCACACCACACCACCGCCACCACACCGCACCACCGTCACCACACCACACCACCGTCACCACACCACACCACCGCCACCACACCACACCACCGTCACCACACCACACCACCGCCACCACACCACACCACCGTCACCACACCACACCACAGTCACCACACCACACCACCGCCACCACACCACACCACCGTCACCACACCACACCACCGTCACCACACCACCGTCACCACACCACACCACCGTCACCACACCACACCACCGTCACCACACCACACCACCGTCACCACACCACCGTCACCACACCACACCCCCGTCACCACACCACACCACCGTCACCACACCACACCACCGTCACCACACCACACCACACCACCGTCACCACACCACCGTCACCACACCACACCACACCACCGTCACCACACCACCGTCACCACACCACACCACCGTCACCACACCACACCACCGTCAACACACCACACCACCGTCACCACACCACACCACCGTCACCACACCACACCACCGTCACCACACCACACCACCGTCACCACACCACACCACCGTCACCACACCGCACCACCGTCACCACACCACACCACCGTCACCACACCACACCACCGTCACCACACCACACCACCGTCACCACACCACACCACCGTCACCACACCACACCACCGTCACCACACCACACCACCGTCACCACACCACACCACCGTCACCACACCACACCACCGTCACCACACCACACCACCGTCACCACACCGCACCACCGTCACCACACCACACCACCGTCACCACACCGCACCACCGTCACCACACCGCACCACCGTCACCACACCGCACCACCGTCACCACACCGCACCACCGTCACCACACCACACCACCGTCACCACACCACACCACCGTCACCACACCACACCACCGTCACCACACCACACCACCGTCACCACACCACACCACCGTCACCACACCACACCACCGTCACTACACCACACCACCGTCACCACACCACACCACCGTCACCACACCACACCACCGTCACCACACCGCACCACCGTCACCACACCGCACCACCGTCACCACACCGCACCACCGTCACCACACCGCACCACCGTCACCACACCACACCACCGCCACCACACCACACCACCGTCACCACACCGCACCACCGTCACCACACCGCACCACCGTCACCACACCGCACCACCGTCACTACACCACACCACCGTCACCACACCGCACCACCGTCACCACACCGCACCACCGTCACCACACCGCACCACCGTCACCACACCACACCACCGTCACCACACCGCACCACCGTCACCACACCGCACCACCGTCACCACACCACACCACCGTCACCACACCGCACCACCGTCACCACACCGCACCACCGTCACCACACGCTAAGTTAGACTAGAACTCCAAACAATGGCAACTCGAACTTTAAATTCGAAGTGGTAACGTGCGGACATCAACAAGTAGGAAATGATGTGGAAATTAGAATTTCACGGCGGATATTTCAAACATCGTGTCGGGCAACAAAAAATCTATTAAATTCAAACATGTTTCACAGCTATGACTCTTGTGTAATATTATGATACCGCATTTTTCTTAGTTATCGTGTCCTTTACATACCATATCCTTCGCACGTCGTGCCCCATAAACAACGTCTGTAAATATCTCGCCCTATATAACACATGCACGTTTTGCGATAATATTCCCTTTTAATATCGTGTCCTATGAGGCCCATGTCCTGAAAATATCGTGTCCTATAAATGTCGCTTCCTATAAATAACACGTTCCCTGAATATTGAAATCTATCAATAACACGTTCAATATATATCGCGTCCTATGAATAACAAAGTCTTTTAAATATGGCCTCCTGTAAATAACATGGTCTATAAATATCACGTCCTATAAATAAAACTCTCCATATATATAGTGTGTCATGTAGATATCTATATTTTTAACCTCATAAATATTATGATATTCGTATATTGTACTATGCTATATAAATATTGTGTCATACGAATATCGTATATTATAGCTAACACGTCCTGTAAATATCGAGTTCCATAGACAGTATATCTTATACTATCGCTTCCTGCCAATATCGCGTCCTGCAAATATCGCATCCTGCAAATATCGCGTCCTGCAAATATCGCATCCTACAAATATCGCGTCCTGCAAATATCGCGTCCTGCAAATATCGCGTCCTGCAAATATCGCATCCTGCAAATATCGCATCCTGCAAATATTTCGTCCTGCAAATATCGCATCCTGCAAATATCGCGTCCTGTAAATATCGCGTCCTGCAAATATCGCGTCCTGAAAATATCGCGTCCTGCAAATATCGCGTCCTGCAAATATCGCGTCCTGCAAATATCGCGTCCTGCATATATCGCATCCTGCAAATATCGCGTCCTGCATATATCGCATCCTGCAAATATCGCGTCCTGCATATATCGCATCCTGCAAATATCGCGTCCTGCATATATCGCATCCTGCAAATATCGCGTCCTGCATATATCGCATCCTGCAAATATCGCGTCCTGCATATATCGCATCCTGCAAATATCGCGTCCTGCATATATCGCATCCTGCATATATCGCGTCCTGCATATATCGCATCCTGCAAATATCGCGTCCTGCATATATCGCATCCTGCAAATATCGCGTCCTGCATATATCGCATCCTGCAAATATCGCGTCCTGCATATATCGCATCCTGCATATATCGCGTCCTGCATATATCGCGTCTTACAAATATCAAATTTTATGCAAATTATCTTTAGAGGAGCATCAAATTCGTTCTTTTAGAAATGTTACTTTTGAAGGGAACTTATTTTCATGCAAGGCTGTCATTTTAAAATGACTATTGTTTTGACATTCACGCACGAAAATGAAAACGTATAAAAAACAAAACACCAAACTTTTGAACTTTTCTCAACTGTTCAACTCTTGAAGAATATTTTGATCGAAAATTATCCCACAAATTAACATTTTGTCTGTAGAGCAGGAGATACATTTCTTCTCTTTCTGCTCATATTTCTCGACACTCGAGCACGCTTAAACTTTGATTTCGATTAATGTGTTTTTTACTTCGTTGCCGTCCAGCAGAAAGTTACGTTAGCTTCCTTACATCCCCACACTCGCTACAGTTGGTTTGCTTAGGTGCAAGTTGCAGAACTGGGAAACCGTCTTTACTGTTGGAAAGCATTTTCATCTTTTCCAAGAAGGGTGAAGAATTAAAAGTTGAGGGCAAGAACCAAAGAAGTCCACATTGCTGAAATTGTATGTGGTCAATACTGAAACGAGCGTTTCGGATCTTGACCCAACATCAGCTGTAAATCTGTTAATATAAACGGAATTCAATACTATGACAATGTATTTGCACACCTTATATATAACCAGAGATGTTCAGACAACGGTAATGGCGAACAGACTGCCAAAACCAACCTGCTGAACAAAGGTAAGCAAGAAGATGAATGAACGAGAAAATGGAGTGAAAAATATACAATCACGAAATTATCTTAACTCTTTAGTGCTTCATTCTATTTTAAATAATAGTAGTTAAATAATTGGAATGCTATAAATGGATACCGATACGTAAGTGAGCAACTTAACTCGTGGTACACGTGTTGGCCAAAACGCACTCAGCACGATAGACGCACTCGGCCCACAACGACGCAAATGAGCGAGCGCAAGATGCACATATGTACTCAAAAATAGAAATGTATGGAAATAAAAATTAATACAGCAGAACAAAACAAAATCGAACCAAAAACAGCAAGAAAAGAATAAAAAAGCACAAAATAGAAAAAAAAACAGATAGAACAAAACAGGAGAAAATAGAATACATGGAATAAAGAAGAACAGATCGAACAGAACAAAAGAGAAAAATAGAA
This sequence comes from Morinoia aosen, assembly GCA_030386875.1. NCBI lineage: Eukaryota > Metazoa > Arthropoda > Malacostraca > Amphipoda > Talitridae > Morinoia > Morinoia aosen. The sequence goes on along the minus strand of CM059565.1, from coordinate 67,037,814 downwards.
AAGAACATGAGAGAACAGATCGAACAAAACAAGACAAATGAGAACAGATAGAACAGAACAAAAGAGAACCGACAGAACAGAACAAAACAAAAAAGAACAGATTGAATAGAACAGAACAAAAGGGAACTGATAGAACAAACGAGAACAGATACAACAGGTGGAACAAACGAGAGCAGTAGAACAAACGAGAACAGATACAACAGGTGGAACAAACGAGAGCAGTAGAACAAACGAGAACAGATACAACAGGTGGAACAAACGAGAGCAGTAGAACAAACGAGAACAGATACAACAGGTGGAACAAACGAGAGCAGTAGAACAAACGAGAACAGATACAACAGGTGGAACAAACGAGAGCAGTAGAACAAACGAGAACAGATACAACAGGTGGAACAAACGAGAGCAGTAGAACAAACGAGAACAGATACAACAGGTGGAACAAACGAGAACAGATACAACAGGTGGAACAAACGAGAGCAGTAGAACAAACGAGAACAGATACAACAGGTGGAACAAACGAGAACAGTAGAACAAACGAGAACAGATACAACAGGTGGAACAAACGAGAGCAGTAGAACAAACGAGAACAGATACAACAGGTGGAACAAACGAGAGCAGTAGAACAAACGAGAACAGATACAACAGGTGGAACAAACGAGAGCAGTAGAACAAACGAGAACAGATACAACAGGTGGAACAAACGAGAGCAGTAGAACAAACGAGAACAGATACAACAGGTGGAACAAACGAGAACAGATACAACAGGTGGAACAAACGAGAGCAGTAGAACAAACGAGAACAGATACAACAGGTGGAACAAACGAGAACAGTAGAACAAACGAGAACAGATACAACAGGTGGAACAAACGAGAGCAGTAGAACAAACGAGAACAGATACAACAGGTGGAACAAACGAGAGCAGTAGAACAAACGAGAACAGATACAACAGGTGGAACAAACGAGAACAGATACAACAGGTGGAACAAACGAGAGCAGTAGAACAAACGAGAACAGATACAACAGGTGGAACAAACGAGAGCAGTAGAACAAACGAGAACAGATACAACAGGTGGAACAAACGAGAGCAGTAGAACAAACGAGAACAGATACAACAGGTGGAACAAACGAGAGCAGTAGAACAAACGAGAACAGATACAACAGGTGGAACAAACGAGAGCAGTAGAACAAACGAGAACAGATACAACAGGTGGAACAAACGAGAACAGATAGAACAGATAGAACCAACGAGAACAGATAGAACAAACGAGAACAGATAGAACTAACGAGAACAGATACAACAGATAGAACCAACGAGAACAGATAAAACAGATAGAACCAACGAGAACAGATGGAACCAACGAGAACAGATAGAACAAACGAGAACAGATAGAACTAACGAGAACAGATACAACAGATAGAACCAACGAGAACAGATAAAACAGATAGAACCAACGAGAACAGATGGAACCAACGAGAACAGATAGAACAAACGAGAACAGATAGAACTAACGAGAACAGATACAACAGATAGAACCAACGAGAACAGATAAAACAGATAGAACCAACGAGAACAGATGGAACAAACGAGAACAGATAGAACTAACGAGAACAGATACAACAGATAGAACTAACGAGAACAGATACAACAGATAGAACCAACGAGAACAGACAGAACAGAACAGAAGAGGCCATGGCACCAGAGACGAGTCACGTGACCCAGACACCACACCCGAGCACACCGCCACAACACAATGTGTCAACATGCGGCCGCAGCACAAAGTGTGCTCCCATCGCGTACGTTCATACGAACACACCTGCACCGAGTTATATATGTTTACCCGTACGGATTTATATATATTGAAATTCTTGCGGTGTGACTCATGGTGAACCCACGCGTCGGTGTCCGCGTCACCGCAGCCAACACTCTACACCTCTACACACCCGCTGTTCTACACACTATCTGTTCTACTTACACAACCCCTATCTACACCCCCCCCACACACACACATCCGCTGTTCTACACATCCTCTGCTTTACCACTTTCTGCTCTACTATACACACCTTTACACACCCCACGCTGCACACACCTCTACACACCCTCTGCCCCACACCCCACACACACCCACTGTTCTACACATCCTCTGCTCTACCACTTTCTGCTCTGCTATACACACCTTTACACACCCCACGCTGCACACACCTCTACACACCCTCTGCTCCACACCCCCACACACACCCACTGTTCTACACATCCTCTGCTCTACCACTTTCTGCTCTACTATACACACCTTTACACACGCCATGCTGCACACACCTGTACACACCCTCTGCCCCACACCCCACACACACCCACTGTTCTACACATCCTCTGCTCTACCACTTTCTGCTCTACTATACACACCTTTACACACCCCACGCTGCACACACCTCTACACACCCTCTGCTCCACACCCCCACACACACCCACTGTTCTACACATCCTCTGCTCTACCACTTTCTGCTCTACTATACACACCTTTACACACGCCATGCTGCACACACCTGTACACACCCTCTGCCCCACACCCCCACACACACCCACTGTTCTACACATCCTCTGCTCTACCACTTTCTGCCCTGCTATACACACCTTTACACACGCCATGCTGCACACACCTCTACACACCCTATGCTGTACACACACCAGCAGCGAGCACAAGACAGCGACAATTTGCACTATCGAGAGGCAGCTCCGCCGCCGCTCGTTACATTGCTCGTGTCTTGCCTCAATTGTCAAGTGGCACTTTTTTGGCGTTAAAATCTGTATTGCATTTGTTAGTGCTGTGCCATGTTAGTTTGTTTATTCATTTATATTATTTATTCTCTTATTTATTCATTGATTTATTTATTAATTTATTTATTTATCCGGATGTTGAATTTAACACAGCTTGCTTTTGTTTGTTGCTTTATTTATTTGTTCATTTTTTTATCTGCGTGTTAAATTACGCATAGTCGACTCTTATTTATTTACTTCTTATTTATTTGAATTGAACACAGCTTTAGTGCTCGCATGTTTGCCAGTTTGACTGCTCGCCTTCTTGCTCGTTTGGCTGTTTGCCTGCCAGTCCGCTCGTCGGTCTGCTTGATTGCCTGACTGTCCCGTCCCCTGCACGCTGTCAGCGCCACACACTCACTGCCCTTTGTTTATGTGTTTTAAATTACAATTGGTTTTCAATTAAATGATTTAAATTTAAATTATTTGCATACAAAATTACTCAAATTACGCAAACAAATTCACATTTTTTAATTGCTTAACCTTAAATTATTCTGAAAGTATCCTCACATTTTTTATATATATATACATATATATTTATGTATATATATATGTATTTATATATATATATATTTAAATATATATATTTCTATATATGTATATAGAAAGACTACCATTATATTGATGGCTAGAAGATCCTTCGTGCCAAATATTCTACATAAATTTCCAAGGGATGCAATACACTCGCACCTTTACAAAAAAGCACGTAGCATTGGCTGTAAATCCGACTATATTTAATCCTATAACCAAAAAAAGACAGTCAAAAGTAAAAATGTTCCACTTCAATTCGTGTTGAAATACGAAGATAATCACTTATCATCTTTAATAAAAGAACACTCAATTGATAATTATCATCTTTAGCAAAGGTGATAAGTGATTATTTTCGTATTTTAACACGAATTGAACTGGAACAGTTTCACAAGGTTGAAAAATTGGAAAACAAAAGTACAAATCTGGAAGCTTGAAAGTAATTCGAAGTAGAGATGCCATAAAAGAAATATAAAGTTATCCATCTACCAGGAGTTGCATGTGACGAGCTATTCATCTCCGTAACTGCAGAATGTACCGCGTGTTGGCTCGCTGGCTCGGTGTTTTTTTTTTGTCCCTCATGTCGACGTAAACAATTTTCAACACTTTGACCGCGGCAGGTAAATATAAAGTCTAATATTCAATTCATATTTAAAGTCAATTGTAGTTAGCAATGTTGAAAATTTGTACCAAACATCAATCAGATCGTGTTTTCATTGAGGTTTGAGTATTTTTTATTTGAGCTTGTGGCTACTGGTTGGTGAGCAGCATAATGACAACTCCCTCAGTGACCCAACATGGCTCACGTTGCAGCTCAAGTGATAAATTGTTTAAATAGCAAGAAAGCACAAAATTTGACGCGTGTATAAAAATGAGTGTATACGCCCAATTAAGCTCAACATTCATATGTGCGTACATATACGTCTAGAGTACAAGTGTCATCAAAGCAAGAGTATTGTGCGATTTCACGACGCCGTGCTGATAACGCGGATGTCGTGGGTTCGATCCCCATACTGGCCACCATAATATATGGTGGAGGCCAATAATACTTCAGATCCATTTCTCTACGTAAATATCCTACACCAGCCTCACACTTAGCAGATGCGGGTCTTTTTAACGAAGTTTTCTCATCAAATTTCACTGCATGCAAAGTTAATGAGGCGATAATTATTTTCAAACGCAAATTTTGGCATTTGATTTAGTTCATTGACACTGATCAAAAGACGCAGCGGATGTATAAGAGTCTACCTACTCGTTGCAGCACGTATCACCGTTACTCGAAACTAAATGTTTTTTATTCACTTTCTTTCTTTTAGTTGTTTTAATCGGAAACAAGTACTGCAGTCCTAATTCAAAATGAGTAATTCTAATAAGAAACAAGTTTCTAACAAGTACAGTCGCTCCTGACCAGCCTGGACGAGCGTACGTCAGTGAACAATATTTTTCTTATCGCTATGTCAACTCTTCGTACTTCCTGATGAAATCAAACCGCTTCATCATAGCCTCGGTGACCAGGGGCTTTTTGGCGGCACGTCGAGCAGGCATTTCCAGAGCCTTCTACTGCTGGTGTTGGATTGTTTCCACTGCGACGTTTACAGGGAGAACAGGACGTTTTTCTTCAAGAACTGCCATGACTGGATCATATATCAATTTTCGATTTAGGATTTAATCGTAGAGAATAGAAATCATCTTAGTAGCTTGGTTTTCTTGAGGGTACTGTGAGAGAGGGAGCACGGTAGCATTCCTTTCAAGCTATACATGTCAACCTTCGTCACCTGCAGATTTGAAGCCACTTGGGTAGCTGGCATTTATTTTTGTACCAGAGTGAGGGCCGGGAACATTTTGCATTGAACGTGTTCTACGCCATAGTGATCACCAGGTGTCCGGGTTGCAAGAACGTAAATAGCGAGGCCCCTTAATCAGAAGCAGTGCATAGGATGTATGGAAGTGCTGTGCTTTCTGCATATTCGAATTATAAGCAAAAGTGTCAAGATACACGTCTTAAATGAGGTCATTTTTTTATTTAGGAAAGTCAATGGAATTTTTGGAAATCCAGGAATTTTTATTCATTGACTTTTGTAAATAAATTTCCTTTGGTGGCCACGCAAGTAAAATCTTTCAGTGCAATTATGTGTACATTTTCACTCACGTTGCCTTTGGTGGCCACGCAAGTAAAATCTTTCAGTGCAATTATGTGTACATTTTCACTCACGTTGCCTTTGGTAGCCACGCAAGTAAAATCTTTCAGTACAAATTATGCGTTTAGATTTCTTTGAGCAGAAAACACAACAAAAATTTTTTCGGTGATCACTGCGCATTGGCATCTAAAATCAAATTTAAATAATTCAACACGCTTTTAGAACCGCTTTGAGAGCTCGGTTAGAATTGAACAGAGATAATGATTCATTTCCAATCTCACATCAGAAGATATTACCGAACAAAGAGCCGACACATCAGGAAGTTTGATGCGCTCTCCAGGCGAAAATGATTGTTTCGTGAGACGAACTTTCGCGTCTTTTAAACCCCAGTGTATTTAAATGAGAAACTTCATCGAACATCGAAGCTTCAGGGAACATTCCTCGTTTTTCCGACAAGATTTTCCCTCTCTATGATCAGGAGTTAGATGAACACAAGCAAGCGAGGCCCACAAACACGAGGGCACAGCGCAGCAGCAGCAGCCAATAAGCCCTGTAGGGCACAAGTGGTAGGCATCGGAGGCCGTTAGTGAGGGGAGACTGGCTAATTTGTCAGCTTTACGAGACCACTAGCGTCCTCTCTGTACTGTCTCCACATGACGCGCGTCTGACAGCCGTCTTTTGACGCATCTCTGCGCTTCCGTCCCCCGCAACTTTGGTGGTGACGTGAAGCGACAAAACCCCCGTCAACTTTGACGGGGGACGTGAAGCGACAAAATCCCGTCAACTTTGACGGGGACGTGAAGCGACAAAATCCCGTCAACTTTGACGGGGGACGTGAAACAGCAAAATCCCGTCAACTTTGGACGGGGACGTGAAGCGACAAAAATCCCGTCAACTTTGACGGGGACGTGAAGCGACAAAATCCGTCAACTTTGACGGGGACGTGAAACAGCAAAATCCCGTCAACTTTGACGGGGACGTGAAGCGACAAAAATCCCGTCAACTTTGACGGGGACGTGAAACAGCAAAATCCCGTCAACTTTGACGGGGGACGTGAAGCGACAAAATCCCGTCAACTTTGACGGGGACGTGAAGCGACAAAAATCCCGTCAACTTTGACGGGGGACGTGAAACAGCAAAATCCGTCAACTTTGACAGGGACGTGAAACAGCAAAATCCCGTCAACTTTGACAGGGACGTGAAGCGGCAAAATCCCGTCAACTTTGACAGGGACCGCTAAATTTAAGCCACTCGCCAGAATGAAAGGAAGAAAATAACTGCGATGCTGAAAGTTTTCGGGATGTTGAAAATATCAAATACGGTAACATATTCGGTAGTAGAAAATGTTTGCGATGAGTAAAATGTTTTTTTCGGAAAGCTGAAAATAATGTTCGTCCAGTTGAAAACTACTTGATAAGTTGAAAAATGTTCGGGGAATTTGAAATCATTCAGTAAATTAAAAATGTTCGGGAAGTTGAAAGTATTCAGTAAATTAAAAATGTTCGGGAAGTTGAAAAGTATTCGCGATGTTGAAAATTTGCATAAAGTTGAAAGTGATAAATACACATTACGTTCAGTCATGTGCCTTACTCGTACAAATCCATCAAATTTACACCAATAAAGTTTTACTTATCTTTCTTTCAGATGAAAATACGATGAGCGGAAGAGGAGACTGATTTATTATAAGTTAGTTTGAGCCTTCGTGAAATAACATAGATGTTCAAAGAGAGGAAGGATGAAGGCACCATTGAATATGGAGTCAAGGGAACACGGAATCTATGCATGCACAACCACAAGGTGTGTTCCCGCACAGGATCCGTGCGCATAGAAGCAGTTAGTTGAGAAGGAAGGTTTGGAAACAAGAAAAAGGTTGAAGAATAAAGTCAGAGATGCTGGAAAACAGGACAGCAGTGAAAAGGAAAAGACTGTCCTAAAATAACCAAAAACGTTTTATTTCAAAAAAAAAAAAGGCCTACCTAACTCTCACGACGGGATCTCACACTGTCCCCGTGAGAACGCTAATTCCTATAGACACAATACTGTTGTGTCCCCGTGAGATGGAGTGTAGTTATCGTACAAGAAATGCAGGAGTGGAAGTGTATCGAGTAGTTCTAATTAGGCACAAGATGCCAACAAGTAGTTTTAATTGGGAACATTTTGCTAGGAAGTAGTACTACTTGGGAACAAGTTGCTAACAAGTACTTCTAATTAGAACAAATAAACAGGAACATTATGCTAGAACTTGAAATTTCGCTTCTACAAATGATGATATTTTTCGAAGCCTGATAGCTGGATATCAATAATGCACTAGGAAGCTGAGTACTAAATACCGGGTCGCCCAATACGTCTCCCACTGGCAAGTCCGATGGCAACACACACTCACTGTCACATCGCGCTGCTTGCTACGTGACTATATGAAGTACATGAAGCACATGAAGTACATGAAGCACATGAAGTACATAAAGCACATGAAGTACATGAAGTACATGAAGTACATGAAGCACATGAAGTACATGAAGTACATGAAGTACATGAAGCACATGAAGTACATAAAGCACATGAAGTACATGAAGCACATGAAGTACATAAAGCACATGAAGTACATAAAGCACATGAAGTACATGAAGCACATGAAGTACATGAAGTACATGAAGTATACGCCGGAAAACGATAACAGTTTTGAAATGCGGCGTAACGCATTGGTTCAACTGCACTCCAATATGATAACAATTTTAGAGTAAGTTGAAAACGGGTAATTTAATTGTACTGAGGAGAGATTATTTCACTGCGCTGCAACGCGACAACGATTCACTACACCAAAACAAGGTACACATGTAAAGGTGCGACGAACGTGATACACATTCCTACCGTGCACTAAGGTTGTGTGTGAAGTGTATGAAGTATTTGAAGTATATAGAGTATATAAAGTATATAAAGTATATTATGTCTATAAAGTGTGTGAAGTATATGAAGCACATGAAGTACATGAAGTGCACAAAGTATATGAAGTATATAGAGTATATGAAGTATATGAAGAACATAAAGTATGTGAAGTATATTAAACACATGAAGTGCATGAAGTGCACAAAGTGTTTGAAGTATATAGAGTATATGAAGTATATGAAGAACATAAAGTATGTGAAGTATATGAAGCACATGAAGTACATGAAGTGCACAAAGTATATGAAGTATATAGAGTATATGAAGTATATGAAGAACATAAAGTATGTGAAGTATAATAAACATATGAAGTACATGAAGTACATACAGTATATGAAGTATATAGAGTATATGAAGTACGTGATATAAAGTGAGTCCCTCATTGTCATGTTCCAATAAAGAAACTCGTCAAATTCCAGAGAAATTTCACAATTCCTCCGAGAAAATTGGTCAGAATCTCACGAATTTTATATTGCTCATATAAATACAACAATTAAACAGCGTGTATTTCGCCAACCAATTATATTGGGTTCAAGTGATCAGAATAACGTTTTAATCTCAAAATTAATTTCAAAATTCAAATTATGCTTAATATTCTATCAACTCAGGTAAAGAAAAAACTACGGAGCATCTGCGGCATAAACTCTGAAAATTTTTTTTTAACATTTAGTACAGTAAAAGCTTTGCGTATTAATATTTTATTCTAATTTTACTCTAACGATATCCAAACAAACATTAAAGCGCTATCCAAACCTTACCGACATCCGAACAATCATTAACCCTTACTCTATCGAAACAATCATTAACTTTAACGCTATCCAAGCCCTAACGTAAATAAGAAGAAATATATATATAAATCATAAGAAGAAATGTATTTCAAATCGCCAGTGACAAATTTTAGCAAAGACTGTATACTCTTCAGTAATTTAGGCCAAATAGGTTTTTTGAACGATTATTGCGTGGAGAAGATTTTATCATCATGATTGCTACAAAATACTGCAGACCTTTGTAAACTTGTTGGCTTTTTGCATGCAAGACTCGTGCGCCAGTCAGAAAAAGCGACAATTTTGTATCTAGTTTCATCAAGTATTAAGCTCTATGTAGAATTTGGACTCCCTCTTCATGTATGCAATTGCTAAAAACATCTTTCAATGAGATATAAAGAGATCACTGCCTGACAGTAGTGAACCGGTAGATTTTTAGTCTCGAGCTCGTTTTTTGTAGTTTTAAAGTATTCGCGTATCGCAGTGTCATTTTAGTGTTGTACCTGAAAGTCTTCCCATTTATTTGCAAGCTGTTGGTAGATAATGCGGTCACAACAAGCCTAACCTTTATGATCTTTTTTTTTTAATTTTACAGGTACAATAAGAAAATTACACAAGCTCTCTAGATCTTCACTGTGGCTATAATTCTCACCCTGACACGAGATTTAACCAAAAGTCGTAATTCTTATCGCAATTATTATTATTTTAAGATTGAAAAGCAATAGTAACAATTAGACGATTCATGCGGTATCTCAGTCTCAGTTTAAAAATGAAAACCAACTTTTTTATGAACGTATTTACTGGCAAACGTTTCGGACTTCCTAGATTCGTCATCAGTGTTGGAAAAGCCAAGAGAGAATTTACAGTGAGCAAATACGTAAGAAAAAGATGTCTTGAATGAAAAATGGAATTTCTGGGAAAACCTAAGCTCTATTTTAAAAAACCGTCCACAAAAATGTTGAAATTTCTGGCTCACACACACACACCCAGCCAAAAGCTATACACGAGCACACACTCAAGACCAGCAAGTCTAACATACAGGAAATAGAGGTAAACACTTCAATCTAGAAACAATCTATCTGACGAGTGATTTAATTGAGAAGCAAGTTAACTGAGGAGCAATTTGATGGAACAGCAATGTAATTGAGGAGCAATTTGATGGAACAGCAATGTAACTGAGGAGCAATTTGATGGAACAGCAATGTAACTGAGGAGCAATTTGATAAAACAGCAATGTAACTGAGGAGCAATTTGATGGAACAGCAATGTAACTGAGGAGCAATTTGATGGAACAGCAATGTAACTGAGGAGCAATTTGATGGAACAGCAATGTAACTGAGGAGCAATTTGATAAAACAGCAATGTAACTGAGGAGCAATTTGATAAAACAGCAATGTAACTGAGGAGCAATTTGATAAAACAGCAATGTAACTGAGGAGCAATTTGATGGAACAGCAATGTAACTGAGGAGCAATTTGATGGAACAGCAATGTAACTGAGGAGCAATTTGATGGAACAGCAATGTAACTGAGGAGCAATTTGATGGAACAGCAATGTAACTGAGGAGCAATTTGATGGAACAGCAATGTAACTGAGGAGCAATTTGATGGAACAGCAATGTAAATGAGGAGCAATTTGATGGAACAGCAATGTAACTGAGGAGCAATTTGATGGAACAGCAATGTAACTGAGGAGCAATTTGATAAAACAGCAATGTAACTGAGGAGCAATTTGATGGAACAGCAATGTAACTGAGGAGCAATTTGATGGAACAGCAATGTAACTGAGGAGCAATTTGATGGAACAGCAATGTAACTGAGGAGCAATTTGATGGAACAGCAATGTAACTGAGGAGCAATTTGATGGAACAGCAATGTAACTGAGGAGCAATTTGATGGAACAGCAATGTAAATGAGGAGCAATTTGATGGAACAGCAATGTAACTGAGGAGCAATTTGATGGAACAGCAATGTAACTGAGGAGCAATTTGATAAAACAGCAATGTAACTGAGGAGCAATTTGATGGAACAGCAATGTAACTGAGGAGCAATTTGATGGAACAGCAATGTACCTGAGGAGCAATTTGATGGAACAGCAATGCAAATGAGGAGCAATTTGATGGAACAGCAATTTAACTGTGGAGCAATTTGATAAAACAGCAATGTAACTGAGGAGCAATTTGATGGAACAGCAATGTAACTGAGGAGCAATTTGATAAAACAGCAATGTAACTGAGGAGCAATTTGATGGAACAGCAATGTAACTGAGGAGCAATTTGATGGAACAGCAATGTAACTGAGGAGCAATTTGATAAAACAGCAATGTAACTGAGGAGCAATTTGATGGAACAGCAATGTAACTGAGGAGCAATTTGATGGAACAGCAATGTAACTGAAGAGCAATTTGATGGAACAGCAATGTAACTGAGGAGTTATTTGATGGAACAGCAATGTAACTGAGGAGCAATTTGATGGAACAGCAATGTAACTGAGGAGCAATTTGATGGAACAGCAATGTAACTGAGGAGCAATTTGATAAAACAGCAATGTAACTGAGGAGCAATTTGATGGAACAGCAATGTAACTGAGGAGCAATTTGATAGAACAGCAATGTAACTGAGGAGCAATTTGATAAAACAGCAATGTAACTGAGGAGCAATTTGATGGAACAGCAATGTAACTGAGGAGCAATTTGATGGAACAGCAATTTACCTGAGGAGCAATTTGATAGAACAGCAATGTAACTGAGGAGCAATTTGATAGAACAGCAATGTAACTGAGGAGCAATTTGATAGAACAGCAATGTAACTGAGGAGCAATTTGATAGAACAGCAATGTAACTGAGGAGCAATTTGATGGAACAGCAATGTAACTGAGGAGCAATTTGATAGAACAGCAATGTAACTGAGGAGCAATTTGATAGAACAGCAATGTAACTGAGGAGCAATTTGATAGAACAGCAATGTAACTGAGGAGCAATTTGATAGAACAGCAATGTAACTGAGGAGCAATTTGATAGAACAGCAATGTAACTGAGGAGCAATTTGATAGAACAGCAATGTAACTGAGGAGCAATTTGATGGAACAGCAATTTACCTGAGGAGCAATTTGATAGAACAGCAATGTAACTGAGGAGCAATTTGATAAAACAGCAATGTAACTGAGGAGCAATTTGATAGAACAGCAATGTAACTGAGGAGCAATTTGATAGAACAGCAATGTAACTGAGGAGCAATTTGATAGAACAGCAATGTAACTGAGGAGCAATTTGATAGAACAGCAATGTAACTGAGGAGCAATTTGATAGAACAGCAATGTAACTGAGGAGCAATTTGATAGAACAGCAATGTAACTGAGGAGCAATTTGATAGAACAGCAATGTAACTGAGGAGCAATTTGATAGAACAGCAATGTAACTGAGGAGCAATTTGATAGAACAGCAATGTAACTGAGGAGCAATTTGATAGAACAGCAATGTAACTGAGGAGCAATTTGATAAAACAGCAATGTAACTGAGGCGCAATTTGATGGAACAGCAATGTAACTGAGGAGCAATTTGATGGAACAGCAATGTAACTGAGGAGTTATTTGATGGAACAGCAATGTAACTGAGGAGCAATTTGATGGAACAGCAATGTAACTGAGGGGCAATTTGATGGAACAGCAATTTACCTGAGGAGCAATTTGATGGAACAGCAATGTAACTGAGGAGCAATTTGATGGAACAGCAATGTAACTGAGGAGCAATTTGATAAAACAGCAATGTAACTGAGGAGCAATTTGATAAAACAGCAATGTAACTGAGGAGCAATTTGATGGAACAGCAATGTAACTGAGGAGCAATTTGATAAAACAGCAATGTAAATGAGGAGCAATTTGATGGAACAGCAATGTAACTGAGGAGCAATTTGATGGAACAGCAATGTAACTGAGGAGCAATTTGATAAAACAGCAATGTAACTGAGGAGCAATTTGATGGAACAGCAATGTAAATGAGGAGCAATTTGATGGAACAGCAATGTAACTGAGGAGCAATTTGATGGAACAGCAATGTAACTGAGGAGCAATTTGATAAAACAGCAATGTAAATGAGGAGCAATTTGATGGAACAGCAATGTAAATGAGGAGCAATTTGATGGAACAGCAATGTAACTGAGGAGCAATTTGATGGAACAGCAATGTAACTGAGGAGCAATTTGATAAAACAGCAATGTAACTGAGGAGCAATTTGATAAAACAGCAATGTAACTGAGGAGCAATTTGATGGAACAGCAATGTAACTGAGGAGCAATTTGATAAAACAGCAATGTAACTGAGGAGCAATTTGATGGAACAGCAATGTAACTGAGGAGCAATTTGATAAAACAGCAATGTAAATGAGGAGCAATTTGATGGAACAGCAATGTAACTGAGGAGCAATTTGATGGAACAGCAATGTAACTGAAGAGCAATTTGATGGAACAGCAATGTAACTGAGGAGCAATTTGATGGAACAGCAATGTAACTGAGGAGCAATTTGATGGAACAGCAATGTAACTGAGGAGCAATTTGATGGAACAGCAATGTAACTGAGGAGCAATTTGATGGAACAGCAATGTAAATGAGGAGCAATTTGATGGAACAGCAATGTAACTGAGGAGCAATTTGATGGAACAGCAATGTAACTGAGGAGCAATTTGATAAAACAGCAATGTAACTGAGGAGCAATTTGATGGAACAGCAATGTAACTGAGGAGCAATTTGATGGAACAGCAATGTAACTGAGGAGCAATTTGATGGAACAGCAATGTAACTGAGGAGCAATTTGATGGAACAGCAATGTAACTGAGGAGCAATTTGATAAAACAGCAATGTAAATGAGGAGCAATTTGATGGAACAGCAATGTAACTGAGGAGCAATTTGATGGAACAGCAATTTACCTGAGGAGCAATTTGATAGAACATTAATGTAACTGAGGAGCAATTAAATAGAACAGAAATATAGCTGAGGAGTAACCAATAAGCTACATCTTAGCAGCCCGTAGTTAACGCCCGCAACAAACGCTTGCGATAGGTAACGGCCTAACGCATTACGCTAACATGCGAACGCAACTTACGCTACTACCTTAAATTGAACGAGTTGAGACCATAAAGTGCTCTAGAAATAACTATAGGCCCACCACCAATGACACTCATACGAGTAGAGCACACGCTGTAGCCGCAACAGCTGAATATAAAGTAGTATTGTCCAGAATATGTGCTTTATAAGTCCACAATGCAAAGGAAATAAAAGAGCAGAACTTACACTACAATTTATAGCAAAACTGAGTGAATATGGACAATAAATAATTATGGATTGTTTAATATCATTTTAATAAAACTGGGTCAATCGTAAAGTTCAAGCATGTACCTTATATTTCTTCAATTCCATGAAGATATTTAGATAATTCGATCATTATTATGATGTTCCTCTAAGAGAGACATAAACTAACCTATCTAATCATTACTTTGATAAATCATTTAGATCGATTTCAAACAGTAATAAGAACGTATAAAAATATGCTTTTCTTGTGCATATGTCGATGACCGCGAGTTAGAGCGTCCAAGACAAAGAATAAATTAGGTCAATTGATGAGGGATCTTAAATGGAGCACATTTGAACCCCGTTTACAAAAAAGAATAAAACACTTCACGGTAAAAGTACGCACGATGCAATAAATAGTTCGAATGTTTTAATATGCCCAGATTTTTATCAATCCCATATTGATAGAAGCTATGTACCGAGTTAAAATTATTTCAAGAGATAATCGAATGAAAATTCAATAAATAATCCAACATTAGTAAGTATTACACATTCCATTGCTTTGACCCTACCTTCAAGATGCAGAGCAGGCTCAGGAAGCCCCAAAAAATTTGGTGTTGTTTGGCATGTATTTTGTAACACAACGCAGCACTCGAAAATGGCATTGTTCTTTGCACGTGCAATCACGCAATGCAGTCACGTCCCAGTCTAACGTTTTCGCCGCCTGCATGCATGTCTTTCGCCACCCAAGTAACTAATTCGCTTGGGCGGCGAAAAACATGAATGCTCCAGCGAAAAAGTTAGACTGGGGTGCGCGGCAGGAAAAAAGCATTCGAACATAACGATAATTTCGGACGTTTCCTCTCAGATGTCCTTGTGACAATTCTCAACTCGTTAACTGCGGAGCTTAAAATGAAATTCGAGGTTTAACAACAGCAGTTGCACTCAACTTTAACGTTCAGCTTTCAAATTAGTGAAAAATGAATTGAAATGCCGTAAGTCTTTGGTTGAATTTCAATAAAAATGTATTTTGTGACCACCGGTGGGGCACCCGCATTTTAGAAGTCCCCTCCGTGCCCACCGGTGGGCCACCAAGCAGTCAAGGTCATAACTTCGACCTGCATGGACAATATTGCCGACACCACTCCAATTGAGTTGCTAGATCTTGTGTTCTATTCGGTGATAATGACACCCTGATACTTTGTGCTATAGGTGCAGTTTTATTTTGGATACAGGACAGTACTCTTCTCGAACAAATTCTTATTTGGACAAAGCATAAAAACTTATTCAGCTATTATAACATTTATTCAGGGGGATTATCGTAACTGTTATACCTGAGAGTTTTGTCTCTGACGATTTGCTCAGGAGAGGCATTGCAATGATTCTCTGTGAAATTAGACGTTCAATCGAGTTTGGGTTCATATAGCAATGAAAAGGCCTTTTACGCACACATTTTTTAATATCCTCTACACCAATTAAACTTCACCCATGTCCACTTTTCCCTAACACTAATTCAATCCAAATGCAGTGATAAAATTATTTTTATATTTTCACTCGGTCTACCGAACAAATTATTGAATAAAATGCCACGTGCCATCCAGCTCATTAAATACACTTGTTACAATATGAGCTTAACCACAATATTCATCACATACAAGGCAGTCGTGAATTAACTTCTTCTTTTTTTTTAAAAACCAAAATAATATGTGATCTACATATAAAATATAATAAATAGAATAGCATAGTATTTTTCATCAGGTCCAATAACTGTCCATCGAAATAAGATATGAATAATATGTAATAAATGAAAATTATTTTTTCTATGTAGCCTACTAAGGGAAAACCAAAATTGTGTACGACTTAACGTATTATACATAACTAGTGTACACGACCCGTCAAAAGTGACGGGATTCGATATTTTCTTCCGACAAATGTTGTGGAGATGGATGATAAACAAATATATTCATCCCAACAGTACCCGCCATTAAAATATCCTTGTACTTGTGCACTAGTGAAACTCGTATCACAGATACGGTCATTATAAGCATCCTCTTATAGAGCGTGAAAGAGAGACGCACCAAACAACCGAGCAAGCAAAAACTATGTATCATTATTTGTTATTATAGAACCATGCATCAATCGAGTGTAAACTGCATTGAAGGAAGAACTTCTTTATGAGGAATGGTGGCATCCAAATTACAGAGTAACGTTTATGGACAATTTAATCTTGGTGATATGCTTTTTCCGGTTTTCGATTCGGGTCTCACAGTATTGTCTGATGAACCTTTCGTCATTGCAGTAATGAAACACATGAATAAAACTTGCGTATCCAATACACATGGTTGAACAACACACTCAGCGCATGAAATTCTCCGCAAATATCATGTGCTCAATTAGATTCCCATTGTAGTAACATAAAAGAAATTACGCACAAAAATTTCGTTAATTAATTTATATATTTACGGAGGCACCTGGTGTTTTATTATATGAGGAGTGATAAGTGAAATGATGTAATTTTTTCCCCATGCTCCACCAAGAGAGTACTGAAATAAAATTGGGTACACATACAGTATAAAGTATGTCCCACAAAAACTCGAACCGAGTATTTATTTTCCAGTATCAGTAATACCACCATTAGAATACCATAGGCATTTAATTTCAAGCAAAATTATGATGGTATTACCGATACGGGTAATCTTATGATGGTATTACTGATACGGGAAAATAAATACTCGGTTCGGGTTTTTGTAGTACATACTGAACAATATTTTTGCATCAAATTTTATTTCAGTACTCTCTTGGTGGAGCAAGTGGAGGAAATTACATCATTTTACTTATCACTCCTTATATTATGAAACACCAGGTGCACCACATACTGTACATGTAAAATATTACCATTTTACCACTTGGTCTACCAAGAAAATACGGAAATAAAAATATGACCTACAGATAATTCAAGATTACGGAAAGACGCGTCGATGAACCTGCGCGCGAAAGATTCACGACTCAGGAGCAAAGTACAATCAACATTTCAATACTTTGACCGCGACGTGAGCCGCAGGCGGTCACACGCAGGGAGGGAATTTTCATAATGCTGCTGACCCACACGTAGTCACAAACTCAATTTTCCTGAATACTTGACCAAAGCTAAATGAAAGCCCGATCCACTTAATGTACGCTATTTTCAAAATTGCTAACTACAAGTAGCTTTAATTTTGAGTTGGGAATAAGTCTAGGAATAATTCTCACTCATCAAAGCTCAATATACGTTCAGAAACAACTGTACGCGTGTACCAGAATACTCTAAATCGTAACTATGTATCATACCTGCGCGATCAACGGGTTAAGAGGTAAAGAACTACAAATCTTTATACAGTATAGTTCCTTTAAGATCTAGTTTTTATTCGAATTAATACATGTACCCCTAAATCAAATTTTTGATTTATGATTTCTTAACGGATTTTATTGATAAAATTTACCTTTTGCTGACAACAGAGATCTATTTGCTTACATAAATTTCCTAAAGTATTAAAGTTATGTTTGTTTAACACTATTTTGATTTAATTTTATAGTGCTGGTAGTACAATATATGTGAACATGAATAAGGTGAAAGTCTATGGAACTATTTAACTGGGGTGTTGACATTTGGTGTGCCAGCAGCTGATTATATTTTATATACAAACGCCGTTCAAATTTTCGGTTTGGGGTTAATAAACTTCAGAGGACTAGATTATACTAGATTAAATTTTAGCTTTAGCCTCCCGTACCCCAGTAAAAGTGTTCTAAAGAAACGAAGGATCAAGGCACCATTTAGTACGGAGTTCATAAAACGGTGAATCTATATGTACAATTAAAATGTGTTCCCATGCAAGATCCTCCCCTCACAGAAACATTAAGTTAATAAAGAAGTTTATAACACAGGATTAAAATGAAGAAGAAAGTAGAAGGTGCTGAAAAACCGGTCAGCAGTGAACAGAAAAAAAGATTGTCTGTAGCAAAACAAAATAGCTATTCTATTAAAAAATTTTCTGCCTAACTCACAGTTGAGACCTCACATCCTTACCCTGGGTGCTTCAAGAAACCTACGAAATTCGGAAACTTTAAGTGACTAACCATGGATTAAAAACTGTGTAACAATTTTGATTTGTTCCCAAATATAACGGATATCCGTTAATAACTACCTATCGAAAGCCGGGGCAAGCATCTTCCTCGTTTTACGTCAGAACCAGAGCTGAAATATGATGCTTATTTGCAGATTCATCAAGACTAGTAAGTGTCATCACCTTTTTAGAGTTACAGTAGGAATTTGGAACAATTGTCGAAGCACTATCAAATAATATGATGAGAAGAAAAATTCTTCCATTTTCAATAACGCCAGAAGATTAAAGATGTTAAGCCCTCATTCCTCAATTTCTAAACACAGATAAGTATCATCTGGGTAATACAGATAGATCATACTTCAATTTTAAAGTGATGCAATATGGGAAGAAAGTATTACGAGACCAGACACAAAATTAAAAATTAAAATATTGCTAAAAGTCGTGATGAGAAAGAAGTTTGAATGAATTCGCGGGTTGTGTTCTGTCATTCCTCTCGAAGCGAGGTAAGAGAGCGCGGGAATATAGTACTTAGCTGAAGACACGGTGATGTATGTATTGTGTTACAAGGTTTTGACTTGTATTCAATATGTGGCTAGGTCTATGGTAAGGTTATTCTTATCATAGATTGATATCGATATTGATAAGACCATCGCTATTTTCATATCACATAAGAAAATCGCAACGCATATATATTTTAAGATGACCGTAATTTTTTTTCGCTCACAAGTTAGAATAAGTAGGATTACTTTTTTCAACTCGTGAAATATGTCCACAAAATTTTTCCGGAGAAAATTATGGGTAGAAATACATTTTGATATTATTTGAGCGGGAAAAGAAAGTTGCTGCTAGAAATTGCCTAGCTTGACTTTGGTTTTGGTGATTCACATCGTTGAAAATGCTTCAAACACGAATGAGAACTTTTTAAGTTCTGTATCATACTTTTTTGTTACTTTCTCCCTAACACCGGTTGGAAAATGATGAAACTGGATTTAAAAAGAATTACTTGACACAATTCACCATGTCGCCCCATGTGAGAACGTCAAAACTGCGCAGAAGATATCGCAATGTCCCATGGAGATCAGATCCTTGGGGACCCCACCAATAACCTGCCTCTTTCAAATTGAATTTTCACTTCCTAATAGTCTTTGGTGTATCATCCATTGCTCTGAACATTAGCGATGGAAACCTTCGCTCCACGTATGAATTACTACAATTCGGAATATTACAAGGAATAAATAATTTTCAAATCAATTAACTAAATCACAGTTATGAATAATACTGCAATGAAAAACTAAAATTAAAAACTCAAAAATAAATTAGTAATCAATTATAATTTTAGTAAAATAAACACGTTCAAAATGATAAAGTATCTACAGTTACCAATCAAAATATAATTCAACCCAAAATTAAAAAATGAACATTGAATTAACAGTAGATTTACCATAACCATTTAGATCAATAAATTCCCTAAAATACATTTACTTTAGATTTATTTTAACATTCATTAAATATTAACACTTTGATTACGACGTACGCCACCGGTGGTCTCAGAGAAAATTTCGATAGCGATGTTCACCGACCAGTAGTCAAAAACTTAATTTCCATAAATGCTTAGTCAAAACCAAACGAAGATACGATTCAGTTAAAAGTTTGCTATTTTCAGCATAGCTTGCTACAATTGACTATTTCCTGCGAAGTGACCCACCCGTGGTCACTTAGGTCATTTTCATGGTGCTGCTGACCCACTTGCAGTCAGTAACTCATTTTTTATTAATACTTAATGAAAGCTTAGTAAACGCCCGATCCAGTTGATGTTTGTTATTTTCAAAGTTGATTACCACAATTGACTTTATATTTTAATCAAATATTGAACTTCAGTTTAACCCGTCGCAGTTAACGTGTTAAATTTGAGTAGAACACTAAACATCAGTTTTACGTGCCGCAGTCAAAATGTTAAGATTTTGCGATGGCAAGTGCCGACAAGCTTGGGTCTGGTCACGTGCACACTCATTAGCGCGCTGTAGCACTTACGCTTCCCCCGGGCCAATAATTTAGCTGGGTGACAGCTAATGCTCTTACGATATGGATACTCAATAAATCATAACGGCATTGTGCTACTGAGAGATACCTCCACCGAGGTGTTAATTGCTCCTCTCAGCAGGGGGTTAAGCAGGGTGCCCCCAAAAATATACTCACTCTTTGACCCCCCAGTACCCAAGTATTTTGTTGTGATGCTCGTGTTTATAGACATCGATGCAGATATAGCGAGTTAAATAAAGGAAATTAACATCACAGTCCATAAAATTGAATGTTATAATAGAAAAATTAGTGGCACCTGAAATAAAAACAAAAAATACGCGAGCAATGGTCATCACATTATTTGGGACACCCTGTAAGGGCAGGTGTGATACATGGTTACGATTTAGAGTATTCTGATATACGTGCACAGTTGTTTCTGAACGTATAATGAGCTTTGATGAGTGAGACTTATTCCTAGATATCCAACTAATTACTAACACCATACTGGATTCGAGTTAAGAAATATTTGTTTTAACTGAAAAAAAATGTATCCATTCAAGTCGAGGTCGCATGAGATGTCATGAAACTCGAGGATTGCCTACAGGGTCTACATCTGTAAGCTGCCGCAAACCTGAGGATTCATGTGCGTGGGAATTTTATCACATGAATTCGGAAACCTCAATTGTATTGGCCGACAAAAATTGTGCTCTTTAACTTAGTTAATGGGCAGTCTTGTTAACCACTTCGCTCATTTGTCTCTGTTTCCATTTTTGCATCTGCCAGCAATATATCTGAAAATCCGAGTCCAATTTCTCCTGACTGTGTTGAACGCAATTTCATAGCTATAGACATGACCATCGTTTCGGAATTGCTCTATTCTTTGCCCACTGAATGCTTTATGACCTATACGTGCTTGAAAAATGATAACAATTGACAAACTTGACGTAATTATGAACATTTTTGACCAAAATAATGAATGAACAAAGATTTATTTCAAGCAGCATGTATAATTTCTTGAAATCGTAACCTAAACATGCACCTGTATAAAATCAAGTTGAGATTTCCGCTGGCGTTCTGTGCCTCTTCATGTTTCACGATTGGGAAATGTGCTCTCCACAAGCATGTACATAGTTGCAAGTAACAAATAAGAATACGCTGAGTATCTAAATGACAACAATGTTTCCAATGTGGGCCCGATAAGCTACAAGGCTTCTATGACGACCTATCAAGATGTAAATAAATTCTACATTAAACCAAAGTAACATTGCTTATAAATTAACGTTAAATGTGCATTACAGTATCTTTCACTATGAGGGCTTTGGCTGGCAAAGCTTAATTGGTTTAATTAAGCTTTAACCATAATTTTGATTGCAATTTCCCGCGAAATTTTATGGAATCCAAACATATCGCGCATACTGTATATTTACAGCGAGCTCATTTCAAATGAAAATGAGTGTTTCAAGAACTACATATTAAATTGAAGTTAAATTGAAGAGTAAGCAAAGGCATAGCATTAGAATTAGATTTAAGTCTCCTGCTGTACATTTACACCACGCATATAGAGTATGAAAAAAAAAATTTTCTCATCATGACGTACACTATACGGTGCTAGATACTGGCGGAATATTTCTATTTCTATTTGACATTTCTGAGAACTGTCAATCTGAGCGCCATACGACTAAACCGGCACGGGACAAAATCCACCAGTATAAAAACATTCAAGATTTATCATAAAAAAAGTTTTAGTGTGAACTATACGCTCACTCAGAACCGAAAACGACGAATGAACATTTCATTTTGAATCATTCCTTTCAAAAAGCATTTTTCTTTGCCCAAATGAAGTCGAATGAACATTTCCTTTTAAAACATTCCTTTCAAAAGCATTTTTCTTTGCTCAAATGAAGTCGAATGAACATTTCATTTTGAAACATTCCTTTCAAAAAGCATTTTTCTTTGCCCAAATGAAGTCGAATGAACATTTCATTTTGAAACATTCCTTTAAAAAAGCATTTTTCTTTGCTCAAATGAAGTCGAATGAACATTTCATTTTGAAACATTCCTTTCAAAAAGCATTTTTCTTTGCCCAAATGAAGTCGAATGAACATTTCATTTTGAAACATTCCTTTCAAAAAGCATTTTTCTTTGCCCAAATGAAGTCGAATGAACATTTCATTTTGAAACATTCCTTTCAAAAAGCATTTTTCTTTGCCCAAATGAAGTCGAATGAACATTTCATTTTGAAACATTCCTTTCAGAAAGCATTTTTCTTTGCCTAAATGAAGTCGAATGAACATTTTATTTTGAAACATTCCTTTCAAAAATCATTTTTCTTTGCTCAAATGAAGTCGAATGAACATTTCATTTTGAAACATTCCTTTCAAAAATTATTTTTCTTTGCTCAAATGAAGTCGAATTAACATTTCCTTTTGAAACATTTTTTTCAAAAAGCATTTTTCTTTGCCCAAATGAAGTCAAATGAACATTTCCTTTTGAAACATTTTTTTCAAAAAGCATTTTTCTTTGCCCAAATGAAGTCAAATGAACATTTCCTTTTGAAACATTCCTTTCAAAAAGCATTTTTTTTGCTCAAATGAAGTTTTCCCCAGCAAGAAGCAGTATAGTGCATTACTGCGTCTAATTGCGAGAAGTTGATGGCATCATCCCCAGTCGGAAGCAGCACCTAAATAATGGACGAGTCGTTTACGCGGTCGCAATAAGTGATATGATCTTCAAATTAGTGCGGGCCTTCGCCAATAAATACGGGCATAATCGGCGAAAATCATCGCCGAGCTGCCGGCGGTGACGTCTGAAATATTCCCCAGGATTTCATCATAAGCCCGGCTGTAATGCGGGGCTTACTGATTGTTGCGAATTGGAGAATTGTAATTTTAATGAATTGAATTTAATGATGAATTGGAGAATAGTAACTAATGAATTTAATTTAATGATGAGTTGGAGAATAGTAATTTTAATGAATTGAATTTAATGATGAATTGGAGAATTGTAATTTTAATGAATTGAATTTAATGATGAGTTGGAGAATAGTAACTTAAGCCTTGTTGTAATGTGGGCTTACAGATTGTTGTGTATCGGAGAATTCCGTTCAATGTGTTACTTTCTCTTTTAAGTTAAGATCCTCTTGAATTTAATTATCATCAGAATAGCTATCGCTTAAGCTAGGTTTCTCTCGACCTCCTTGATCATCCGTGTAATTTGTAAACAAAGACATCAATGAAGAGTATAACTAACATGCAACCAGGCCAAAAATGACGATGTGCTCTCAGATTACATAGGCAAATTTACTTTGGAAATCAAAATGTACATTGTACACCTTTGTTTGATATCCTGTCCCGCGTCTGCAAAATTTGAAATCGTTATCTGCAGATTCCAGTAATGAAAAACGTTGGAAAAACTGAAAAATGCTGGCATAGCTTGAGGTTTGAAGCTTATCTAATTTGGCTGTGTATTTTATAGGCGGTTTGTGCGTCGGTAACTTGTGTGAGGGCAACAGCTATTGGTTGTATATTTTATGTGAGGTCTGTACGTGTGTCGGTAGCCTGTGCAAGGACAACAGCTAATCGGCTGTATATTTTAACAGGTGGTTTGAAGTCAGTGCTAGGTTATCCAAAAAGTTTTGTGCCTTCTACTGCAAAATGCGATAGAAATAATAATTGTTTCAACAAGCTAATTTTAACTCGCGAAATAATTCCCGCCATCAGCAACGACCCTCACCATGCAACATACATGCCAAGCATGAAATTTGGCCGGTTTTGAAGAAAAAAGAATTCATCCTGTATTTGAACTACGATAAAATGCACTCTTTTTTAAAGTGACTACGTCTTATTATGCATTTCATTCATTATTTCGTTTACCTGTGTTCATCTTATAGATGTTTGGCAGTATCTTGGAGATTACCGTTGTCTTGACATCTCTAGTTCTATATAATGTGTGCAATTACCTAGTTATAGTATTGAATTCTCCGTCTATATTTGCAGATCTACAGCTGATGATGGGTCAAGGCCCTAAAACGTTCGTTTTAGTATTGGCCACATACAATTTTAACAGTGTGGACTTCTTAGGTTTTTGTCCTTGACTTTTTATTGAAGTTGCTTACCAAGCAAAATTAACCTTCTATTTTGAAGTGATACGCATAAATAAGTGGTTGCCAAGCACGTGATTTGTACCCAAAAAAAACAGTTGTCAAGCACATGATTCCTACCCTCTATAATGATCGCTTGCCAATTGCACGTTATTCGCACCCACAAATAATCTGTCGCCAAGCATGGGATTTGTACCTACAAATAATAGCTTGTGAATGATCCGTACCCAGAAACAATCGGTAGCGAAGCCCGATCGAGTGCGGGACCCCACACTATTACGCACCTTCTCAGGCGGCTGGTCGTGGTCCCCAGTTGCGGACCCGTTGCTGGCAGCCCTGAAGGGCGGCGCCCTGGAGGAGCACCTGCCGCCAGCAGGCTGCTCCCTGCCGGCCTCGCTACTCTGGAGCTGCGGCGTGGGCGTGTTGCTGGTGACGGCGGCGGCGACGGAGGTGGTGACCGCGGCGACGGACACGGCCACCTCAGGTATAGGCTGCTGGAGGGTCGCCTGCTGGGACTGCAGGGTCTGCGTGTGGGGGTCCGGCCCCCCGTTGCCGGACGTTGGGGTGCTGTGTGGGGTGGGGGGAGCTGTGTACGGACTGCCGGCATACGGTTGGTACATAACCTGCGCGCAACTCATACTGAATATCACACCTGTCAACGCATCTATCCTGCCTACAGCAGGCCCGGGCTGGTCAAGCTGTCGAATTTAGCTCGGTCGCACTCGTGTCCTTCTAATGAGGTTTTTGCTCTACTTCAACTTGATCGCAGTCCTGCAGTGAGCTGTGATCGATACCTTACTTAAAGCTCCACTTGTTATATGAACTTCTGAACTAACTTTCCCTCAGGTTGTTATGTGTGCAGCAATGTAATTTCCCCTCAGGTTGTAATGTAAATTGTATGTTTGCTTGGTTTCTCGCTGTTTGGATTTTGGTGGGCGCGGATATAGCGAAATACTACGGCACATTCAATGCAGAACTGTCAACGTGCGTACTGTGCCGCTTCATGTACAGGTTGCAGGGTTATATCACCTGCAGATCGCAGAAATGAAAGGGGTTAGAATGCAAAAAGAAATTAATCTTCAAGTTTCGAGCTAAAAAATTCCAATATGCACCTAAAACAATTCCAAGGAATTATCGTTTATTTTTCGAACGATGTGGACTAAAATCAGCTCTCTTCAGGAACAGCTCAGCAAGAAAAGCAAAAATCAAATTAAAAGAATCTTAAAATGTTCTTCTGAAATTACCTATCCATAGTTCAAATGGTCACAGACTAATGATGAGTTCTCAAGTTCCAACATTCGCGAGCCTCACACCGTACAACTTGAAACCTATTTTCCGCCAATTAGGAAAGCCACTTTGTCTATGTAATGCTTCTTCTAAAAACGAACAGAAATTGAAATACAGGTTTTTAAAACCAATCATTCATTAAATGAGACGACGACTCCAAGAGTACATTTGAATTGTCGTTCACACATTTTTCTAAGACGAACGAAATCACAGCCTTGC
Organism: Morinoia aosen; assembly: GCA_030386875.1. NCBI lineage: Eukaryota > Metazoa > Arthropoda > Malacostraca > Amphipoda > Talitridae > Morinoia > Morinoia aosen. Next base: position 67,011,628 of record CM059565.1, on the reverse strand, counting down.
TAATTATCGCCGAAATGAGGAGAGTTGGTGCTCAACCGCCACCGCGTTCACGTAATCACTCAAAAAGTAGAGTTCACTTTGATTGCTCAGGCAGATCGTTGATTAACTGAGAGCTATTGTAATTAGCACGTAAATATTTCACTGCATGGATGTATGAAGGACTCATGAACAAGCTATGTGTGCTTGGAGAGACACTCACTTAACCGACAGCACATGGGCACTGCTCTCGACAAGAAGGGGTACGGTGTCAACATCTAAGATCCGCCTCCTCACACATCTCCATGCTCCTCCCCTCTTGCGCTTCCTCTACATACGGTGCATATTTTTAGTCCCATGCATGTTTAAAGGGAATCCTTATACAGCGTATGAGCTTCGTGAAAAATGGTCTGATTATCAGCTCCGATTTAACTGCAAGTAAAGTGGGGTTGACCTTGCGTGGCTGATGAGCATTTTTTACTGGGATTTTGGAATGTATTAATGGTATTGTAAAGTATTTCCCATTTATCAATCCATCTGTAAACTCTGCTTTAATTTCAGATAGTTCATAGGGAAATTCATCAAGGATTTTACGTGCGTTCTGTGTCTCCGGGTGCTGGAACTCCCACAGCCTCACTCAAGTGATCGTTCAATTATTGAACTCCACATGCCCCTCCTACAGGCACGGTCTGTAGCCTCAACCTCCCAGCCTCCTCTCAACATTCGATCATTTATCGTAACGCCCCGCCTTCGCTGTATTTATCCCTTCTCAGACCACCGTCACGCAGCTTTGAAATCAATACCAAAGAAAGAGTTGAAGGTTAAAAGTGAGTTATGAGAGTTACTTCGCACCATTTGAGCATAAACACGTGCTTAGTTTGAAAGTTTAAAGTTTGGTCTCTGCCATTAGCTCCTCCTCGAGTGCCTCGCGACTGGGGGAGTGTGAACCTCATAAATGAATCCAACTTCTGAGGTGCCAACGAGGAAACCTTGAGATTTCCTTTATACGGACCAATATTCCCTTGAAGGTTGTGTCATATTCCACTGTACCTGAAGCTAATGTTCATCGGGTGAAGGGATCTTGAATGTTGGATTGCGTTTGAACATCCCCACCATCACTGTACTTGTAGGGGAGGTCTAGTGGCATTGATTGTATAAGGGGAAAGTACCGCCCTCTACTCCTCCTCTTTCACTCTCCCTCTCCCTCCCTCTCTCTGTCATCCCTGTTCTGGCGATCGCCTCTTCATTCTTTAAAAGATGCGCCGCTGCTCTTCATTAATAAGAAGCAGTCCATCGCAAACGGACTTTTAGAAAGAGCCCTTGGGAGTAAAGATGAATTTTTGCAATGAGCTCGAGGCTTTTTATTCCGATGATCGCCAATAAGCGAGCGGCTTCGACATCAGAGCTGGATTTACAGGAGCGGAATTCATTTCGTAAATTTTCATTTTCTGCGGCCATGGCAAATTTATGAAGAAAACTTACGAGTGGTATCCATGTTACGCTATGGTGGTCTTCGAGGTACATTAATCCAGGGTAAAGAGGGTGATAAATCCAGAGTAAAGAGGTAAATCAATACAGGGTAAAGAGGGTGATAAATCCAGGGTAAAGAGGATAGTCAATCCAGGGTAAAGTGGTAAATCAATCCAGGGTAAAGAGGTAAATCAATTCAGAATAAAGAAGTACATTAATTTAGGGTAAAGATGTACGTACATTCATTCAGGACAGAGCACAAACCTGAAATCGTGCACTTTCCGAGAAGAATAACAAACTGTGAAGTTGTAATATTAAATTGAGGGAGACAAAATCACGGTTTTTTAAGTATCAGTGCATTTATTTTTTATGAACGTTAATTTGTTTTAAAATTAATTTTCCATCAATCGTGTATAAAGTTTTTCGAGAAACTTTTCTGGATGACTTGGTGCCGATAAACTTGATTCTCCTTTCAAGTTGTGAATTTACAAGGCTTTGGTTGCTGCATGAAGAACCAAAATTTTTACGTGATGATGTACGGGATTGAAATGAATATTTTTTTAGTCTTTATATTTAGGCAAGTAAATTTGTAGCGTTCGATAGCCTGGTATTTTACACGTTGAATGCGACGCGGGTTAAGCCGAAGTTCAATATTCAACTCCCATTTGAAGTCGCGGTTGTAAGCAATTCTATATAAATACCAAACATTAAGTAGGTATTTCAAATACCATTAATTTTAAGGGACTGTTCGAAGTTTTCAAACGACCCATCGATGGGTTGGTTCGCAGTCAACGAGTTGATGCATGGGGTAACCGGTACTGATTTTATATTTATTTCATAGATTAAAGATTCTGGTCTTCGAGAATGAGGCACGAAAAAAGCCTAAATGTAAAAAGCAACATTAATGTGTTAAAATGGCTTGATACATGTTAAAACAATGTAAACCTCATGCACTTTCAAGTACTATAAAATTGAAAATTGTGGACCGAGTGTAACATACATGATCGCTATGGATGCAGAAGTTAACTCTCGTCACATCCATGCGACACGTTGCCAAATGAAGATGAAGTTTTGCGTTCGAAAATCAATGATAATAAAAAACAGAAACCTAATGCATAACGAAAATCAAGCTTTACGCAAATCAGTAAGCTGATGTAATTGGATGTGCAGGGATAAAAGTTTGAATATTTTCGCTGATTGGACTGGTGGTAGCACAAGACGCATTTGAATTATTTCTTCGGTAGGAATTTAAAGTCTTTGATTTTCTTGGATCGTCGTGAAAATCAAATCAATATTTTCTTGAATTCTTGCAGTTCTTTTTCTTACACTTTTAACATTGTTCAAATGGAGCATCTTTCTTTAATTTTGAAACTTGTGCACATTGCGATGTATATGGTTTGTTCAGCTAGAAATGAACTTCACAAGCTTCAGGAAAATCTTCTGAAAACAACTGCAGGAGGCACTTGTTTGTAGCTTCTTGTTTAAATGTTAAATAAATGATAAATTCACGTTAAATAAATGTTAAATTCTTGTTAAATTCACGATATCAATTCGCCGCTCCGTTGTTAGCTACCGCTTAAAGGAATTGGATAATTTTTACTATAAATCACAAGGGAGCTTAATTACTATGTATTTCACAAGATAACAGCATATTTATCATGTTTACAGCTTTGGATGTGATAAGAAATAATTTTTAATTGCAGCCAATGAGACCGTGTTAAATGCAGTTCACTATATTTAATTTTGATAGCAAATGAAATTATAATATATATAGTGTATACATTTTTTTCAAAACATTGTGTATTACATGTCGTTAATATAAAATGTGTATGAAAATGGCATTAATAATGGCGTATAAATCTAACTTATGTATAAAATTGCGCTAATATTTTCAAATGACGATAAAGCGCCCCATAGATAATATATTTTATTGTCAATATAATTGACAATAATGAATATTGACAATTAAATTGATCGTCTATGGGCCACTTAATGCATAAAAATTCGTTAATATATAAAAAAACGGCGTACACATATAAAAAGGTAAATAGATAAAATGACATATATACGTGAAATTGGCGTTAATAATTAAAAATGCGTTAATAAATGAAATAGCTTTAATATACAACCAATTTACCTAATAAAATATATCCCATAAGGATTACACTTATCTATGTATGTACAACCTCTCTATACCGTTTGAGTAATCTAGTCTGTGGCCTGAACCTTTGGTAAAAAATAAAGTTTTGATTTGGACAGTTTCGAAAACATTAAAAAAATTCATATGTCCTTAAATAAACAACTGAATTTGTTAACATTCAGATTAGAGTTACCCTAGGCATGAGCATTTTAAAATAAATTCAATTTTTCTACTTATTTTATTTTAGATAAGATAACAATTACATCAAAATTAATCTCATTCGAGTACGTACAAGAATGTGAAGAAATGTCTTGTGTTATTTTTTATCTTTGTTCCCAGTAATTAGGTGCGGCAGAATATTCAAGTCATTCTGAAGTTTAGATAATACATGAATGCACACATTCGATTAACAAACATTTTATTAAAATTGTGCATCGATGAATACAGGCATTTGTACGTAAAAAAACACAAGCACCACAAATAAGCTAAGGTCGGATCATACAAACCTCATGCACTGCAGACAATTTGCAAGTAAATATTACTTTGTAAATATTGTAAATATAAAGTAAATACTTTGTAACCAAATTTATAAAGTACTTACTTTGTAAATACTTTGTGTAAATATTATAAATATGTAAATATTATTGCAAGTAAATATAATTACTCACTCACTGGTAATCAGACCAAATTTTTTTCAACACTATATAGTCCTTCCCGAGTTAAATTTTAATCTAGAGTAATTGCTACCGCGAAATCGATTATAACTCCCTTATTGCAGCAATAGATAAATTTCAACTTTCAAGTTATTTGAAATCAATTGTAACTCCCTTAGTGCAGCAATAGATCAATATACCAACATAAAAACTCTTTGTAAGACCTCGAAGATAATTAATGGGTCACCATAGAATTTTTCCATTAATTGTAAGGCGAGATAGATTTTATATTTTATAAGGAAACGTTAGCCAATTGACCGCATGTGACAGTAGATATTACTGGAATTTGTTTTAAAATTATTAGCAGTAACACAAGGTCTTTATAAGAGCAATGATTGGTGTTAATGCAGGGTGTCTTTTTAGCAGCCAATGGTTGGCGGTTGTACAGGGCGTCTTTAAAAGAGCCAGTGGTTTGGTAGTATAGTGCAAAGTGTCTTTATAACAGCCAATGATGGATGGTAGGTCTGTTTTACAGCATCTGCGATGTAATTGTAGGTGTATACAGTGCATGATTTTATATACCAGCTGTCTTATATGCCATGTGCCCCGAGCAATATAGCCATCGCTTCATCCCAAACCATTGCCATATCGCTGAAACAGCTGTCCTATATCGAGAAAGATATATGTCCGCATTTAATGATGAAATCTACAACGTTTGTTAGAAATTAAAAGTTTCAATCATTTTTTTTCTAAATTTTTTTCTAAATGTATAGGATTTTGTGATATAGGATGTTATGTATAATGTTCAGAATGGATGCTCTTCGGTGTCTATATATAGACACTGTCTATATATAGACAGCGTCGTTCGCTCAACTCAAAGTGAAACTTATACCCCAACTTAAAGCTGAGTACTCAACTTCCAAAGCTTCAGCTTCAGAAAAAGTCTCGGTCACAGAGCATAAAGTGTCTCGCAAAATTTGAGGGACAATATTAATGTCATACAAATTCGAAGTATACGTAGGGTGGCGTTTAGATTTAATATAAGGAGCCAATTAAATGATGCAAATTGCAAAGCTTTGGCACAAATCCTTGGAAGACACAAAAAAACTAGAAAGGCAAACGAGAAAATAAAGATGCTTATAAATTTAACAAATTTTCCGACTTTTGAATATTGAAAAACTTTTCTATGCTGCGAACTAAGTAATAAAGAATGTGAGACTGCAGAACGCTTGAGCAGAAGCACTCAACCGCACACCCACGTTCTATGTTGTTTTTTTCGTTGCGAAATGGGTCACCGTGTCGAAAATGATCAACCTACAGCATTTAAACTTGAAGCATGAGTTGGTAGAATGATGCAATATATATAGGAACATTTACGTGTGAAGCATGAGTTGGTAGAATGATGCAATATAGGCCTAGGAGCATTAATTCCTACGGTGAAAGCTTCATTTGATGGATTAATTAATTAAGCAGTTAATATATAGCGGACGATAAAATAAATTGCTGATTTTCATTGTAAAAATTTAAAAAATTCAAATATTTTTCGCTTATGTAAGGTTACAAGGTTTCCCTTGAGTGTATTTCAAGTACATTAACTTTAGAGTATCGCTTTAGCGTGCATGATGGTGCTCGAACACATATGCTCTAATGTTTGAAATATTTAAAAGAAATTATCAGACAAGGAATCTACACATTAGAAATATCGCGTATTTCCCCTTAAGAAGTCGCTATATTTCCATTAAGTAGTGTTTGGGATTTTACTTATTTATAATGTAAAACTGACCTTCATTCTCAATAGAAACCGGCTCCATCGGGCGCTTCTTCACTTATCAAGTGTAGGGCAACATTTTAGCGAATTTAACTAAACTCTACGCGCCATAAATAACTTTGTGTTCTCCTAAAACTTAATAACCTTATTTTTATGAGCAAAAATAATATACTTTAAAATTATATTTTGTGAGGAACTACCTCTGCACATATGACTCAACAGCCGTTTCGAAGCTGCAAAGATTAATAAATACAAGGACACAAAGTTTCCAAATTTAATATTTTTAATCAGTCGCCTAAACGCCAAGGAAGATTCATAATAGTAACAAGGCAACAAGTACTGAACAAAAAATACGGCAAGTAGCCGATTTACAAAGTATTAATTGTTAAAAACTAAAGGACAATTCGCCCTCAAGTATCGCATTTATTTATTCCTTTATTTATTGATATATTTATATTTATTTAGGTTAAAAATGCGCATATAATTTTAAGGTCGGAAGTTAGGGTTTCAGGTAATGACAGACTACAGGCGCAGGCACGAGGAGGCCGAATAGGCTCTCTGTTTCAGGGCTAACAGCGCCAGCTTAAACGGACGTCACGCGGTATCGACTGTGCTTCAACGTGCTAGCTTGCTACAAGCTCTTCAGGAAGACCGAAGTTGGCGCCAACTGACGCTACACGAAAGAAACAGGCACGGCGACGGCGGCACAACCAGGGCCAGAGCAGCTAAACCTTGACCAATGCCTCCAGTCCGTTCACAGCTGTACATAAAGATGAAGAAATGTACACAAGAAAAATAATTAACTGAGCAAATATTATGAAACAGCGCTATACAAAGAATTTAGAATGAACAAAATAATTAATGGTCAACGTAATTACCTAGTTGCTGCTGCTGCTGTCCCACAAGTTGGCTTAATTGGCTATCAACGTTGTGAAGCACGAAGTGCGCAGTGCGACGAAGTGCCCGCTAGATACTGAAAATACAGGTACCGGGTAAGACCAAAGTCAATCTCGTTGATAAAGGTAAACAGAGATATAAAGTTCCAATAATCGGCAAATATTAGACACATGACTACCAACCTGAAGAATTTATCCTCCAGTGCGCATAGCGACTGTTAGATGATGGCAGTAATGGCGATATAGAAGTCGCAATTCAGTGTCAATAGTAATGGAGGCAGAAGCCCAATAGTAGTTTATAGATAATAGGTAATGGTTAATAGTAATAGTTAATAAGGACGGCGGTTCACTGCGACAGGGTAAGGTTAGCCCCCTTTTAGAGCAGCGAACACGCCTAGTTAGAAGAAAGTTAATTGCGGTTCGCAACCCGCCTTAATCATGCAATTAATTAATGAAAAAGAACCTAAAGTCAACGCTTTCACGCACACAATCAAACCATGAACTTATTGAACATGCAGGAAGAAGGGATGGAAGAGTCAGGCTGGCGACCGTCACCTACGCGTCATGAGCCAAGCGTACTCCAGACGTGCCGACGTAACACAGGCCTTTGACCGAGACTGAGCCTGGCCTCTCGTTAACCGGACACACTTTGACACACCTTTCTCCTTCCGACCTGACACCTTGACACCTTGACACCTGTCACAGCTCCCTACACTGCTTCCGACCTGATTTTCCACCGACGACCTATCTTTACTATGCGCTGCTGCTGCGCGACCTCACCTGCCACGCAGCACCAGCCGTTTACGTTAATAGTACAGAAATCGAAGTACACTCCGAGCGAATCTGTGGGGAATTTTCCCCACAATTTTGACAATTATGATGTCATTGATTATTTAATGAAATTTACTGTATCTTATACATTAACGTCAATGCGTGATCGTTGAATTTTATTTTTTCAGTTTTCAAAGCTTAGAATTTAATTCTAGCGTATATCTTAACTCATAATTTTTTAGAAACATGAGGTAATCCATAAATTATACGAAAAAAGTTTTACTGATCGTCCTTTATAGTTAATTAAATCTCTCATTATAAATTTAAACAATTTAAACAATTTAAACAATTTAAACAATTTATTTACCACAGGAGATACAGAGGTAGAATGTTTCTTAAGTCTAATACAATGGTCAGAGTTGAGTATAGCTACCTGTGGGCCCGAATAAGTTCAGCGACTTCTAGGGCATCCTACCATTACATTATTCTAGGGCGTACAATAATGTTTAACCTAATTCACTTAGCCTAGTTTCGCATTAGACTGATCAACAGGATAATGAACTCGATATTGATGTTTAATTTTACAATATAGGTCATATGGACAATATTTAACAGTATATTCGATAACGATTTGGGAGCAGACTGAAAATCGGCGATATTACTCATGGCAAATTGCATTATTAGGACCAAACATATAGGAGGCAGGATTTGACTTGGTGATCTTACACGACTAGTATTCTGATAAGAAGTGAGACTCAAGATTTCTTTTAAATACCTTGTAAGAATTACTTTCACGGATCTCCGCAGGTATTGAGTTCCAGGTTTTAGTTCCAACGAATAGTATACTATGTTGCGAGCGGGCCTTTGAATAATAAGGAAGCATGAATTTACTTTTATTTCGTGTTAAATGGTCGTGATGACCAGTTTGCGCAGTTAATAACTGTTGAAGGCTAAATAATAGCTAAATGAAGTGATGTGGGCCCCATTTATTTAAATTGAATAATGAAATAAATGAAAACATCCACAGGCATTATTGTCAATGGAAAATGTCATGTGAGTGAATATATATTTCAGGAATGCTAATCAATGAAATCAAAATCAAGAAGGTAAACATTTTTTGAACCAAATTTCTCCAACAAATCAAGTACGTTCACCGCTGGAAAAATTCTCGAGTAAGTATGAAAGCAGTACGAGCTAAATTCGGTTATATAGTACATTCTTATTTTACCATGACATTGATTTATGTTACATTTGTTGATTCGTAACTGTAATTTCTATACTTTTAATTTTACTCCTACTTGATTCATGACTTTACCTTTATTGCTTTCAATATTGTTTTTACTTAATTCATAACTATAACTTCACCGCTTTCAATTTTACTTCTACTTGGTTCATGTCTTTAACTTTAATACTTTCAATTCTACTACTATTTTAAATCTTTATTCTGATGCTCCCCCATTATCAGTAACTATATATCATATAATTCATCATTAAACACATAAATGAATAATTTCATTTATTTGTTTGAAGCTCACGACGCGACGATAATGTATTCGCATTTTCTTCGAAAGACGGAAAATTGATCCGCCTCGCAGACGTAAGAAAACTTTTTTAAATTTAAAGTCTGTGATAAAAAATTGTAATCAACTCATTTCTAGGGAATGCTTAAAATCAAGTCGTTTTTAAGAAATCCTTATAATCAAGCCATTTTTAAGAAATCTTTAGAATCAAGTCATTAGACAATATTTTATGTCTTTACGTCACGCAACACACACCATTCGTTTAAACTCAAGAGCTCGAGATTTACTTAACACTTTCGGAGTAAAAGTACTTAAAAAACTTAGTTTTTTACTTATTCTCAAGGAAATATTGTTCTTGTTGGCATCAATTTGCTGTCCAAATGCATGTGCACTAAATGAGGCAACATCAATTAAGTATTGTGCAACAAACCACATCAGTTAAGTATTGTGTAACAAACCACATCAATTAAGTATTGAGTAACAAACCACATCAATTAAGTATTGAGTAACAAACCACATCAATTAAGTATTGTGTAACAAACCACATCAATTAAGTATTGTGTAACAAACCACATCAATTAAGTATTGTGTAACAAACCACATCAATTAAGTATTGAGTAACAAACCACATCAATTAAGTATTGTGTATCAAACCACATCAATTAAGTATTGTGTAACAAACAACATCAATTAAGTATTGTGTAACAAACCACATCAATTAAGTATTGTGTAACAAACCACACCAATTAAGTATTGAGTAACAAACAACATCAATTAGGTCTTTTTCATGGACAGCGAATTTCACATTTTTAATTTTCTTTCGGTCCGGGAGGTTCGGGATTCTCCCGTGAATTTCTGAAGGTTCATCCACGATTTTACCTCGGACCAAAAACATGTGCAGGTTGGACTTGAATGAAAGTGGAATAACTTTTATTTGTCCAAGGTCTTTAGTGAATTCGTATGCACTTGTGATAAACATAAAGTGTTATGTGAATTACAATAAACTTGAAACATTGGTGAGAAGTGCAGGTGTCACTTCGAAATGTATTCAAATGTATGCACGCAAAAAAAAATTGCACCATCAGAACGTTTTGCACTCTTCCAATGAATTAGACGTTTTTGTATTTCAAGCATACTGTACATGTGAATTAAAAAATTTTACATCTAAACTTGATTATACGCATTCAACATTCTTTATAACCAACATTAACGAAAGCTAATCAATGAAGATGCTCATTTTCTCAGAAACTCTACAGCTTCATACATGACAGAGGATTTCTAAAGCGAGGAAGGAGGAAGGCACCATTTAGTATGAAAATAAGACAAAATATGGGACCTATGCGCTACCGGGTGTCCCACAAAAATGTCCCCGACTTTTTAATTGATTATATCTCCACTTTAAATCAACATATTTGATTTGTCTTTTTTTTCACGATGTAGTAATTTTCTTTCTTTTTCGAACAATTCAAGTTTTTGAAAATCGGTTGAATAACCACTGTACAGTGATCGATTATTTGGGATCATCTCAAAAATGAAAACTATAAAACACTTCCAACAGATCTAGAAGATTGACGTGATCGTATCATTCACAACGTCAGTGATCTTAAAAATAATCCAGGAATTCTTTGGAAATCAATGCGAGAAATGAGAGTCCGATGTCAAAAGTGCCTCGAAAACAAAGGTGGTCGTTGGTTATGATGGAAATTTATATAATGTATATTTATTTACAGTATGTTCAGGTGAAAAGGATATATTTGGGGATAGAAATTTATTACTTATATTCCTTCATTTTTTTATATTCAATCCTTTTTATTTGAGGAAAATCTCAAATTGCGTCTTTAGAATTACCCTCGCGCAATGGCGAAAAAATCATCCTCACTTTGGTTTTTATCTGTTCATAAGCCATGTCTGTGAATACAAACGGTTTTCCCTGGCAAAAGTAAAATGATTGACAGTGAAAACGAGACCACTCTGAGGTTTATACTTCCATTGGTTACGCAATTATAAGTATTTGAAAAAAGGAAACTTTTTCAAGGCCCCCCCTGTATGTATCCCCTAACATGGTTATATATGCTGTATTTGTCCCCTAACAAGGATATATATGCTATATACTAATTCCTTCATTTGGTTATTGTCTACTTCCCATTTCTTGTCTATAGCTGTGGAACTCTTATGTTTAGAAATACTTCAAATTCAATAGGTTGTAATACGTTTCATGCATCGATATCTTCTGAAAATGAAGTGTTTCTCTTTCATTCTTTCTTTTTTCTTTAATTATTTTTTTACTGCCCGCAGAGGCAAAGAATTCTATGTCCCGGTGGCCGGCATGAGAGTTTATTCGAGTGAACTCGAGGCACGCACGCAATCCCCCGAGCCTGAGTAATGCGCCTCTTTTTTGAGTATTCTCGGAGTTTTTGCTGGGGCATTCCGTCACACCTACCAGAAAGCGTAACACGATTCGAAGGCACTCAGAGAACCAACGGTTCTTTATATTTATCATTTACATAGAAATCGCTACCAGAAAACCCGTACGAAAACCTGCTCCGAAATGTCCCATCTCGCAGAGAGCACTTGCCCGTCGTCGTGTTCAACACCAGCGACACGAAACCCAAATGCACGTCCTTCCGACGGTCAATTGTGCGTGACGATTCTCTGTGAAAAGTCTTGGACGAATTAATGCTCACCTTTCAAGGTTAGATTACTGGAATATGTTAGGCTTGCTACGTTGTTAGACCAAACTGTTCGAAAGCTTTGTTTTCAAATTCGCTTGTTTTTTTCAGATTCGTAGGTAGAACGACAATTTTTGATCCAATCAAGGTAGGGTAAATTTTGTCGGCGAGGCGATACTCATAGGAGTCTTTCATACAAAAATCCTGGCTGCATTAGGTACGCATATTCATATACGTACGTAATGAAAATGTACTTCTAAACAAAATGAAAGGAAAAAATACAAGCTTTAATTTTCATTTTTTAGAACATTGGAATGATTGAAGTATTCTGACTTGCGCTACTCAGTTTGCACGTATACAATGCTTGCTATTAATATGCGCATTACGCACATCTACTTTATGTTTCATTCTGCCGCTTTTATTACGGAAGAATACAGAATTTAATTCAAAGAAAAATATCGAAAGCACAAAATTGAATTTCATTTGGAAACTTTTTGTTAGAACATTTTTGGTTTACAAATATTTCCGACGCTCAGCCGATACTCCAATACCCGCGAGAGTATTGATCCTTGTCATTACCAAAAAATACGAGCAATCCATTATCATCTTGTACGAGAATTGGGCTTCACATTTCTTCTATGTATTTATCCTGCGCGTACCAGAGGCACCAATTTCTACTTAATTGTGAAATTAATGAGTTTCTGCGTGAATTTCAGAATAACACCTGCTCGATTCGAACGGAACCAATGAAATGAATGCAAAAACAAAACAATCGTACACCCTCGCCAGCGTCCGCAGCCACTCCACTCCTGCTGTGCCCCTCCAGCCGCGCCACTGATCTCTTCTCAGGGCTGTTTCAAAAGGGCGAATGAGGGTTCCTTCCCCTGCTGCGGCGGGTGGAATAAAGAGGGAAAGTTGTTAGCCTGTGCGATGAGCTTTGGAAAAATGACCTCTCGGCTGTGTTGAACTGGTATTTTATTCATTTATTTATTTATTTATTATTATTTACTTTTTATTTTGAACATTCTTTTTGGTATTTTATGTAAAATATCCGCTTGGAATTGATATCAGCTGCAACGATCGAGCTGAGTCATCCGTGTGTGTTTTTTTACCAAACTTACACGTGTTCGAGTGCCAGTCACGCACATGCATGAGGGTAGGCATTGAAGGGCTAAACAAATCAAATAACTGCTAGTGCTAACACAAAGAGGGCGTTGACTATTATTAGTAGTACATATTGTTATTATTATTATTATTATTAGGAGAGAAAAAAATAGTAGAAAGAGTCCTAATAGTAGAAAATAGTAGTCACTGCAACATTAACAGTTTTCAATCTTCCCGTCCTGGTACAAATGCTTTCACCGTGACACAAAAAACTCAGCTGTTGAGTAGGCTTAGGATCCCAATATTTAATTTTAGTATTTTAGAATTAGCCTTCATCGCATTCCCATATATTAATGGAATTCATTCCTTTGAACCTTCGCTTTCGATGTTGCCGCGTTATTTCAACATGACACCTCCAGCTCTGTGGTAACTAAGAAAGTAAGAAAAACAGTTTATTTCCGTAAAGTTGATACGTGGGAAATGTATAACACTGAATTTTAAATGACTTAACGGAGAGATCCTTTGGTGGGAGGAGGAAATACGCATGAAATTGTTAATGGTTTGTAAATTCTACGTGCATATTTGGTTAACTTTTTCTCGTTTTTTTTTTGGAGTGAAGACCAGGCTCTTCGGCAACATCAATTAAGTATTGTGCAACAAACCACATCAGTTAAGTATTGTGTAACAAACCACATCAATTAAGTATTGAGTAACAAACCACATCAATTAAGTATTGAGTAACAAACCACATCAATTAAGTATTGTGTAACAAACCACATCAATTAAGTATTGTGTAACAAACCACATCAATTAAGTATTGTGTAACAAACCACATCAATTAAGTATTGAGTAACAAACCACATCAATTAAGTATTGTGTATCAAACCACATCAATTAAGTATTGTGTAACAAACAACATCAATTAAGTATTGTGTAACAAACCACATCAATTAAGTATTGTGTAACAAACCACACCAATTCTCTAAAAACTTCTAATAAACTAGCAGTATGGCGTTAACACCCTTGCAGTTTTGAGGTAATTTTTCTCCGGCACAAATAATACAACTTTCAATAACTTATAACCAGCTTTGATTGATAATATCTTGGGGTAGTCGGTTCAAGGCTCTGAGAATTTTGAAGCAACGTCTTGTGAACTCTAAATCTTTATGTTAGTTCCATACTGCTTTTTGTGATACATACGAGGCCTGTCGAAAAAGTATCCGACCTTTGGCCAGAAAAAATACTTCAACAACCTGACGGGGTTGGGACCCTAATCCCCTTCAAAGTAGGCTCCTTGTGCTTCCACACACTTAGCCCACCGATCCTTCCACTGCCGGAAACACCTCTGGAAGTCTTCTTTTGGAATGGTGTTCAGCTCTGTCGTCGCGTTCCGCATTATCTCTTCTCTACTCTCAAAACGGGATCCTTTCAGTGGTGTCTTCAATTTTGGAAACAACCAGAAGTCGCAAGGAGCCAGGTCTGGAGAGTAGGGAGGTTGGCGAACGGTCGTAATTCCATGTTTGGCCAAGAAATTGCGGATCAAATGGGATGAATGTGCGGGCGCGTTGTCGTGATGCAAGTGCCAGTTGTTCGCAGTCCACATGTCTGGTCTTTTGCGCCGAACTGCATCACGAAGTCGCCGGAGAACATCCTGATAGTACTCCTTTGTCACTGTTTGTCCTTCCGGTGCGTATTCGTGATGCACAATTCCACGGACATCAAAGAAAACAGTCAGCATCACCTTGATTTTGCTTCGCACCTGCCGCGCTTTCTTCGGCCTTGGAGACTCGGGATGCTTCCATTGGGATGACTGTCTTTTTGTTTCTGGGTCGTACCCGTACGAGCCATAGCATCTTCCCCAAACACCTGCTGAATCTTACGAATTGTTTCAATTTGAGAATCACCAAGCTTTTGACAAAATTTGATGCAGTGTCTTTGCTCAATTCGTTCAGTCATCTTGCAAGAAAACTAAATCCGACAAACACTTAGAACAGCACCTTACTTGGCGACCACCAGCCAGTGACTGGCCCAAGTGAATGCGGGGAAAAAAGTCAAGCATGCGCATTAAGATTCCTCCTTCCACCGTGCACAGTGGCGCCGCCTTAGAATCACTACTTTGCGCGGGAAAAATTAAGGTCGGATACTTTTTCGACAGGCCTCGTATACAGTACGTTAGAGTATTTGATCGAAATCCCTCTCGAGATAAGAGCCGTTTGACGCGTTTCCTGAGATGGGTTAAATTGAAGTTCAATATTCATTTCAAATTTAAGTCAATTGTAGTGAGCAATTTCTAAATTAGCAAGCACTACCTGGATCGTGCCTTCATTTAGCTTTCATTGAGAATTTATGAAAAATGAGTTAGTGACCGCAGGTCGGTCAGAAGCATTATGAAAATCTCCTCAGTGACCACCGGTGGGTCCCTTCGCAGCAAACGGGTCAAGTAAGCTGTTTATAGAACCCCACTAGTTAGCCTTGCATATAACGTTGCATGTATCTGTTAAGAAAGAAAGAAAGAAAACTGTGTATTTCCAACGACGTTGTCACATGAGATACATGCCAACATTTGGGCTTTTAAAAATTTCTTAATATAAGACGTCCTAAGAGAAACGTTTCATACGAGGAGTACTAATTGACAAACTATCCGAGGTGTACAAACAGATAAACCACACGAGGCGTACTTTAAATGGATGCCATTTAAAGAGGTTGAGGCCTAGACTATTGCTGCGGTAGTCGTGCATGAGGCTTCGGAATTATGGAATCAGTGAAGTTTGCAGACGTAAGATAGGGTGCAGCAGTCAATCCTGCATTTTTTCACAACTATATAAAGCTCATTCAAAAATGCAGGATTGACTGCCGCACCCTGCATTAAGCCCTTTTTCGGTCTTCTTCCTCAGGACATGGACAATGTCTCCTGTATCCTAAAAGTATATTGGTATAGGAACACGTCTTCTATGGCTATAGGACGAAGTCTTCCATTGGTACAGGACCAAGTCTTCCATTGGTATAGGACCATATCTTCCGTTGGTATAGGACCACTATTTTTTCCTTATGAGCTCTGAACTGACCAGTTCGTAAAAAAAAAATTAATGTTCAAGTGGAAGTTCTGTATACAAACTCAACATCAACATGTTGAGGAGGCTGTCGTCAGGGTCTCTAGCAATGCAATAGAAATTTTCCGCACATCCATCATATTTTTGAACCTGCTCGTCATCTCTGTAATCTTCAATAAGAATGTCGCCACGAGCTCCGTTGCTCCGCTGCGGTACAAATCATTAATTCATCGCACGTTGGAAATGCCTAAAATCTAAAAACTAATAAAAATGTCTAAATCTAAAAACATCTCATAAATGACTAAATCTAAGAACTTCTCTAAAATTACTAAATCTAAAACTCCTCGATAATGTTTAATTCTAAAAACTCCTCAATAATGTCTAGTTCTAAAAACTTCTCAATAATGTCTAATTCTAAAAACTTCTCAATAATGTCTAATTCTAAAAACTTCTCAATAATGTCTAATTCTAAAAACTTCTCAATAATGTCTAATTCTAAAAACTTCTCAATAATGTCTAATTCTAAAAACTCCTCGATAATGTCTAATTCTAAAAACTTCTCAATAATGTCTAATTCTAAAAACTCCTCGATAATGTCTAATTCTAAAAACTTCTCAATAATGTCTAATTCTAAAAACTTCTCAATAATGTCTAATTCTAAAAACTTCTCAATAATGTCTAATTCTAAAAACTTCTCAATAATGTCTAATTCTAAAAACTTCTCAATAATGTCTAATTCTAAAAACTTCTCAATAATGTCTAATTATAAAAACTTCTCAATAATGTCTAATTCTAAAAACTTCTCAATAATGTCTAATTCTAAAAACTTCTCAATAATGTCTAATTCTAAAAACTTCTCAATAATGTCTAATTCTAAAAACTTCTCAATAATGTCTAATTCTAAAAACTCCTCGATAATGTCTAATTCTAAAAACTTCTCAATAATGTCTAATTCTAAAAACTCCTCGATAATGTCTAATTCTAAAAACTTCTCAATAATGTCTAATTCTAAAAACTTCTCAATAATGTCAAATTCTAAAAACTTCTCAATAATGTCTAATTCTAAAAACTCCTCGATAATGTCTAATTCTAAAAACTCCTCGATAATGTCTAATTCTAAAAACTTCTCAATAATGTCTAATTCTAAAAACTTCTCAATAATGTCTAATTCTAAAAACTTCTCAATAATGTCTAATTCTAAAAACTCCTCAATAATGTCTAATTCTAAAAACTTCTCAATAATGTCTAATTCTAAAAACTTCTCAATAATGTCTAATTCTAAAAACTTCTCAATAATGTCTAATTCTAAAAACTTCTCAATAAGGTCTAATTCTAAAAACTTCTAATAATGTCTAATTCTAAAAACTTCTCAATAATGTCTAATTCTAAAAACTTCTCAATAATGTCTAATTCTAAAAACTTCTCAATAATGTCTAATTCTAATAACTCCTCGATAATGTCTAATTTTAAAAACTTCTCAATAATGTCTAATTCTAAAAACTTCTCAATAATGTCTAATTCTAAAAACTCCTCGATAATGTCTAATTTTAAAAACTTCTCAATAATGTCTAATTCTAAAAACTTCTCAATAATGTCTAATTCTAAAAACTCCTCAATAATGTCTAATTCTAAAAACTTCTCAATAATGTCTAATTCTAAAAACTTCTCAATAATGTCTAATTCTAAAAACTTCTCAATAATGTCTAATTCTAAAATCTCCTCAATAATGTCTAATTCTAAAATCTCCTCAATAATGTCTAATTCTAAAAACTTCTCAATAATGTCTAATTCTAAAAACTTCTCAATAATGTCTAATTCTAAAATCTCCTCAATAATGTCTAATTCTAAAAACTTCTCAATAATGTCTAATTCTAAAAACTTCTCAATAATGTCTAATTCTAAAAACTTCTCAATAATGTCTAATTCTAAAAACTTCTCAATAATGTCTAATTCTAAAAACTTCTCATTAATGTCTAATTCTAAAATCTCCTCAATAATGTCTAATTCTAAAAACTTCTCAATAATGTCTAATTCTAAAAACTTCTCAATAATGTCTAATTCTAAAATCTCCTCAATAATGTCTAATTCTAAAAACTTCTCAATAATGTCTAATTCTAAAAACTTCTCAATAATGTCTAATTCTAAAAACTTCTCAATAATGTCTAATTCTAAAAACTTCTCAATAATGTCTAATTCTAAAAACTCCTCAATAATGTCTAATTCTAAAAACTCCTCGATAATGTCTAATTCTAAAAACTTCTCAATAATGTCTAATTCTAAAAACTTCTCAATAATGTCTAATTCTAAAAACTTCTCAATAATGTCTAATTCTAAAATCTCCTCAATAATGTCTAATTCTAAAAACTTCTCAATAATGTCTAATTCTAAAAACTTCTCAATAATGTCTAATTCTAAAATCTCCTCAATAATGTCTAATTCTAAAAACTTCTCAATAATGTCTAATTCTAAAAACTTCTCAATAATGTCTAATTCTAAAAACTTCTCAATAATGTCTAATTCTAAAAACTTCTCAATAATGTCTAATTCTAAAAACTTCTCAATAATGTCTAATTCTAAAAACTCCTCGATAATGTCTAATTCTAAAAACTTCTCAATAATGTCTAATTCTAAAAACTTCTCAATAATGTCTAATTCTAAAAACTTCTCAATAATGTCTAATTCTAAAAACTTCTCAATAATGTCTAATTCTAAAATCTCCTCAATAATGTCTAATTCTAAAAACTTCTCAATAATGTCTTATTCTAATAACACCTCGATAATGTCTAATTTTAAAAACTTCTCAATAATGTCTAATTCTAAAAACTTCTCAATAATGTCTAATTCTAATAACTCCTCGATAATGTCTAATTTTAAAAACTTCTCAATAATGTCTAATTCTAAAAACTTCTCAATAATGTCTAATTCTAAAAACTTCTCAATAATGTCTAATTCTAAAATCTCCTCAATAATGTCTAATTCTAAAAACTTCTCAATAATGTCTAATTATAAAAACTTCTCAATAATGTCTAATTCTAAAATCTCCTCAATAATGTCTAATTCTAAAAACTTCTCAATAATGTCTAATTCTAAAATCTCCTCAAAAATGTCTAATTCTAAAAACTTCTCAATAATGTCTAATTCTAAAAACTCCTCAATAATGTCTAATTCTAAAAACTTCTCAATAATGTCTAATTCTAAAAACTCCTCAATAATGTCTAATTCTAAAAACTCCTCAATAATGTCTAATTCTAAAAACTTCTCAATAATGTCTAATTCTAAAAACTTATCAATAATGTCTAATTCTAAAAACTTCTCAATAATGTCTAATTCTAAAAACTCCTCAATAATGTCTAATTCTAAAAACTTCTCAATAATGTCTAATTCTAAAAACTCCTCAATAATGTCTAATTCTAAAAACTCCTCAATAATGTCTAATTCTAAAAACTCCTCAATAATGTCTAATTCTAAAAACTCCTCAATAATGTCTAATTCTAAAAACTCCTCAATAATGTCTAATTCTTAAAACTCCTCAATAATGTCTAATTCTAAAATCTCCTCAATAATGTCTAATTCTAAAAACTTCTCAATAATGTCTAATTCTAAAATCTCAATAATGTCTAATTCTAAAAACTTCTCAATAATGTCTAATTCTAAAAACTCCTCAATAATGTCTAATTCTAAAAACTTCTCAATAACGTCTAATTCTAAAAACTCCTCAATAATGTCTAATTCTAAAAACTCCTCAATAATGTCTAATTCTAAAAACTCCTCAATAATGTCTAATTCTAAAAACTCCTCAATAATGTCTAATTCTAAAAACTTCTCAAAATTCCCTAAATCTACAAATTTAAGCCAGAAATAGAAGCCACTGTGGCAATTATTCTGATCTCATTTAGTGCAGAAAAAGTTAACGTGCTATTTTTCTGGTCAAAACCCTCAGAGCTTTTTCAAACAACATTCGAGGTTTGTAACCAGAAAAACAATTTTTAAGAGTAACTAAGGTCACGGAAGAACTTTTTCAAATAACATTCGAGGTTTGTAATCAGAAAAAAAAACAAGCTTTAAGAGTAGCCGAGGTGACGGAAGAACGCTTACCACCGGCCGTACCGGCACGACATCGTAAGATATTCGAAAATACATCAGCTGGCCTGGCCGAGCCGCGCCGCCAATATGTGGAGGCGGCGGACCTCCAGCGAAGGGGAGCGTCTCTGATCACGGCCTGTACCGCCTCTGGGACACGTGACACGACAATTAATTTCTAACCAGACTCTTAATTCGATTGTGCTCGAGGGCAGACAGCTCGACCCCACCCCTTGGCTTCACCCTAGCGTGGGCCTAAATCGACCTACGTGCTTGGAAAAACTCTTTTCTATCATCGATGAAAATAAAAAACCTAAATCATCCTACGTGCTTCGAACAACTGCTCTATCTTCGATGTATATCAGTTGACCTCTATCTTCCATGACAACTTTCTAGCCTGTTCCACTATGGATGAAAGTCAATCGACCTCAACCTTCCTACAAGCATGGAGATTTTTCAACTTTGTTCCATCATTGATCAAAATCAATAAACGCACGTCTATCTACGCGCATACAAACTTCCTAACCTGTTCCACCATCGATGAACATCAACTACCCTCAATCTTCCAGCCTGCATAGACATTTTATATATCTCCATTTTCTATCTCAATTCCAGCATGGATGAATATCAATTACTAAATCAATTATGAAATTATCATTAAATCCCTTATCAACCATTAAATTGATTAATGGAAAATTATTTCTACGAGCAAATAAATTTTCTAACATGTTCCATGATGGATGAATATAAATTTTTAAATCAATCATAAAATTATCATCAAATCACTTCTCAAATTGATTAACATAAAATTATTCTTACGCGCATCGAAATTTTCTAACCTGTTCTATGAAAGATGAAAACCGGCGTCATTGAGAGGACAATAGGAGACAGGGAGGGGCTCTGTAGCGAGGTGGCGCAACAAATTACGGATTATCACACGAACAAATCTCCAGCACGTGCGACCAGTTCGGTTTTAGGGAACGCTTGAGGCTGTTCCTTCCTCTGAAATGGATTTTGTTTTGTGCTCTCACCGGTAATTGTGAGCGTCAATAGAGGTGTTTGTGACGTAGGTCATTCAACGGTAACTTTTTAGGTTTATTTAAGATAATTGAGATAATTGAAGTAACTTTTAGTTTAATTTAAAACAGTAATTTAGGTACGCAGAGCATGTAACATTTTTCATTCAACATGTAAACACCGAAGAAAAGGGTTTTTGAGATGCTGCAATGTAAATGCTGTTTTGTTCATAATCTCAAAGGTGTTGAACTGACAGTATCACCACTATTATATCTAATACTATAATCACCATTACCTCTATCACTATTTCATTACACCTTTGTCACCATTACTACAATATTATTACAGATACTTCTACAATCACCATTACCTATATCACGATCTCATTACAGCTTTATCACCATTACTGCAATATAATCACAGATACTTCTAGTATCGCCATTACCTCTACCACAACTTCATTACCAGCACCCACAGCCGCCATGACCTCGACCCCAGCCGCATCATAACCCTCATTTCATTACAGTCCCTATCACCCCTGCGATCATGGCGAGAAGCGATCGCAAAGCTATTTATTACCGTAGCTCATAACCCACAAGTCGCTGCTGCAGAGCTGGCGTCATTGCCGCTACGACAGGGGTGATGAAGAGGGCGCATCGCATTCATCACCCTCATCACCCCTCGCGTTCTCTGCCCTACAATTTAACGCAACATTGATCCCGAGTGGCCATGAATGTTGAGTGTTTCTCGGGAGTGGTGATGACCCTCGTGTGTGATGGTGACCCTCGTGTGTGTTGGTTACCCTCGTGTGTGGTGGTGACCCTCGTGTGTGGTGATGACCCTCGTGTGTGGTGGTGACCCTCGTGTGTGGTGGTGACCCTCGTGTGTGGTTGTGACCCTCGTGTGTGGTGGTGACCCTCGTGTGTGGTGGTGACCCTCGTGTGTGGTGGTGACCCTCGTGTGTGGTGGTGACCCTCGTGTGTGGTGGTGACCCTCGTGTGTGGCGGTGACCGTCGTGTGTGGTGGTGACCTTCTTGTGTGGTGGAGACCCTCGCGTGTGGTGGTGACCCTCGTGTGTGGTGGTGACCCTCGTGTGTGGTGATGGCCCTCGTGTGTGGTGGTGACCCTCGTGTGTGATGGTGACCCTCGTGTGTGGTGGTGACCCTCGTTTGTGGTGATGGCCCTCGTGTGTGGTGATGACCCTCGTGTGGAGTGGTGACCCTCGTGTGTGGTGATGACCCTCGTGTGGAGTGGTGACCCTCGTGTGTGGTGATCCTCGTAAGGAGCGACATTATAAGCTTGAAATAACAATGAACCTTAATATTAAATGAGTCGGACCTATGGAAATTCCACGGTAAACATCATCGTAAAGCTAGGTGGCCTGTGAAAAAATTCCGTCAACGTAACTTATTCTAAGCCAACATAACTTATTCTAACCTAACAACCTATTCTAACCATACATATGCTAACCTAATATAACCCATCATAACCTAACATTACCTATCCCAACCTAACCTAACCTAAATTATCCTAACCTAACCTAACCTAACATAACCTATCCTAACCTAACCTGTACTAACCTTACATAACCTATTTCAACCTCACGTACCCTAGCCTAAACAATCTTAAACTAACCGATTTATACTTAATGTCCTAATATTCTTGCCTTACCTATCCTAGCCTATCGTTACATTTCCTACCCAAATCTATCACACCATGACCTAACCTATCGCATTTAATTTAGTCTTCCCTAACCTATTCAAGCCAATCCTTACGTACCCTATGTTAACCTTTTACTTACACATCCTAACCTACAAAGTTTTTTCTGATATACCTTACTCCCAGCAGACCCGGTAACGACATTCAACCTCAATATGACACCGCTTGAAACTCCAGGTGTAGCGTTCGGACCGATGCAACTCGAGGAGAATTACACTACAGGTTAATTTTATGGGTTGGACAACATTGAGAAGAATGCCATTTTTTTCATTTGATTTGCCGGTTTTTCAGATACTTTATATTAAAATTTTCAGTTCCCACCTTTAGGGAAGACATGAATTCACAGTGGTTGAAGAGCTCTTAGTCCCAAGACCGTTGACCAATGAATGAAAAAGTGATTGAATCTAGCTAAAATATATAGTTAGTCTAAGAGTTTCTGTGCTACAGTCATTCGGGCAGGCTACAAATGACAAATTGTAAAAAATTTTCATTACTTTTGTAGCTTGAATTTTCGTGTAAATTTGTGAATGGCCAATTTAACAATGTCGTAGCACTACTATGATCCTTACTGTTGAATTATCAAGCATCACGGTCGTATCAACTCACTTGCAGGGCAAGCAGAATCATAATATAGGTATAAACATAATATATTGTCATTACCACTAATGATCTGATAATATTCATAATATAACAAATTTATTAACAACAAAATGTCTCGCACAAACAGTCCTCATTCACCACACACATGTCCCTCACGCTACATTTGCCAATCCGAATTTTAAAATTCCCGGAAAATAATAATAATGACCCTGAGACCCCGAAAAATAATAATGAGAGTTGAGAGTCCTCGCGATAGTTTAGAAACAACTAAAAGCACTTCATCGATTTTTGAGTCGGGTCTCAAAACCTCAACCTAACTAAGCCCCTCCTAACCTAACCCAACATGACTTAATTAACCTAACCCAAACCTTATCTAAAATTACCTAACTTTGCTTAACCTAACCTAGTCTTACCAAAGCTAGCCTAACCTGATATAATCTGACCTAACTTAGTCTATCTTGACCACATCTAACCTTTATCAATTAACCTTAACTTTTCTAACCTATCCTATCCGTATCTAATCTAGCCCAACTTGATTAAATTTTCCTTATCTAACCTAGCGTAATTTATTTAACCTTATATAATCCTAACCATCTCCACACGCTAGAGTTAACACGTCCATGAATAACAAACTCTGAGCTACGTAAATGAGACACAAAGACACCCGATATTGCGTTGAAAAATCATACACCTAATCTTTGAGTTGTGTCTCGTGATCATTGAGAAATGTCTCGCGCTGTATGGAATATCTACAGTTGCAAGATGTCGATAATTAGACACTGCAGGAACGTCTCGCCAACATTTGCATGGCCCCTCAGTCTCCGTCTCGACAAGGCCCACTCGAGACCTAACGTTGCACTCGAGAGGATCTTTTCATTAAAGGGCAAGCACGAAGAGGGGAGGCAGGGGAGGCAGTCCAATAAAGCACGTGGCTCCGTCCTGGACCGAGGGTCATGGAAGCGCACGTGGCTTATTGCGTGAGGGGCGAGGGGAGGGAGCCGTGCCATTACACGCTGCATCATCCCCACTGGGGAGGTGAAGTGGTGAGGCCATTACACGCTGCATCATCCCCACTGGGGAGGTGAAGTGGTGAGGCCATTACACGCTGCATCATCCCCACTGGGGAGGTGAAGTGGTGAGGCCATTACACGCTGCATCATCCCCACTGGGGAGGTGAAGTGGTGAAGCCATTACACGCTGCATCATCCCCACTGGGGAGGTGAAGTGGGGAGGCCATTACACGCTGCATCATCCCCACTGGGGAGGTGAAGTGGTGAAGCCATTACACGCTGCATCATCCCCACTGGGGAGGTGAAGTGGGGAGGCCATTACACGCTGCATCATCCCCACTGGGGAGGTGAAGTGGTGAGGCCATTACACGCTGCATCATCCCCACTGGGGAGGTGAAGTGGTGAGGCCATTACACGCTTCATCATCCCCACTGGGGAGGTGAAGTGGTGAAGCCATTACACGCTGCATCATCCCCACTGGGGAGGTGAAGTGATGAAGCCATTACACGCTGCATCATCCCCACTGGGGAGGGGAAGCGGGGAGGCCATTACACGCTGCATCATCCCCAGTGTTGTAAACAGATGAAAAGACATCAATATTCATCAAAATACTGACATTTACATCGAGTTGTGTCAAAAAAGTGGACATGAGAAGTGAAACTGAATTTTCGTCTTAGCTTCCACTTCGTTTTGATGTTTCACGAATCATCCTAAAACTTTCAGTTTGTTAAAACTAAAACCTTGATTCTTCAACGTTACAGTTTTCAACAAACGTCCGATGAAGCCACCACAAAAAATAATATTACAGATAACGTTCGTTTACTCGATGCTTTTCGTAACAGCGAACCATTTAACCAAAATACGAGTATGTAACTCTAGTTACATATGAATTTAAAGAAATACCTAGCTTTTTATCATATTATAAAGTATTGACTATGGTGTATACGGTCTGTCAAAAATGACGGGATTCGCTAATCAATACTTATATAATAAGATTCCAGGTGTTTCCTCAAATGTATAAATAGATCAATTTATGATTTTTTTGTAAGTTCTTCTATATAATTACAATAAGAATCTCATTGTACAGTTACTGTTTGCTTGGTTGGTCCGTCTTTCTATCACGTTTGTTAGGATGCTTAATGACCGTGTCTGTGATACAAGTTTCACCAGTGCACAAGTACAAGAATATTTTTATAGCTGGCACTGCTATAGGATTGATGCATTAGTTTGTGATCCACATCTGGAAGATTTGTATAATTGACTCCAAATCAGAAATAATTATAAATTTCAGCAAATAAAAATGGTATACTGGCCTACTGTTTGATATACGTCTACACGTCAAAGTTTTGTAGATATTTGCTACTCATAAGTGAAAGCCGGTTATCACAGTATTTCACTTTATTCCATATACCTATATTCGTATGATGCCGAAGTGAATCCCGAGAGAATGTGAAACCTGAGATGTTTTTTTTACAGTTGTTCTTAGACTGCAACTTAATTTCCCTTGAAATTTTGTTAGAAAATTAGAAACTAATTCATTTTCACGTTTTTCGGTGTTCTTTTTTTAATTTATTGATTTTTCAAGTTATTTCTTTCGATTATACTGAGCAACACAGCCGTCATTTTGTTGTAGCAGGTGGAAGATTGTTTATTCATTCCATAAAATAATGTACATAAAATGTAATGTAATGCAATACATAGGATTTTAAATATTTTTGAAATATAAAGGTCTTGAATTG
The DNA here is from genome assembly GCA_030386875.1 of Morinoia aosen. NCBI lineage: Eukaryota > Metazoa > Arthropoda > Malacostraca > Amphipoda > Talitridae > Morinoia > Morinoia aosen. The sequence continues at coordinate 66,985,446 of CM059565.1, read as the reverse complement.
ATAAACAAACGATACAAGGAATACAAAAGCCTAGTTAGGGGTTAATTAAGTCATAGAGAGAAACAAACAATACATATTCTCTGGGCTATTTCTTGACTTATAATATGATTGAAAACTTATAAATGCAACTGGAAAATGTCTTGGAAGTCCCTCACAGTAAGTTAAGACGAAAGAAGAAAAGACACGAAAACGCTTTACCGAAACCGACTGAAACACCGTCGTAAATGATTACAAAGTAGTGAGACAAGTGTCGAGTTTTTATGCCGTTTGGGTTTTGAATGTAAATATTAATTTTCCGGCCAAAGACTCGATCAATTCTCGATAGTGATCTTGAGACAATTATGAGAGGGATAATGAAAAACGGATTGGAACTCAGCTTTTTTCAGGTGGAGTTTATTGGAAGAGGAAACCAGGAAAACGGGCTTGGATCTTGATCTCGGAGAGCTTGTCTAGGTGGGCAATCCGTGCCGGAGTACCAGGCTGGCGTTGACGAAGGCCGTCACGTGATGGAGTAAGCAGGGTGAGTGAGTTGTATTTGGGAATTTGAATTAGGCGATTTGAGATAATTGAGCGAGGGTCGGTGACTTAGTTCAGGTAGAACTAATGACTCAAAATAAGGTGAGGTGTAAGCGAGCAAGTTAAATCCGGCTCATGTGAGCAGAATCAAGTCGGCACATTAGCACATTAGCACATTAGCAGGAGCCAGTTAAGTTACTTGCTCATATTAGTAGGAGCAAGTTTAATCACAGCTTATGTGAGAATAGCAATCAGCATGGCACTCAGGAAACCCAGGGAGATTCAAAACTGTGAGTGTTGTGTGTATGGCGATGATGTAGAGGTCCTGCACAGGAGTCCAAGACGCTGGATGAAACGTTCCAGGAGAGACATCAAGACATTCCACCACTGACAATCCAATCATATAATGACAACTCTTCCCACACGGAGAAATCCGAGAAACTCCTACAGGTTGGACTCCAGCTACTTTCGGATTCTCACTTTTGGCAAACTCAAAAGAGATAGGACAGATTTTTGGTTGACAGATTTTAACAATAAATAAATTGTTTAATCACTAATGCCTCTGGCTTTAAAATCTGAGTATTAGGTTCAAGAACTTCCGGTGATAAGGATCGTGATTCCTCACAGAGACTACGGGCAAGTAAACACGAGATCTACGGAATATCGTGAAAATATCAAGTGACTGCACTTTTGAAAGCAGTAAGAAAAAACATAAAAATCCTAAAATTTGAGGATATAAATCCTACTAAAAAATCCTGGTAGATAATTTGCAATAATAAAGGAATTAAGGAATAATATATATCCCCCAATGATAAAAGGAAAAGGAAACCTAAGCGTTGATTTCACAGGCGGAAAATACGCGAAGAAAGAAAACACGAAAGCATGAAGGTTCGTGTGTGGCGATTTTAGCCGGGCGGCTTACGCGTCGGCCTCAGCCAAAGCCGCCAGCAATTTGCACACACTTAAGATAGGCAGATAGTAATGGGTGTTTTGTCACAAGAATGCGATGAGTTAAATTAAATTTCATTGAAATGTTTCTCTATTGAAATAAAGGCGTTTACGTAAAGGTTTGCTAGGATATGGAATTAAGAAATGAAATTCCAAAATTCATCAAGCATAGGCATGAATACTTTTCGTAATTTAAACTACTGCAAGTCGGTTTGTAAAAAAAAAGGAATAAATGCTACTATAACACATGCCTATGGTATTATAGTCACAGAGTAGTGACAAGAGACGGCGGTGTGAGGTTCCGCCATTAAACAAAGACGCTATCGACAACGAACGCCGGCAAATTTCGCCGCGTTCGTTCCGAGCAGAGATTATCGTAGATTAGTAGATTATCGTAAAGAAAAGGAACGAACATGATTATGCTTTGATAATAGATTCATGGTACGGAAATGCCATGCACATCTGACGCAATATTTTACGCTAAGTCATGTTGAGAACAAAACAAAACACTGAATGAGAAACATGCTACATCAATATTCCCACGCATAACTACGTAACTTAATAACACTGCACTGTCACTTATTAATATTCACTGAACACGAAGAAAGAACACGATTATTTCCTAACACTGATTACTCACGGGAACGAAGCAAGAACACGATTATTTTCTAACACCTTTAAACTCACGAGAATTTGCTGTAACACCGCTAAGGTAGGACACCAAAGTAAGAGTGGCTTTTTGAAAGAAGAGACGCGCAACTGCGCAGTGTTGCCACCAGAGGGCTTCTCTCTCGCAAAATGTAAATTGTTATTTTATCGTCTCATGTATTTACACAAAAACTTCAATGATTACGAATTAGAAGTAGAAAATAATTAATAATAAATTAGAGTAAGATTTTTAATGCTACTAATTAATTTATTTAAGTATGAATGACAAATTTATAATTTTTACGCTTATGTAGCGGTATGCTACATTACCCCCCAAGGCGCAGACCGAAAGGTCCACCCGCTGCAATCATCTGTAGCGGGAAGGAGGGCGAACTACACGACCCTGCCGAGTTCGGCAATTGGCAAATGATACTGAGCGGGGAAGTTTCACCAAACGGGTCTGCAAGTTTAGATCGGCAAGAGTCCTAGGAACAGGAGTTACTGCAGCGGGCTCGTCTGGTCTCCCCAGACTTGTCGCTGTGTCAGTAAGAGGACTAGAGTTAGAATCTACGACAGGGTTAGAGATAGGGTTTGAATGTACAGACACGTAGAAAGGGTTACACTCAAGTTGACTAGGCAACAAGGCAGCCAACTGAGGAAGCTGAGATGGTAGATATGATCGAGTCTCATTGGGAAGGGAAGTCTGCGGAGAGGATGATGAGTTATAAGTTACACTATGATCAGAAGTGTATGCAACTTTTAATCGATCAATGCTCACAGGATCGTGTGAACCGAATCGTTCGATGATGAAATATTTTTGCTTGCGTTTAAGTACTTTGAATGGGCCATCATAAGGGCGCGTGAGTGTAGGTTTTATAGCATCATTTCGGACATACACATGTGTGCAGTCTTGCAGGGCAGAATCTAGTTTGTCCTGAGTCTGAGGCATTCGTGGAGCCACATACTTGATCTTACGCATGCAATCTTTGAGACAGGTTACATAAGCGGAACGGTCAGCGGATGAAAATTCAGGCAAAGGTTTTGGGTCAACAATGTCGCCGGGGAGACGAAGCGTTTTTCCGTACAACATTTCAGCCGCTGTGCATTGCTGATCCTGTCTGTGTAGATTTCGGATGCTAAGTAGTACTACTGGAAGTCTATCAGTCCAATCGTGACTGCAATTAAGGCAGCGCAAGGCAGCCTTGAGGTCTCTGTGGACTCTCTCAATAAGTCCATTTGACTGCGGATGATACGCTGTAGTTGATGTATTTGCACACCCTAAAGCGGTGCTAAGCTCACTCCAGAATTTGGAGGTGAATTGTGATCCCCGGTCATGTGTGACACTTAAGGGAACCCCAAATCTAGAGATCCAGTTTGACAAAAACGCGCGCGCTACAGTCTCAGTTTGGGTATCAGGTAGAGGGACAGCCTCAACCCAACGCGTGAACCTATCGATGATGGTCAACAAATAAGAATAACCGCGCGATAAAGGCAAGGGACCCACCAAATCTAGGTGTACAGAGTCAAACTTGTGACCTGTGAATGCACAACTCTGCAGCGCCGCACGATTATGTTTCACCACCTTACTACTCTGACACGCATGGCAATTTTGCACAATTTGCTTGACCTCCTTACGCATCGCTGGCCAGACGAAACGATCAGAAATCAAACGCACTGTACGGTTAATACCTGGATGAGAGAAGGAGTGGTAGTGGAGGACAGCTACTCTGCGGAGCGTCGCAGGAAGATACAAACGAGAAGGTCGCTCGGCATCACGGTACACGCCGTCAACCAAGGTTAGTTTTGGAGGGGAAGTGTTAGAAGGTTTGAGAAGGTCCTGAAGTTCAGGATCCTCCTTCTGAGCATTAGCAATGTTGCCGAAGGTGATTTCACCACTGGTTTGGACAGAATTAATTCGGGAGAGACAATCGGCAACGGTATTGTCTAGTCCCTTAATGTAACGGATGTCAGTGGTAAACTGACTTATAAACGACAAGTGTCGAGCTTCCCTAGGGGAATGTCTTTCAGAAGGCATTTTGATCGCTGAGGTCAAAGGTTTGTGATCTGTGTAGATCACAAACTCCCTCGCCTCTAGAGCATAGCGAAAGTGTCTCACAGATAAGTAGATAGCAAGAAGTTCCCTTCCGAACGCGCTATAACCACGCTCAGTGGGCGACAGCTTTTTGGAAAAGAAAGCAAGAGGAGAGATATTAGTACCTACTTGTTGTTGCAACACAGCACCTACGGCGGTACTGGATGCGTCAACAACTAGGCTGAAATCAGCATTAGCAATAGGGTAGGATAGTTCAGTCGCGGAAGCTAACTTGTGTTTGATTGTATCAAAGGCTTTGCGCGCTTCTTCCGTCCATTTTACCTCAATAGATTTGCCTTTTCGTTTCGGTTCGAGGAGGTCAGACAAGGGCGCTAAAGTTTGAGCACAGTTGCGTATGAAACGATGGTAGAAGTTAACAGAACCTAGGAACCTTCTTAGTTCCTTCTGGGTCTGTGGAAGAGGAAAGTTTCTGATCACTTCTACTTTGGAGGGCAAAGGTTTTAGACCTAGGCTAGAGATTTCATGACCTAAGTAAATCAGTGATGGCTTTCCGAGCTCACATTTTGCAGGATTTACGAGGAGTCCATTGTCGGACAATCTTTGAAAAACGACCCTAAGATGGTCTTTGTGCAACTCCGGGGTTGTGGATGCCACTAGGATGTCGTCTAGATAGACATAAGCGAAAGTGAGATCAGAGAAAATTTCAGCCATGTGCCTTTGGAACGTCTGCGGAGCGTTCCTCAAGCCGTAAGGCATTTTTAGGAATTCAAAGAGACCAAACGGAGTGATTACCGCGGTCTTAGGAATCGCAGACTCATCCAAGGGAATTTGATGAAAGGCAGACTGTAGGTCTATCTTAGAGAAAATTTGTGCTCCCTCTAAATTTGCACTGAAATCATGAAGGTAGGGGATAGGATATCGATCAGGTAAAGTAACGGCGTTCAACCTGCGGAAGTCCCCGCACGGTCTGAATTCACCGTTAGCCTTGGGTACTAGCAAAAGAGGGCTAGCCCAAGGGCTTTTGGAGGTGCGGATGATGCCATCTTCGAGCATGCGCGCAAATTCTTTCTTAGCTAACGCCAATCGATCAGGCGGCAGTCGCCTAGCACGGGAGTAAACCGGCGGACCTTGCGTCTCTATGAAGTGCTTTGTGCATGTTTGCATGCTATTAGAAGCTAAGTTAGGGTTTGTTAATGCTGGGAAATTTTTAAGTTCCTGTTCAAACATGCACTCCTCCTTGAAAGCAATCGAGAAGGAATGCAAGACATTTGCTCTAGTTATGCTGCAAGCGGGAATTGAGATCTGTGTCTCCTCGTCCCTAATTCTACGGTTCTTAATATCTACAATAATCCCATACTTCTCTAAGAAATCCGCGCCAATGATAGGCTCTTGGACTTCCGCGATTAAGAAGGTGAAGAGGAAAGATCGCCTCAATCCCAGACCGCACTCTAAAATTCTTTCACCGTAACACGCTATTGGCGTGCCGTTTGCGGCGCGTAATGTCGCCAATATTTGGTTGTTTTTGTCTTTCGCCGTGGCTGGGATAATTGATACACTGGAGCCAGTGTCTATTAAAAATCGATACTTGGTGACGGGATCGTGAATGGTCAAGAGGCGAGTAGTCTGGGAATGAGGCAACGCAGTACTCGCTACTATGCGTCGCTGTTGGCGTTTCCCGAAGTCATTTCGGTATAACGAGGACAGTATCTAGAGGCACATTTGCGAGCTTGGTCACCAAATTTCATGTGGTACCAGCATAAGTTGCTACTAGCATCACGAGAGCGCGACCTGAAGCGGCGGTCTTGATTTGACCTATCATAAGATCTACCTCTATCAAAGCGTTGAGGAGGAGGAGAAGGATAGTTAGAGTGATAGTCAGAGGGATAGTCGTAGGCATTTTGGTGGCTTTGGAATCTCCCTGGGTCTTGCTGAATGTGAGCCACACTTTGACCTATTTGAAAATTTTGGAGAGCTTGCTTTATTTCAGCGATGTCCTGCTGCAGCTTATCTATTGTGGCTGAGGATTGATTTTGCGCCGTATTTGACGGGCTAAAAGTTGTAGCTGCTACATTCAGGGAAGCAACTTGTGGTTCTCGTGGCAAATTAATATTTCGGATCACCGTCTCTGCGGCCTCCGCTAATTTTTCTAACGTTTGCTCGGGCCCAGCTAGCGATAGAAATGGACGCACGTTAGGCGGAAGCTTAGTCATGAAAACTTCCTTCAGAAATCCCTCAGCTACGGCAACACCCGTAGCGAGTTTCCGCAGCTCTTTAACTAGCGAAGAGGGAGAGAAAGAAACAGAGACAGATGGGATTGCTGAGGCGTCTACAAGACTTCGGAATTTGTCCGCATCGGACATCTGAAGCCTTGCCAAGATTTTGCCTTTTAAGATTCCGTAAGGATTGAGATCTGGAGGGTTTTCTAAGATCTCGTTAGAGTCATTCAATAGTTTTGTGGGCGCGGCGGAGACAAGCGCATAGAATTTGTCTATGTCCTGATTTATCCTATGATACCTAAACACTGCTTCACACTGTTGAAACCAGGTGTGAGCGTCCTCCGGAATAAAGGGCGGGAGCCTAATGGGATTTGTGTGGGCTCGATCTTCATTATCTGAGTCAGGCATGCTAGCAATCTCTTTTGGGGATGCACAATTAATGATATCAGTGCCTATGACTTGGGATGAGGTAGCAAAGGGGGTTTGCGTTAATTCTTTACCTACTCAATCATTCAAATTAAGTTGAAACAGAAGGAAGGAAATATGAAATTTGGAAACGAGAAAAATTTTTGCGGTATGCGGCAATTTGCGTAGGCACAAAAATAAAGCAGGTGAGAAAAAATTATTCTTCTACCTACTCAATCAATCAATAACGTTGAAGAAAACGGAGGGAAAATGGAGAATGGAAACGCGAATTTTTACGGTAGTCAGAATGCACGTAAGCACGGAAATAGGAAAAAAAATATTTTCCCTACCTACTGAGGCACATAAAACAAACAAACAAGGACAGGATAGCGCTGACGCTGAAAAAAAATTTTGTTAGAGCTGCTCAGAGAATATTAGCACGGTCAAAATCCACAGGAATCTCTCAAACTACTACGAAATAGGAAAATTTATCACTACAATGATACGCCAACATTATCCTCTCACAATCTCTCAAACACTTCGAGTTGAGTTTTTATTTTTACGAGTCTTCCCGGCCAATGCACCAGTGTCGAGTTTTTATGCCGTTTGGGTTTTGAATGTAAATATTAATTTTCCGGCCAAAGACTCGATCAATTCTCGATAGTGATCTTGAGACAATTATGAGAGGGATAATGAAAAACGGATTGGAACTCAGCTTTTTTCAGGTGGAGTTTATTGGAAGAGGAAACCAGGAAAACGGGCTTGGATCTTGATCTCGGAGAGCTTGTCTAGGTGGGCAATCCGTGCCGGAGGACCAGGCTGGCGTTGACGAAGGCCGTCACGTGATGGAGTAAGCAGGGTGAGTGAGTTGTATTTGGGAATTTGAATTAGGCGATTTGAGATAATTGAGCGAGGGTCGGTGACTTAGTTCAGGTAGAACTAATGACTCAAAATAAGGTGAGGTGTAAGTGAGCAAGTTAAATCCGGCTCATGTGAGCAGAATCAAGTCGGCACATTAGCACATTAGCACATTAGCAGGAGCCAGTTAAGTTACTTGCTCATATTAGTAGGAGCAAGTTTAATCACAGCTTATGTGAGAATAGCAATCAGCATGGCACTCAGGAAACCCAGGGAGATTCAAAACTGTGAGTGTTGTGTGTATGGCGATGATGTAGAGGTCCTGCACAGGAGTCCAAGACGCTGGATGAAACGTTCCAGGAGAGACATCAAGACATTCCACCACTGACAATCCAATCATATAATGACAACTCTTCCCACACGGAGAAATCCGAGAAACTCCTACAGGTTGGACTCCAGCTACTTTCGGATTCTCACTTTTGGCAAACTCAAAAGAGATAGGACAGATTTTTGGTTGACAGATTTTAACAATAAATAAATTGTTTAATCACTAATGCCTCTGGCTTTAAAATCTGAGTATTAGGTTCAAGAACTTCCGGTGATAAGGATCGTGATTCCTCACAGAGACTACGGGCAAGTAAACACGAGATCTACGGAATATCGTGAAAATATCAAGTGACTGCACTTTTGAAAGCAGTAAGAAAAAACATAAAAATCCTAAAATTTGAGGATATAAATCCTACTAAAAAATCCTGGTAGATAATTTGCAATAATAAAGGAATTAAGGAATAATATATATCCCCCAATGATAAAAGGAAAAGGAAACCTAAGCGTTGATTTCACAGGCGGAAAATACGCGAAGAAAGAAAACACGAAAGCATGAAGGTTCGTGTGTGGCGATTTTAGCCGGGCGGCTTACGCGTCGGCCTCAGCCAAAGCCGCCAGCAATTTGCACACACTTAAGATAGGCAGATAGTAGTGGGTGTTTTGTCACAAGAATGCGATGAGTTAAATTAAATTTCATTGAAATGTTTCTCTATTGAAATAAAGGCGTTTACGTAAAGGTTTGCTAGGATATGGAATTAAGAAATGAAATTCCAAAATTCATCAAGCATAGGCATGAATACTTTTCGTAATTTAAACTACTGCAAGTCGGTTTGTAAAAAAAAAGGAATAAATGCTACTATAACACATGCCTATGGTATTATAGTCACAGAGTAGTGACAAGAGACGGCGGTGTGAGGTTCCGCCATTAAACAAAGACGCTATCGACAACGAACGCCGGCAAATTTCGCCGCGTTCGTTCCGAGCAGAGATTATCGTAGATTAGTAGATTATCGTAAAGAAAAGGAACGAACATGATTATGCTTTGATAATAGATTCATGGTACGGAAATGCCATGCACATCTGACGCAATATTTTACGCTAAGTCATGTTGAGAACAAAACAAAACACTGAATGAGAAACATGCTACATCAATATTCCCACGCATAACTACGTAACTTAATAACACTGCACTGTCACTTATTAATATTCACTGAACACGAAGAAAGAACACGATTATTTCCTAACACTGATTACTCACGGGAACGAAGCAAGAACACGATTATTTTCTAACACCTTTAAACTCACGAGAATTTGCTGTAACACCGCTAAGGTAGGACGCCAAAGTAAGAGTGGCTTTTTGAAAGAAGAGACGCGCAACTGCGCAGTGTTGCCACCAGAGGGCTTCTCTCTCGCAAAATGTAAATTGTTATTTTATCGTCTCATGTATTTACACAAAAACTTCAATGATTACGAATTAGAAGTAGAAAATAATTAATAATAAATTAGAGTAAGATTTTTAATGCTACTAATTAATTTATTTAAGTATGAATGACAAATTTATAATTTTTACGCTTATGTAGCGGTATGCTACACAAGGTTAGCCAAAAGTAATTTATTAAAAACATAGCACAACACTCACATCAAGTAACATGTAAACAGACACACACAAAAAAAAGGAATTTCAGAGCTTGTTCATCGTACGGATGGTGAATGTCAGTACAGAAAATAGAAAATAAAAAGAAGGAAATAATAGTAATAATAAATACAGCCTTTGTCGTGTTACACTGAGCTGATGGCTGTGTTGCTCACTATTAGCGACATAAATAATTTAGATAATGTTAAAATGACTTAGAAAACGTAAAAGAGATAATTTTGGGCATAACTGGTAGATGGATGATTTGTCTGTAATTTAAAGCTTTATAGATATCGCCAGATTTATGCAATGGCTTAATCATGGATAATTTTAATTAATCGGAAAATTGGTTTATGACTATAGATGTATATATTATCACACAAATCAGGGGTGCTGTAGCAGGAAAGCTGTCTTTAATATATTGAAGGCCAATGCCATCATGTTCAACTGCTTTAGTAATTTTTAATGGGCATAAAATTTTTCGTACCTCTATAACGCTGACCGGCATCGGTCTCTATTCATTTCTCACATCAGGGGATGAAACACTGCTCGGATTTGTACCTGTAGGTGTGTTTGGAATGAGCCTATACACTTCATTGAAAACTTATTCACAAACTTTAGAGAAGAAAGTGTTGAAATCATTAGCCGTTTATGAAGGGTCATCAAAATTGCATTTGCATTCTGTTATTTATACTGAGCAACTTTTCTGATGATTTCCCTCAATTTATTTGGATTTTGTTTTTCCGCCAACCGTTACATAGTTCTTTATGGAAAATAGTCTCATTTTGCTTCATTAACTTTTTTCCGTAGGATTTTTTTATGATCTTTATTTAGCTTTCGAAACGTACAATCTGATTTCTTCAGTTTTTACTCACGCTGGGAATTACTTTTACTTTACTCAACTCCTCTATCTCATGTGTTATCCATTTACCATTTTGTGGCTTAACTTTCTTCGTGGTGAAAGGTGCGCATTCATTAAATGCTAATAAAAAATTTTCATTAGAAAATCAAAACTTGTAGATTTTAGACAGCTTTTCTTGAAATCTTTCGTGGGAGTAGTAGTTTTTATGCTATAGGTTATGTAACATAACTTGAAGCAATAATTATCGTTGAGCAATTCGCTCAACTTGAAAATGCTCAGTTTACAATTTTTGTGTCAGATTAGCCAGCACTCAACTATATACTGATTTAAAAAAAATTAAAACTAAAATAACTGTCTTGGACAAATTATTAGATATTTGATTACAAATCTGTAAAATTAGTGAATACTAATTATCGTTAAAATATAGGCTCGCTAGTGCAAATGTGTTTCACTGTATTGATCTAACAGCATTATTTGTAAGTACATTTTTATTTATTTGTCACATTATTTGAAAATATTTCTGAAATTAGTGAGCGCTTGTAACTGGGCAACCATATGCATGAAAAATTAGTTACATATTATCGAGGAGCCGTGTTTGTTTTTGTCTTTTACGCACAATAAATTATTCCTACCCTCGATACAATCAACTATATCTGTACCTATAGCAAGATCGTCAAGTTCATATCATTAAAGGACTTTTAGGTTGATAAACTGTTGAAAAACAATATTGAAAACATTTAATAATAAAATTGACTGAAAAATGAACTTTTTCTTTTATTTTTTTCTCGATTCTGCCTTAAAGAGTTAGCACTATTATACATGAGTACAAAGATCTGACAAACCTGATGCGTCTTTATATTGAAACTATTTGTTAAACGTGTTGTAATTTCGACAACGGGATTTGGGCCTGAAATATTGGAAATATTGTGTGCCTTTCTCTCGCTCCGATCAGAAACAGTGTTTAGAGGCTACCGGCTTGTGTGAGGGTGTTGGCGCCCTTGATATCAAATAGTTTTTAATTTCCTAACAGAATCATAATTATGTTTCTTATTACTTAGATTGGATCATTAAAAAGTAGTACAATGAAAAAAATACCTACCTCAACTAAAAAGAAAACAAAAATAATTTTGTAGTTCCCGGTTTGTAGGAAAAAGCACGATGAAAAGAAAAAAAAAACGTCGTTTTAAGACGAAAACTATTATCTAATGACTAAAACTATTGTCAAAGGTACTAGGAGCAACATGACCTACTGTATACAAAGCTTTTCACAAGTTCTTGGGCAGAACTAGTTAGAAGGTTTAGCGTATTATCTGTGAAGAATTAAGAATCTTAAATTAGAGGACTTCTATAGAATCGAGCGCAAAAACAGTTCGGTTTATTTAAAATTGTTAAGAAGAATCTTAATTAAGTATCGGGTAAGTTAAGAAGCTATCAAAATAAAGCGTAATTATTTAAATAAAAAAGGTCTAAATAGAGATAACAATTTAACTAGGTGAGCAATGGAGATGGAGTCTTGGAATTGATTGCAAATTTCAAGTTTACTGAAATTTGCAACATGAGAGATATATAGTGAAAGGAAATGCTTTTAAAACAAATAAAGTAATTTTGCATGAGAAATATATTCTTAATAATGATGGATATTATGAGAAATGTCTATTATATATTTTGAAGAAAAATAAGAATCACTTAGGTAAGTTACTGCCATATATGAACTTGAACTTAAGGACAGCATCCCCTAATATAGGAATCCATGTTTATGAGATTTCTTGAGAAACTGGGATTTTTGCTGCTATAAGAAGCGTAAAAGGTTGGGTACATCCTGTGAAAAAATGAGACTAGTACGTTCACTTGTTTGCCCACTACGGAGTTTTAAAGAATGGGGGGGGGGAAGGGGTAGTTTATCATGTTACACCTCCCCATTGGCATTTTCTTCACGGCTTGAAGTTGCTATGTCATCTCCTATGTCTCTCTATTACTCTATAATGATTTTAGGGGTCTAATTTGAACACAAAATTTAAATTACAATTGTTTATATTTCTGTTTTGCTTACTACATAAACAATGGACTTTGGGACTTCAAAATGCTTTTTCTCCTACAGTTTTTGAGATACAGTAATGATTTTGGTATCATTGGCTGCAAAAAGACATGGACATTCCAAATTGCTAAATTGTTTGGTCAATATTGAGATTAGGTGATGTTTAGAAATTAAGCCTTCCATTTTGAAAAATCAGTAAAGGAGCCCATTTATAAACATTTTAGAGGAATGCCATTTTTTGGGCTGATGCGTTACTTTTGAATTATTCAACTTTGAAGTTGACTTTTGGGCGCCAAAGAAGCGAGCGCGCGAAACGAAATTTAATTGATAACGGAAGCTAACCTCCTATTATAAACGCAAAGAGGTTGGGTCGTGAGGGGGAGGCACAGTTCTTCTAGTGAAAATTATAAATAAAGCTTCGGTCAATATTGAGTTTAGGTGATGTGGGGAAATTAAGCATTCCGTTTCACATAATCACTTAAGAAGCCCATTTAAGAACGTTTTACAGGAATGACGTTTTTTCTGCTGATGCGTTATTTTCTAATCATTAAACTTTGAAGTTGGCTTTCGGGCGCCAAGGAAGCAAGCGCGCCATGCGGAATTTAATTAATAACGGAAGCTAACCCCCTAATACAAATGTAACGAGGTTTGGTCGTGAGGGGAGGCACAGTTCTTTTAGTGAAAATTATAAATAAAGCTTCTAACCGACCCATTAGGGTGACGACCGCAATCTTGTTTACATCGGCCGGCTCCAAGATTGCGGTTGTAACCCTAATGGGTCGGTTAGAAGCTTTATTTATAATTTTCACTAAAAGAACTGTGCCTCCCCTCACGACCAAACCTCGTTACGTTTGTATTAGGGGGTTAGCTTCCTTTATTAATTAAATTCTGCTTGGTACGCCCGCTTCTTTTGGCGCGCTAATTTACCGCTTTAACTCGAAAACTAAGCATCAGCGGAAAAAATGTCATTCATGTAAAATGTTTTTAAATGGGCTTCTTAAGTGATTGTTAGAAATGGAATGCTTAGTTTCCCCACATCACCTAAACTCAATATTGACCAAAGCTTCTAACCCACCCATTAGAGTGACGACCGCAATCTTGTTTACATCGGCTCCAAGATGGCGGCGCCCATGGTGGTCGCCAAGCGTAATTTAATTAATAACGGAAGCTAACCCCCAATTACAAACGTAAAGAGGTTGGGTTGTGAGGGGGAGCCACAGTTCTTCTAGTGAAAATTATAAATAAAGGTTTCTAGTGACGCCCTTTTACATCATCTCCAATGGCGATAACCCGGTACCCAAGATGGTGGCCGCCATCTTGGAGCTGATATAAATGGACGTCACGAGGAACCCTTATTTTTAATTTTCCCTAGAAGAACTGTGGCTCCCCCTCATGACCCAACCTGTTCATGTTTGGAATAGGGGCTTAGCTTCCGTTATTAATTAAATTCCGCTTGGCGCGCTTACTTCCCTGGCGCGCGAAAGCCAACTTCAAAGTTGAATAATTCGATAATAATGCATCAGTGAGCAGAATGTCATTCATGTAAAACGTCTTGAAAGCTTCCATATTACCTATCAATGGCAACAAAATTTTTAAAATTGTTGACAACATTTAACTCAATATTGACCCAAAAATAAATAGTAAATCAATTTATCCAAACCTTCCTCACAGAAAATGGTCACAGTAAAAAATCTAATTTCATCTAAGTTTCAGGAGATTTATAGCTATATTAATGCTCACTTCAACCATTAATGGCATCTATTATATACCTAACAGTAAAATATATCCAGGCTCAATATAATTTTAATGTGCATATTACAGTTTACTTTTTGCTTAACCTTGTGCAAATTAAAATACTGGATTTAAATTATTTTGCTAACCAATTTCCAAATAGGACTATTTATCAATTATGATCCAAAAATTCTCAAATTGCTTTTAATCTGTACTTTTACTGTATTTCCCTTGCACTTGTCATAGAAAAAGTGAATATACATTTGAAATGTTTTGCAAACTCAATTGCCAAGCATCATCCTATTAAATAAACAGGTGCCTAGTTAGGGTTTGATAGAGTATTTGTAGAATGCTCTTTAAATTCAAATAAACTATATATATATATATATATATATATGTTAATCCTTAGAAATTCTGAAAATAGTTTTTCTATCTGTTTGTACTTTGTAGTTGAAATTTTCTAAAGGTTTTGTATAGTGTGACTGCAATAGGTGACAAGTTTACTGAATTATTAGTTTTGAAATTTAACTTGGGAAATAAGGCTTTGAAGTGCAGAAAAAAAAGATACTACCTTTCTCAATTTACTGATCAGGATATATTATCAAGAATTTGTGGTATTTTCTTCCTCAAATGTGTAACATTTTGGCCTTGTACATTAGTATACTGTATTGTATTATACACAAGTTTCTGAAAACCATACCTTTTAAAATACAGTTTCCTTTCTTTACACTCCTATTGCAACTTTTGTATAGAAGTTATAGAGGAACTAGGTGCTAATTATTAATCAGAATTTTTCTGTTTGATAGAAATATTTTTCAAAATTAAATTATGGAAAAATTTATTTTCAGCAGCTGTTTTGCTTACACTTGCTTATGCTGTGCACTTGCAATCTTTCAATCCAGATAGCAGTATTAATTTAAACTTGGAAGAGAGAGCTGATAGCTGTCAGGTATTTAGCAATAGCCCACAATTCCATCTAATGCACACACTCATATCAATGATTTTTTTGAGTTCATTACCTGTGTAGCCAGCTGTCTGACTGAACTATTTAAGAATCATTCCATGTAACATTGCTCATTCAGGGCATCACTGGAAGAACCAGTTTGTTGTAAGTGTAATAGAAGTCTCACTGGAGTCCATATTTGGCAAATGAAATTGACATTGCATCAGGATTTACTCATTTACTGTTTTAAGGGAACAGTCTGGATCAAAATCCAAAATATTGATTTTATGTATTTTACCCAATGTTATCTTTTTACCAATTTAACTATACGCTTCTATTCCTTATTAGTATTTGTTTGTCTGCTAAAGCTTACAAAAGGCTAGTCCATTAGATTTATTAACAAATTCAAAAATAGTTAATTTTCTGTTATTTTTGCATAGAGTTTTTTTTTAATCTAACGATATGCTTCACTGCTTTGTGTGTTTGTTTGTCTGCTACACGTCATTACATGGCTAGGTGATGAATTTGTCAGGCTCTCCTGAAAACTTGAACTTGTCTATGTTTGTAATGTTACTTCTCCCACTGTTTGGAAGGTACAGGAATGGCAAAGATATCAATTGATAGGGCTTAAACAGAGCTATAATTTGGTGTATGAGTTATTCTTAATTAAAACTATTTAAAAATCATAACTGAAATAATGATGTCATAACTGATATCAACTGATGTCAAAAAAATATAAATTTTTTTAAATCCCAAATTTTAATGAATCAAAATATTGAACTTCCATTAAGGTTTCTTTAGACAATACATTTCATTATCTGTACAACAAATTGCTGTTTTTGTTTTTGAAAAATTTTTAAGGACAAAACTTTTCAAACTTTTTTAGAAACAAAAACCAAAAAAACAATGAACAAAATGATTGAGAAAATATTTTGTTTTTTGGCTCTCCTGGAAACCAGAAATTTTCCTCACTTCAAATGCTGCTCCTACAATTTTTGGTGTAGAGAGTCAAGCCATGAAGTTATTTAGAAAGAGAAATTATGAGGCTACAAATTTAAAGTAGCAATTAAGAATTTGTAATTCAAGTAAAAAAACGGCAGGCCGTCAGAGTCTAAGAAATTGAGTTTTATGAGTGAATTTTGGAAAAAAAAATTTTTCCAAAATATCTCTACAACCATAAAAATTTCCAAAAATAAATACCTCGTCGTTGTAGCCCAAGTGTTTATTTTTCAAATGACGTTTGTTCCATGGCTGTAGCTCAAAACTTGTAGGAGTAGGGTTTGCCGCACCTCCCTCTAAATTGTGTTTTCTTTGCTGTAGCTTGTTTTCTATGAATAAAATAAAAAATTTCCCCTAGGATGGTCTCTATTTTTTTTTATTTTATGCCTTTTTCCAGTACACCAAATTTCATAAGAACCAGTCCACAAAAAAAGGTTGTAAAAGGTGTACGGTCCCCTTAACCCCAAGCCAAACAGTGCCTTCTTCTCATTGGCATGCTTTTGTTGCCATTATGGAGACTTAAGTTTAATAATGATATTGTAATCTAATCTTGTAGCCTGTAATGAATTTTTCCAAGTCGAGATATCTCAAGTCAGTTCTTCAATGAATTCTATAATATTTTATGTGCAGATAAGTAAGAAATTCTTATTATACTCAGTTGTAGTAGTTTTAAATTGTATCAGTAATTAGGATTTTTTTAAATATTGTTAAATGTGAAGCTATTTCATCAAATATCCGGTAAATTTTAATGCATGTAATTAATTGTTCATGTTGCATCCTTTTATTTTTTATTGTTCTTTCATAGCCTGTTGTATTGATTCCTGTTTAGAAAAAATTTTGTGGTTCACTTCTAGGGTGAAAATAAATAATCAACTTGATGCCATTTTCTGAGACATTGAGATGAGTGACTCCAGTGATGAGAGCATCCTGGACGGAGATGACTATTACACTCACCTCAACATTCCAAGAGATGTGAGTAATGGGGCTGGGAGATTCTCTCAGTAGTGAGTAATATTGGCTGAGGGATTCTCCCCTCAATAGTAAGTATTGTTGCCTGGGAGATTCTCTCAATAGTGAGTAATATTGGCTGAGGGATTCTCTCCTCAATAGTAAGTATTGTTGCCTAGGAGATTCTCTCAATAGTGAGTAATATTGGCTGAGAGATTCTCTCCTCAATAGTAAGTATTGTTGCCTGGGAGATTCTCTCAATAGTGAGTAATATTAGCTGAGAGATTCTCTCCTCAATAGTAAGTATTGTTGCCTAGGAGATTCTCTCAATAGTGAGTAATATTGGCTGAGAGATTCTCTCCTCAATAGTAGGTATTGTTGCCTAGGAGATTCTCTCAATAGTGAGTAATATTGGCTGAGAGATTCTCTCCTCAATAGTAAGTATTGTTGCCTGGGAGATTCTCTCAATAGTGAGTAATATTGGCTGAGAGATTCTCTCAATGGTGAGTAATATTGGCTGAGAGATTCTCTCCTCAATAGTAAGTATTGTTGGCTGAGAGATTCTCTCCTTTTTCTCCAAGGTTAAAAATCTGCGATGGTAGCTATTGCATATGGGTTTTTAATTAATTCTTTGGGGCTAAAACTAAAGCATCTTTTTTTGGAACAGCTGACAGTGCTTGAGTGGTTATTATAAGGGTAGATACATCGTGCATGGCATCTGCAAAATTAATTTGGGATAAATTTGACACGTATGGAAGCCTGTGTCACTGTGGTACACTGTTCATGCAGGGTCTGTTGTTCAAAAATTCTGTTTCTAGTTTATGCCATTGCTAATCTGATTCAATGATTTTTGTTTTTTGCTTTATTGAACAATACATAGTGAATTGTCTTTTCTGCTGAACCAAGTACACTAGTGACTTTTGTAAAACACGTTAACCCCGCAACTCACAGGTCGTTGAGTTACAAATTAGTCTCATAAATGACCTAGTCTGGTGGGATGCAGTTGGTCTAGTCTAACTAAGATTAGAGCTTTATTTCAGGGTAAATCAGTTCTTTTTATGATGGCATCAGCTTTAATTTTGTGCGTTGAATATCAAATTAATATACCTTGCACAGCATGGCTTCAATTAGTAGGGTGCCACTTGATTTTAAATACATACCAGTTATTAGTTGACTGTTAGTGTGTTATAAATTCTCTTGTCTCACATGTGATGAATATAATTTCAGTTTTGAAAGTTATTTTGGATCCCATTTCAGGCGAGCACTGAATCCATAACAAATGCATACCATCGTCTCAGCAAGCTTTACCACCCTGACAAACACCATCATCCTGAGCGCAAGAAGGAGGCGGAACTTCTTTTTGGGAAGATCAAGAAGGCGTATGAAGGTCAGTTTTTGTAGACTACTGTCAATCTTCAAGTTATGCCTCACATTAGGCCAACCTCAACTTTACAGATGAAACATAATCCCACTCATCCATTTGGCTGATGCTTGGTTCATCTTGTGCATAATTGGGAAGAAGTTTTTGTCTGTTAAGTTGAGGTTTGTAAAAGATGTCTTGTAATTAAAACATCAGCTGTGTTTTTTATCAAAAAAAAGTTGAATTGATTTCTAGTGCTGAGAATGTTAAATATACCATTTATTTAATGTATACAGATGAAATTATTATATTTTGTGAAATCCTTTGTGATTATATCTAGGATTGCTGTAAAGCCATATCCGAGTGATTATTTTAAGTACCAAATTAGAATTAAATTATTATGTTTCCTCAATGAATGATTAATAATGGGCTATGTGGCACACTAGACTATCACATTTATTGCATTTATGAGACAGTGCTAAAGATTGAATTTCTGAAAACCTGCTGGAACATTTTTCTTGCTCTCTGATTAGTGATAAAAGATGTACTTTTGTTATTATAAAAATATAATTCTAATTGTGTGTTAGTCTTTGTCTATGCATGTTTTATACTCATAGTAGATGTGATTTACCAATATTTTCAAGTCATTTTGAAGGTCATGGTTACCATGTAGAATTCAAGGTAATTATTGGATTATATGCAGAGTAAACTCAATGCATCTACCAAATATCTGCTCACCAAACCTCCAGTGCAGTCTATATGGCAGTAAGCTTCCTGTAACCAAACAAAGACTGGCTACCTAATGGAAATATTCCTTACATGCCCTTCTTATGAAGCCCTCATTTGGAAATTCTCCTTTTAAAGATATTAATGCTAAGTTATTCACACTTATATTTTTGCTGTATTGGATAATGTTGTAGTGTTCAGTATAATCCAATATGTTACAATAATAGTTATGTGTATCTTTAAATCTGATGTCCCAAAATGTGTTCTATTATGCAGTGTTGTCAGACATGTGGTGTGCAGTGTTGTCTGACATGTGTCAGTCATGTAGGACATGTGTTGTGCAGTGTTGTCAGATGGACATGTGTTGTGCAGTGTTGTCAGATGGACACCAGCGTGCAATATACGACAATCTCGGTGTCAAGGGCCTCAACACACAGGGATGGGAGGTGGTCAAGCGCACCAAGACGCCTCAAGAGATCCGGGAGGAGTATGAGAGGCTGGCCAGGTTAGCCTTTGTGTCAACTTAATCTTCAACTGCTCCTTTCATTCATCCTTCTGTTTATTTTGATTAGTTTCGGCTATGTTTCCACATCATGGAATTTTATATAATCCTAAAAGATTGTATTTGCATTATAGAATTATTCAAGCTTCTGCATTTTTTCCACAGCTTTTTAGGGTGTAGTGCTAAATGCAGTAATCCTAGAGTTTATTTCCCATGAATGTCTGGAAAGAAAAAAAAGAATTCCTGACATCCTCTCACAATCATTCATGCTCTGAAATGTTAGGTTGTATGTATGTTGTAAAGTTGTCAGCATGTGGTCAAGTTGAGCATAGAATATACCAATGATATTGATTCGTTTTGTATTTGATGTTATTGAGCATCCAAGGAGCTCTGTTTTGCTGGAAATGATACACATGTGTTATTCATCTTTCTTCATATTTTGTATGAAAACATTACTGAAAGACAACATGAATATAAACTGTGAAAACCTACTGAATAGACTTATGTTTGAATGTTTGATAGCATCAACCTGTAGTACGACATACCACCTGTGACTATTTTTCTTTGTAAAATGCCTTAAATGCAATTTATCTGTAAATTAAGATATTTTTTGCAAGTTTGTTTTGAGGTTTAGCTTCTCCAATCGTCACCAAATTTTGGAGATGGTGGATGTGAGGTTGTCTCATGTAGTGAACTGGGAGTCTCAATATTATGATGGCAAATAAAGTTTATGCGAGATTGTGTCTTGTAGAAAATGGTAATAATTCTTGTTGTGTAAGTGAATAAAGTTAATGTGAGGATGTCTCTTTTAGAGAAGTAAAATAACCCTAGTTATGTGGGTGAAAAAACTAATATAAGATTGTGTCTTACAGAGTGCTAGAATAATCCTCATGTTTACAAATGCAGTCAATAAGAAGTTGTGCCTTGCAGAGAAAGAGAAGAACACCGCCTCATGCAACGGACCAACCCAAAAAGCAATGTGACGGTGTCCATCAACGCCACTGAGCTCTTCTCTCCTTCGGGAGAAACCTACACTTTTGATCTCAGGTGAGTGACGTCAGTCTAATGCTTCGGCGACCATGCAACCTTGTGTGCTGCTTCTGTGCTCTCCCTCAATTCCAGACTAAATGGTGACTTTCTTCTTCCTCTCTTTGAACAGAAGTTTTTGCGGATAGGGAGTCTTCAGGGGATGGTTTGGGGTGAAAAAGTCTTCAAGTTCTTGGTGGATTTTTCTGTGATATCTACTGTAGGTGTTAATTTTTACGAATATTTTTTTATTTGCGCGTTTTTTTCGTAACCATACATGAATATGATTATTTTTAAAAAAAATGTGATGAAACATGTGTTGCAGAAAATCCTTCTCCTACAATTTTGAACTCACAGAACTGGAAAAATATTTTCTAGATAGCTAGTTGTCTTGTCTAGAGATCCCTTAAACTAACTTATAATCTAAACCTGTACTCTCCAATGAGTTCAGGCTCACAAACCTTGTGCTTGCAAATGAGACTTTATTCTTATTGCAGTTCTTGCATTCTGTTGCACCTGTGTTACAAAGGAATGTTAAAGTGGAGTAAGTGGACTGTGCTTTATCCTCAATGGTTTCCAGTTGCGTTGTTAGGTTGGCCAGTGTTCTTTTGCTGCAAAGTTCCCGTGCAAGTAACTTGGATTGCCGAGATTGATAGAATGAGGTTGTGTGCAACGACCGTTTGTTCAATCGAAATTGCAGGAATTTTGGTATGACGTTAAAAACTCTGCATTTCGTTAAAAGTTCAATGTTGTGAGGGACTTTTGCAGTTTATTGCAAAATGTTATTGTATTTTCTATTTATGCGAATTCCTTCATTTCTGTATTTCAATTGAATATATCTGAACGGATCAGTTGTTTGCTTGAATCACAAATTGATGAACTTAAAAACAAAGAAAATTCCAATCATGTTAATCATATTTAATAGGAAAATGTTTCGGACTCCAGCTCCATCATCAGTTTAAGGAAGTACAAATCATTATGTCTGAAATAATGTCTGCAAGAGTCTCAAGAGATCAGTTTTGGGCACATTCAAAATGAACTCTAGAAAAAAACAAAGGAATATACCGTATGATTTAACCCTTTAACGTCCGAATTTTTGTACTCATATTACCGTTAACACAACCACCGTCACTAAACTGGCGCTGGCGTCAGGCAGTCACCGATATCAGGATGGGATAAGAACTGCCACTCGGCAGAGAACTTCAAAGAACACATAAGGGAACTAATTGAATAAGAAATAAAATATATTGAAGGGGAATTTTGAAAGAGGACACTGGTGTCCTCTGGGGCGTTAAAGGGTTAAAGCACGCCGCTCTGCGGGCTGTTACACCACAGTCAGTGCTAAGAGCTGTTTCATTGCACTGCCACTGCTATGCCTGCTATAAAACCATTAGAGTGCCGTCTCACTGACCTGACGCGTGCCCATTACAGGGACCTGGTGGGGCTGCCCCACGTCGAGGTGAGTGGACTGGCCATCAACCAGAGCATCGACCTGCCCATCACCAGCAGGCTCTCCTCCACACTCAGCGGTGAGGGGCTGTATGCTGCCTGTGTTGTGGTGGTGGCTGTATTGACACAATAACTGTTGACTGTGTGAGGAATAACTGGAATGTAGAGGCAAAACTCAGCTCTGAATGTTAGGAACATGAATGTTGAGGTCATATGGAGTTCTAAATGAGGGTTGCTATTGTGAAGGAGCTGAATATTGAGGAAGAAACACTAGAGATGTGACTCAAAAAAAACCATGCCGTTTTTTTAAAAAAAAAACACGTTTTTTTTACAAGAAAAACCGTGGCCAAAAAAACGTGGATATTTTGTTTTTTTTTAAATATTTTGTCTGAAAATAACTCAGCAAGAAAAAGAACCACATTACATTATTTGTTTTCATGTTAAATTACAAAATAAAACAGCATACTTCTTGATTGATGGTTTTCCATGGTTTTATGAAATTTTCATTTTCTGCGGTTTCATGCTTTGATATTTCATTTATTTTACAATGCATGTGAATGACCTTCAACTCCCAAAATGGTGTGTTATAATAACATATCTTTACTTATGGTCATTGATAGAGATGTGACTAAAAAACCATGCCGTTTTAAAAAAAAACATGCTATTTATCCAAAAATTATGAATAAAAAACATGGATAATAATATATTTCTGTGACCTTGAAAATCCAATGCTGTTTTTTTTAAAACATTGTTTTTTAACAGAAAAATCTTGACTAAAAAAACATGGCTATTATATCTTATGGGACCAAAAAAAAATTTTTTTAAAACATTTTAAAAAAATCATGACTAAAAAACACGGATATAAATATCAGGAAAGTTATTTTTCTTTTATCGAATTGTCTTTAGAAACTTATAAACAAAGAATGCTGTTAATATTTAAATCATGTTTATTAGAACTGTACTAGGTCGTAGAATAAAATATCTACAAAGAATCTATTCACTCCATAAAACCTTTCGGAGACCAGCTCCATCCTCAGTCATTCAGTAAAATTTGTTGAAATGGACAATGAATTTTCACTGTTCCTTTGAAAAACATTTGACTGAATGAATGACTTACTGAGGATGGAGCTAGTCTCCGAATGGTTTTATAGAGTGAATAGATTCTTTGTGGATATATTATTCCAAGACCTGGTACGGTTCTAATGGATATTAAACATATCTTATGTAACCAAAAAATCCATGCTGTTTTTTGAATGTTTTTGTTACAAACCCCTCAGGGGATACAGATTAGATTAGATTATAAGTTAGTTTAAGCCTCCCTAACCGCTGCAAAAATAGAGTGTATCGAAGAGAGGAAGGAGGAAGACACCATTTAGTATGGAGATAAGAAAATGAGGAATCTATGCAGAAAGGGCATAGAAACAGTAAGATGGGAAAGAAGTTCATGAAATAAGATAAAAGTTGAAGAAGAAAGTCAGAGATGCTGAAAAACAGGAGAGTAGTGAACCAAAAAAAGGTGGTCCTTAACGTAACAAAAAACATTTTATTTCAACGAAATGAAGGCCTACCTAACTCTCAGCTCGGGCCCTCACATTTTTCCCCTGGGAGCGCTAATTCCCATAGATACAATAGTTGTATCCTCCTGAGGGGCCTCAGGGGATACAACTATTGTATCTATGGGAATTAGCGCTCCCAGGGGGAAAATATGAGGGCCCGAGCTGAGAGTTAGGTAGGCCTTCTTTTTGTTGAAATATGTTTTTTGTTATGTTGAAGACCACTTTTTTTTCGGTTCACTACTGTCCTGTTTTTCAGCATCTCTGACTTTCTTCTTCAACTTTTATCTTATTTCATGAACTTTCTCATCTTACTGTTTCTATGCCCTTTCTGCATAGATTCCTCATTTTCTTATTTCCATACTAAATGGTGTCTTCCTCCTTCCTCTCTTTGATACGCTCTATTTTTGTAGCGGTTAGGGAGGCTTAAACTAACTTTTAATCTTAATCTTAATCTTTGTTACAAAAAAGTCATGACTAAAAAACACGGATAATAATATACTTTATTTTACCATAAACAACCATGCTGTTTTTTTGAAAAACATCTTTTTTACAAAAAATCATGATTAAAAAATGTGGATATTAATATATTTTATGTGCCAAAAAAAACCATGCTGTTTTTTTTAAATTATGTTTTCTTTACCAAAAAAATCATGACTGAAAAACATGGATATTAATGACTTTTTGTGAAAAAAACATGGTTTTTTAAAGGTCATTTTTTTTTTGGTCAGATAAAATTTAATAACACTCATGTTTTTTGTAAAAAATCTTTTTTTCAAAAAGCATGGTTCTTGGTCACATAAAATAAATTAATATCCATGTTTTTTTTACAGATTAGATTAGTCATTAGTTTTAGCCTCCCTACCCAGCAACAAATGTGATCCAAAGATTTTAAACTTCAAAGTTTAATAATTCGAAAGATTATGAAACAAGATCAAAGTTGAAGAAGACAGTAGTAGGTGCTGAAAAACAGGACAGCAGTGAACCGGAGGCCTACCTAACTCTCAGCTTGGGCCCTCACATTGTCCCCCTG
Source organism: Morinoia aosen (assembly GCA_030386875.1). NCBI lineage: Eukaryota > Metazoa > Arthropoda > Malacostraca > Amphipoda > Talitridae > Morinoia > Morinoia aosen. The sequence goes on along the minus strand of CM059565.1, from coordinate 66,960,675 downwards.
GGAGCGCTAGTTCCCATAGATGCAATAATTGTATCCCCCTGAGGGGGTGTTTTTTTTACAAAGAAGTCGTGACCAAAAAATGAATAATAATAACTTTTTAATAAAAAAACATGTTTAGAAAAAACGATGATTTTTTGGTAACATAAAATATGTTAATATCCATGATTTTAAGATACGATTTTTTATGAAAAATATATAAAATAAAACAGCATGATTTTTTGGTCGCATAAAATATATTCATATCCAGGTTTTCTTATACATCATTGTCTAAAAAAAAATATATTTTTTTAAAAAACAGCATGGGGTTTTTTAGGCCTCATATATATATTCATGCTTTTTAGTCATGATTTTTTAGTACAAAAACATTTTTTTGATCTCCTAAATATATTAGGTCAATATTGAGTTTAGGTGATGTTGGGAAATTCAGAATTCCGTTTCTATTAATCACTTAAGAAGTCCATTTAAAAACGTTTTACAGGAATGACATTTTTTCCGCTGATGCTTAGTTTTCGAGTTAGAGCGGTAAATTATTGCGCCGAATGAAGCGGGCGCACCAAGCAGAATTTCATTAATAATGGAAGCTAACCCCCTATTACAAACGTAAAGAGGTTGGGTCGTGAGGGGGAGGCACAGTTCTTTTAGTGAAAATTATAAATAAAGCTTCTAACCGACCCATTAGGGTGACGACCGCAATCTTGTTTACATCGGCCGGCTCAAAGATTGCGGTCGTCACCCTAATGGGTCGGTTAGAAGCTTTATTTATAATTTCCACCAAAAGAACTGTGCCTCCCCCTCACGACCCAACCTCTTTACGTTTGTAATAGGGGGTTAGCTTCCATTATTAATTAAATTCCGCATGTTGCGCTCGCTTCCTTGGCGCCCGAAACCCAACTTCAAAGTTTAATAATTCGAAAATAACTCATCAGCGGAAAAAATGTCATTCCTGTAAAACATTCTTAAATGGGCTTCTTAGGTGATTATGTGAAACGGAATGCTTAATTTCCCAGCATCACCTAAACTCAATATTGACCATATATTATTCATGTTTTTTCAGTCGTGATTTTTTAGTAAAAAACATGTTTTTTAAAAAAAAACTGCATGGGGCTTTTTAGGTCACATAAAATATATTGTTTTTTAGTCATGATTCTTTGTAAAAAAAACAGCATGGTTATATTTGGTACCAGAAAATATATTAATAATCATTTTTATTAGTCAGAATTTTTTGTAAAAAACATGTTTTAAAAAAATAGCATATTTTTTGGTCACTTGAAATATATTAATATCTATGGTTTTTAGTCATTTTTTGTAATGAAAACATAAAAAAGAAACCATACAGTAAAAGTGGTGGCAGATAACCCACAATTACCTAGAGGAGTCTAAGAGGTACAGCAGGAGCCACATAACTTACCACAGAACTTATATTGATGGAGTCAAAATTCAGAGCTTATTATCTCTGCAAAGTCTGATTTTTTGGTCACATAAAAATAAAATCAGACATAGTAGAGATAGTAAGCTCTGAATTTTGACTCCATCAATATAAGTTCTGTGGCTCCTGCTGTTCCTCTTAGATACCTCTAGGTAATTGTGGGTTATCTGCCACCACTTTCACTGTATGGTTTCTTTTTGATGTTTTTATAACAATAAAATGACTAAAAAACATGGATATTGATATATTTTAGGTGTCAAAAAAAAACCAGACATATACTCAACAAAATTTAGGTGTGCAAAAAAAAACCAAAAAAAAAAAAAAAAAACACATAAAAAACACGTTTTTTTTTGCAAAAAAAAAACGCAATCAAATAAAACCGTTTTTTTGCATCACTAAGAAACACTCGTGCAACCGTGGAAATGACCTCCATGAGAATTGCGATGAGGAGAAGGAGACAATAAACATTGAATATGCTTTGCATTAAAAAACTCTGCCGATGCATTGAATTGTATTCTTTTGTAAACTGGTTAGCGTTTTTATTATACAGTGAGATGCTCAGGAGCCCAGTCACTGGCCTCTACACCGTCATGTGTCATGCACAGAATTGTATTAAGTTGGAACACATTTTTGAGAAGCAATACTTTTATATTAAATGAATGATTCAGACCTTCATTATGTATTGAACGTTATGAATGTTAATAGAACTCTCTTCATAAATAATCATTCTATACTACTGGAATAGTTGAAGTGATTCTTTGTTTACCAAGGAATATAGGTTCTAGGACCACTATCAATAAGCAGAAATCCACGAAGGAGCAACTAGATTAATGCCATTCTCTACATGTATTTTAAACCTGTATAAACCTCTTTAACTCTGTTATCAACCTACCCTCTACTAGAGCATCCTTCCTCACTGTTATAATGAAGTCTTTGATCTAGTATTTAACACTTTGACTGCAACGTGCACCACCGGTGGTACACGGAGGGAATTTTCATGATGCGTTTGACCAACCAGTAGTTGCCAACTCAATTTTCATAAATACTTAAAGCTAAATGAAGGCACGATCCAGTTCTTGTTTGGTATTTTCAAAATAGTTTACTACAATTGACTTTAAATTTGAGTTTAGCATTGAACTTAATATTTAGTAGTCGCAGTCAAAGTGTTAAGAGAAAACAGTCATTATGTGTAGTATTTTAACACGGTGCTGTGTTGTGATTTACTTTTACGCTATCCTTTTACTGTTTTATTTTCTCTCAGGCTGAAAAATGTTTATTGTTTCTCTAAAGTGTTTGAAATGATAAACAGTTGAATATTTTTATGTGCCCTAGCTGTGTACAGCATAATAAAAAATATGTAGTGGTATTTACCAAGCCTTTTTCTCTTTTTAGTAGAGAGTGGCTGAGTATCATTGACACGATACTTAACTGGGGATGTACATGATAGGGGTTCCCCAGGCCCACTAGTCATGCCCGAGCTTTAAGGCCTTATTTTCCTCTCGTTTAGTGCCCAGGTAACATTCCTTGAGGACAGTGACCACACTGCAGGCAGCGACCCTGATTTGCCGCGTCAGCATTTTTCATGCCAACTGCCGCGTACAGGGCTTGAACCCGTGCGGGAAGCACAGAACGCAAGCGCTCTGTACACTCGGCCACTGCAAGGCCATTCAATAAAAAATACGCCATTCCATAATACCTGTAGATGTTGAAAAAACTGAGATCTGGCAGAAGCTGCAAATGTTGACCTGCCATGCAGCGAAGGGCGCTGGTAATGCCAGGAAAGCCTGCAACATACCCCACCATCCTCATTCGTCTCGAGATAGTGGCAGGCAGCTTGAGCGTGTCATTTTACCCTGTCAGCCTTTCTTCTAACAACCACCTTCCGCGACTTCCCTTCCTCCCCCGCTATGCAATAACAACCTCCCTACCTGCCCAGGTCAGCTGACGTCGCACAACGGGCGCGGGACGGGCAGCATGAACTTTGCACTTCGCCACATCACCTCCGAGAAGAGTTGGGTCGAGATGGAGACTGGCCTCGGGCCTGAATGTTCCTTTGCTCTCAAGCTCTTTCGCAGAATATCCGACAGGATCTACTGCAACGCTGCAGTCCAGAGCTCCTTTGCTACCAACGGCATCAGGCTGGGATCTGTGTTCAGTGAGTGGTGCAGAGTGCAATGCGTGCTGTCCTGAGATGTGACTGCCATCATTCGGTTCAAGTATGTTTTGAGAGTTAGTCTAGAGTTGGGGTTCCCAACCTTTTTTTTCGCCCCGTACCCATAAAGAAGTTTCATTCGCACCTCACACCCCTGAAATGAAAATGTCACCAAATGGCCAATATCCCATTATTTACTGGGACTTTTCTCATACCCCCTGAAATAGAAATGCGAACAAAGAGCCAATATCCTATTATTTACCTGAACTTTTCCCAAACCTCCTGGGATATTGTCTCGCACCCCAAGGTGGCAACCCCTGCTCTAGAGCTACATTATTGGACACTTTGGATTATAGACTAGGTTGTAATTTAGTGTAAGCTTTCTTAACCACAACGGTGTTACTGAGAGAGGAAGAAGGAAGTTGCCATCTAGTATGGAATTGAGGTGACTGGGAATCTGTGCACAAAGTGTACCTGCATGCGCAGCGCACAGAAACAGCAGGGATGAAAGATTTAGGTTTGCGACCTGGTTTATCGTGCTTATTGTGGTTCCATGTTATTGTGGTTTGAGTGTAAATTTTCTTACTTTCAAATTGAGTGTAAATTTTCTTTGGTCTCATCTGATGTGCTATTTTGGAAAATAACGCCGCTGTCTTATTTAAAAAAAAGGAGAAACCAGAACTGTTCATTGCATAAATAATAGGTTCGTGAAATGCATTACCATTTATTGAATTTAAAAATGAAATTTAAACGCAAATGTCCTGAATTGATGGACAGACCAATAGTGGACAATTGATGGACAGACCAATAGTTTACAATTGATGGACAGACCAATAGAAGTAGACAATAGCCATGCCAGGAGCTAATTATTGAGAGAAAGCTTGATTAACATCCAATGCCTGATGTGTGAGTGTGGGATATATCTAAAATATCTTACATTGTACTGCGTGTCAATATTACACATACAATAGAGTGCTTTGTGCAGTAAACACCTCTAACATTCATGCAGTACTACACGACAAATTATCCGTACTTGCAGTGTGTGAGGATGAGATGATATCAATGAGCATCATGAAGTCAAACAGAACCTGTATGCAATTCCCTGCTCTGTTTTGTACCCAAATTTTTCAAAACACCATCCTTTTTTCCATACTCCATTTTTCTGTCAAATATTCTTTTGGAGAACGCTAACTGATCGTTAGTTTCATTCCTGGCTATGCCAACTCCCTTGTTGCTTGCTTTTTTGGAAAGGCACAACTTGTTTAAAGACCCCCTCACGGGGATACAACTATTGGTATCTATGGGAATTAGCGCTCCTAGGGAATTACCGCTCTCAGGTAATTACCCTAGTATTTCAGCAGCTAATGGGAGAGGTATAGAGCCATTTTGCGTCTGTCTTTCTGTGCCTACAGCTCACTCTCCAAACAGAGAAAGTTTTGGGGATGACAGTGGTGTACGTAACTCGTTTTGGCTATACTTGGTACCGTGAGGTTCTAGATACCTCAATTATGTATTAACTTTGTACCGTGTGATTCTAGGTGCTTCAATTATGTATAAACTTGGTACCGTGAGATTTTAGATACCTCAATTATGTATTAACTTAGTACCGTGTGATTCTAGGTGCTTCAATTATGTATAAACTTGGTACCGTGAGATTTTAGGTACCTCAATTATGTATGAACTTGGTACCGTGTGATTCTAGGTGCCTCAATTATGTATTAACTTGGTACCGTGTGATTCTAGGTGCCTCAATTATGTATTAACTTGGTACCGTGTGATTCTAGGTGCCTCAATTTTGAATGAACTTGTATAGAATTAAACTTTTTGCATTGCCTGTTTGACAGCCCTGGCGTGCCAGCTGGAGAAACACACAATGGGCTACCTCACATGGAAGCTCGGCATGAACTCCAGCCTGAGCACGATGATCATCAACGACACAGAAGAAGAACATCGTGTGCTGTCCTGGCACTTCGGCTTGCCTCACAGCTACGTGTCTCTCTCCTACACACGCAAGATTCCCGACCGCAACTACAAGTTCAAAGTCAACCTCAAGTTAGTCGAGTTCTGTTATGTGTAGGGGTCCTGCTTTTATTGGAATTTTGCTTACCCGTTCACTGCGTATTGGGCCACATGTATACCAAGAAGGAAATTGCCCACTTACGTGCCGGTATCAATGCACAACATTTTATCTGTTTCGCGATGATTTTACAAAATAATTGTCATCATGCAAGGTAAAATGTTATGGTGCAATTGTATTCTTCATATTCATCAGGAAAAATTCAAATTTATTCAAGCTGAAAAATCAATTTCCCTATTCTGCTGCTTACAACGTAACCAAACCAACTGTTAACAACCACAGAAACGCAGTGAATGTGTTGATGAACCCAAATGTGCTTTTCGAAGCAGTGGTATCATTGCTTAACTGGTTTGAGTTCTCACCCAACGGTTTTGGATAGGTCATTTGTTGTTTCTCCTCAGGTCGAATAGGATAGGCAAAGGGTTTAGGTTTATTTATTGCATACCGTGGAGACTGGCGCCTTTCTGGGGAGATACTGTTGGGTCTCCTCAGCTATAGACTGGTCTTTGAGACGTCTACCTTTCACTTTGTTTCTTTCCGCTTTCATGCTGTCTTAGTCTTTTTTTTCTTGCTTCCTCCCTATCTTGCTGTTTCCATGCGCAAGGTCTCCGGTGCGGAAACACACTTTGTGCATAAATTCCCCGTTTTCTACTCTGTAGAAAACTTTGTTTATGGTCCCTTCTTTTGCCTTTCTTTAGATTGCCAGTATTGTGTCGAGGGTTTTCCTATATTAATCTTGTCTTATTGACGACCATGGTTCTTGAGGCGGTGCCCGACAAGATTCTACGACTCATGTCACTGCCTCTGCTGGGAGGGAAAGTTGTTGCAGGTTTTTCTGTTGTTTTATTACGCAACCTATTGGCCATAATACCAGAAGATGCTACTTCAGAACACAGGGTAGGTTGTCTGCCTAGTACAGAAATAGCGTTGGTCTTTTGGCCTCGCGCTTAGCACTCGAACTGCGACGTGAGCCATGTTTGGTCACAGAGAGTTTTCATTGTGCTGCTCACCAACCAGTAGCCACACACTCAATTAAAAAATACTCAATGGCAGGGTGCGTACAGGCATGGAGAAGCATGGAAAGTAGTTGAATTTCGAAAATAAAATTCAAGGCCTCGAAAGTAGTGGAATTTTAAAAATGGTCATTGAAAGTCATGAAATTTTAGGATTTTCGTGAAAAGAAAATTTTACTGTTGAAAATTTTCGTTCCGTTTGGTCCGCGTTGAGCGAGGCGTTGTCAGTAACCTTCGAGTGTTACTTGGGCTCTGATTGGTTGATACAGCTACGTCTTTAGTGTCCGCGATTTTGATTGGTTCTCAGGCGTCACGTGAAACCAAACGCGCTCAGTGTGACTGAAGACACGCGCTCGCTCGGACCATTGTTGACCTGTCGCCACTGTTGAACATTTTCGAGCTGAATTTTTATCATCGGTCTTGACCATCCCGTGTGTGTGTGACTAGAGTTACGGTGCCGAGACTGAGCTGAGGAATTATCGTCATGCCAGGCAGTTGTTCTTTCAACAACTTGTGGTTGCGAGACAGAGACTTTCAACAATGGATAGCACCGCATCCCAAACTGAAAACAATGGCGGTTTGCACCGCGTGCGAGTCGGAGTTCGACATCGCCAACAATGGAATAGCGGCTGTGAGGAGTCATGCAAAAGGAACAAAGCATGCCAAGAACGTGAAAGCTCAGACGACGAGACTTGCCAACCCGAAGATCGGGGATTTTTTCGTGACTTCCCAACCATCGACCGATCCTCCGACTGCTGAGAGGGGTTTGGAGACGCGCCACTCCTGCCTTTCATGTGCAATGACATCATCAAGATTTTGAAGGTTCTGTTGGAGAGGTGTGTGAAAGCAGAAGTGCTGGAAAAACTGACCACACCAGCTAAGTATGCTGCCCTTGACTTCAATGACAAGACCATCTACCTGCAAAATAGCAAGATTGACCCTGGCTTTGTTGCTGCAAGTATTTTGAAAGATCAGATGGCTGCAAAGAAAGTGAATGAGAGGCTTGCTTTCTCCTTCAGGGATGATGTGAAGAATTTCCTTGTTGCTGTCATCAAGAAGATTGTTGAGAAGTCACCTTTGAAGTTCGGGTTGGCCCGAAACATGGGCTGGCTGGTGCCAAGTGTCTTTGTGGATCGCACAAAGAGAGAGAAGACCAAGTCCATGCTGAAAAACTGTCTGCAGCTGCTCAGCGATGCTAAGAGGCTACCACAGGGTGACATCGATGAGGTGATGAGCCAGTTTTCAGAGTTCTTTGATGAGGCACAGAGGAAGATCAGCACTTTCAACAGTTTTCAGCAAGACACTGATTGGCTAGATGTCTTCTGGAGCAGCCAGCTGGCCACATCCTCCCTCAAGAAACTGTGGCTGGTTGTGAAGATGCTACTGGTCCTGTCACATGGCCAGGCTTCAGTGGAAAGGGGCTTTTCTGTGAGCAAGCAGCTCATGGAAGTCAACATGGGTGAGAACACCATCGTGGCGCAGAGAGTGGTCATGGACCACATCAAACATGTAGGAGGTATCTCCAAGGTTGACATTTCCAAGAAACTCCTCTTTTCAGCTTCACAGGGCAGACAGCGCTATCAACACTACCTGGATCAAAAGAAGGAAGAGGCATAGAAGCAGAAGAAGGGAGAGAAGAGGAAGAGAGAACTGGATGAAGTGGAGAACCTGAAGACAAAACGGAAGAGGATGGAGGAGAGTCTGCAAGCGCTGGTGGAGGATGCTGACAGCTTTGCACGGAAGGCAGAGGACAAGAATGATTTGCGCCTACTGGCAAAGTCAAATGCATTGAGGAAATCAGCCAAAGACAAGCAAGAACAACTCAAGGGGCTGAATGCGGAAATTAATGACAAACTTAATGCACTGGCAAATGCATAGCAGATGCTATTGAACTGTCCAGCATGACTGTTTGGTGTTGTGATGATCATTTACACATTTATGAAAACAAGACCTGCAAGTAATGATGAATGTTCTGTGAAGTTTATGACTGAAATACATTTATTGTGCTGCAATTTAACTTTGTGTGACATTATTTTGGGCAGAGAGAGGTAGTGAAAATGTGATTTGGTTGGCATAAAAAGTCATGAAAAAGTAGTGGAATTTTGAACCTCAGAGCCTGTACGCACCCTGCAATGGCGACACGATCCAATTAATGTTTGATATTTCTAACATTGCTTACTACAATTGACTTTATATTTGAATTAAATATTAGACTTCAGTTTCACCTGCCGCAGTCAAAGTGTCGAAGAAAATTTTACGCTCGTATGAGCGACAAAAACACCAAGCTAGCATGCCAACCAACGGCACACTCTGCTGTTACGTAGAGGAATAACTCTTCATATAGAACTCCTTGCGTGTAAAAATAGAATGAGTTTCTCGAAATGTTTGGTGTTTGGTATGCTTGTAAACTGACTTTTTCACTTGATACTTTCATAATAAAGTTTGAAGTCACATATCTATATAATTGTAGGACTTTACCTGTATGGTTACGTAGTTATACTGTTACAATGCTCTTGATAACTTCATGGACCTGAAATGATACCTTGAAATATGAAGTTTCACACAATAAATATAATATAATTTCAATAATGTACTCAGAAAACAAAAAGACGTCATAGCTCTGTGAAAAGGCGTAGCAGCTTCAACACACTACAGGTCTCGAGCTAAAGTTTAGGTAGTCCTTCATTTTGTTGAAATATGATGGGTTTTTTGTTTTGTTGCAGACCATCTTTTTTCGGTTCATTGCTGTCCTGCTTTCCAGCACCTGCCACTTTATTCTTAACCCGTTAACGCCCAAGTGGACTGTACGGTGCTCCGAAAATAGCCTCAATGTATTATATTTCTTGTAAAATTAGTTCCCTGATGTGTTTTTTGGACTGCACTGCTGAGTGGCAGTTCCTTCCTCATCGTTAAATTGATAAATATCTGATGCCGGTGCCAGTTTGATGATGGTGGTTGTGATAACGGTAACATGAGTAGAAAATGTGGACGTTAAAGGGTTGACTTATATCTTGTTTCAGGAGCTTCTCTCTCAACTCACTGTTTCTATGCGCTTTGTGCATGGATTCCGCGTTTCTTTTAGTCCACACTAAATTTTGGCTTCCCCCTTTCTCTCTTTGGAACGCCTTTGTTGCGGTTGGGGAGGCTTGAACAAACTTATCTGATCTACAGACAATCTTTTTTCAGTTAATTTTTGTCTTTACGTCTTAGCACCAATCACTTTAATCTTCAACTTCCATATTGTTTCATAGCTTTCCTTCCTAACTTACTGTTCCTCTGTGTGATATCCAATTATTGTGTGGTAACATCTGCATAGGTTTACCGTTCTTGTAAAGTTATGCTAAATCGTGGCAACACCTCTCTTTGGAACATCTCAGTTGTGATTAGGATTGCCTAAACTAAGTAAGGGATCTGATCTCACCTCCAACCCACGGCAGGCTCGGCACGTTCGGCGGCATGCTGGAGTACAGCGCAGAGAAGCGGGTCACGCAGCACACCTTCCTCTCCTCCACCGTGTGCATCGGTGGCCCGCTCGGTGTGCACCTCAAGCTCAGGTGGGTGCTGCGTGCGCAGCGAGCTCCCAAGGGGAAGATGTGAGGTCATGAGCTTGAGGTTAGGGAAGTAATGTCTTATTGATAGGAGCACTTTTTTGGGGGTTATTTCTGTCCTGTTTTTAAACACTTGTGATGCTCTTCTTCAACTTTCATCTTGTTTCATAAACTTCTTCTGTGACTTGGTGTTTGTGTGTGCAGGATCTTGTATGGGAATACACTTCAAGCATAGATTCCCCGTTCCTTAAATACTATAATTAATGGGGCTTTTCTCTCTTTGGAACCTCTGTGTTGTGCCACAAGTTGACCTGAGCTTGAGTTCTTCCGTCATTGCCCGAACCTTATTTGAGCAAATGCGCAGTGAGCCGCAAATGCGCAGTTAGCCGCAAATGCGCAGTTAGCCGTAAATACACCATACACCCCTGTAGTTTTATGAAACTGCAATAGGAGAGCACATGTATAGAAAGCGCAAAACGAGGGTTCTGAAAGCACGTCTATAGCGCAATCAATTATGGGTTGTTAACTTTTTAGTTCTGTTGACCCTAGCATCACCAGCCAGCAAACACTAAGCTTAGCAATAACTAACCTCTAGACCAGAGCGTCGACTAGACCGAAGGTATACGTAGACCACACATGACGCGATGCTCAGTAGGAGCGTCCACCAAATTGGCCTGAAGGCATCCCACGAAGGGGTGTAAGGTTGCGCTACAGACGAAGGGACTCGGGCTGGACGTCTCAAGGCACCCGATGGAGATTAACACATTTCCTCCAAAGTGACCCACCGGTGGTCACTTAGATGATTTTCATAGTGCTGCTGACCTACCTGGAGTCACTAACTCATTTTTTATTAATACTTAATGAAAGCTAGATAAACGCCCGGTCCAGCAAATGTTTGCTATTTTCAAAGTTGATTACCACAATTGATTTCAAATTCGAATTGAATATTGAACTTCAGTTTAACCCTTCTCAGTTAACATGTTAAGCTGTCCGTGAGAATGGCAATCTTCCGTTTGCAGCTGATCACAATAGTTGATGATCTTAAAAAGTAAAGTAGAGGAAATAATTAGCGCAACAGCAAGCCCCCCGAATAAGAGCAGACCAGTAAACAAGACGTGTGGACGTGCAGGTGTCGGCGCGCGACGCAGACGTACACAAGCAACATCGTGCTGTCGGACGAGCCGCTGTGGGCACCCATCCTGTACGGCACGGCGCTGCCTCTCGTGTCCTGGGCGGCGCTGGACTGGCTCGTGCTCCAGCCCTACCTCGCGCAGCAGAAGAAGCACAACCTCGCCAGGAAGAAGGAGCTCAACAAGGAGAGGTGTGGGCTCTAGAAGGGTGTCCTTTTTTGGCAGTGTGTTGTGTCTGTGTTCTCTTGTTGTGTTCCTTGGTGGGGATGTAGGCAGTGTGTGATGTCAAAGTGTGTGGAGTCTTACGAGTGTAGAACTCGAGGAGGTGTGTAGAGTTTCAAGAGGTACTCGTATATGGAAAATATTAGGAATCATTTAAAGTTTGAGAATTGGTATAGGAAAAATTCCATGGAATGTATAGAATTGGAGGGTGCGTGTAAAATATCATGTGTAGAACCTCAAGTGTGTAGAATCCCTGGTCTGTAAAATGCCAGCTGTGTGTGGCACTGCTAGCTGTGTTTAGAGTGCCTGAATGTGTGCACCATGCTAGGTGATGCTAAAGGCTTAAATTACGAGCAGGTGTGTATAGGCCGTGAGTGTTGAGCATCAGAAATGTGTGCACGTGTGCACATCATGCGCACCTGTGTGCTTTGCAAAGCAGGTGCACGTGTACAACACCCTTCTCTTTGCTAAGTGTACAATATTTCGTTATCCTGATCAACCTACAACTGTGTTGTATCTATGGGAATTATCACTCCCAAAGGGAGGTGTGAGGACCAGAGCGAGACTTAGGTAGGCTATCCGTGTGTTGATAAATAGCAGGTTTATTATGCTGAGGACTTTCTTTTTTTCGGTTCAGTGCTGTCCTGTTTCTCAGTACCTGTTGCTTTTTGTACAACTTTTATTTTATTTCGAAAATGTTATTACTCGGCTCACTTTTTCTGTGCACATTGTGCATAGATTTCTCATTCCCTCAACTGGGTGTTAATTGGTGCTTTCTTTTTTCCTCTTTTGGAATGCCTTCGTTGCGGTTAGAGAAGCTTACAGGAGCTTTTATCTAATCAATTTTTGCCCGTTCTCTTAACTCAATACTAAATGCTGCCTTAACACGTTCATCGCAATGGGTTAATCTAAAGCTAAATATTTGACTCAAATTTTAAGTCGATTGTAGTATGCAATTATGAAAATAGCAAACATCAACTGAATTGTTCTTTGGTTTTAAGTGTTATATATAGTCCATATGACCTATGTTGTAAAATGAAATATTCAATATAGAGTTAATTATCTCATTGATCAGTCTAATGCTAAAGTTAGTTAAGTGAATTAGGTTAAACATTATTGTACACCTTGGAATAACGTGATGATAGGATGCCCCAGAAGTCCCTGAACTTATTCGGGCCCACAGGTAGCTATACTCAAATCTCACCATTGTACTAGACTTAAGAAACATTCTATCTCTGTATCACCTGTGGTAAATAAATTGTTTAACCCTTTAACGCCCCAGAGGACACCAGTGTCCTCTTTCAAAAATACCCTCAATATATTGTATTTCTTGTTCAATTAGTTCCCTAATGTCTTCTTTGAAGTTCTCTGCCGGGTGGCAGTTCCTATCCCATCCTGATATTGGTGACCTCCTGATGCCAGCGCCAGTTTAGTGACGGTGGTTGTGTTAACGGTAATATGAGTACAGAAATTCGGACGTTAAAGGGTTAAATTGTTTAAGTATTTATGAAAATCGAGCTTTTCACAACTGACTGGTCAGCAACCTTATAAAAATCTCGTGCGAGACCACCGGTGGCTCACGTTACGGTCAAAATGTTCAACCAACTCGTCTCATGTAAACATAGCCATAGCCCACTGTGTTGTAGATTAGATTAGATTAGATTATTAGTTAGTTTAAGCCTCCTTATCTGCAACAAATGCTATCCAAAGAGAGGAAGGAAGAAGGCACCGTGTAGTATGAAGTTAAGGAAATGCGGAATCTATGCGGGAAGGGCACAGAAACAGAAAGCTAAGAAAGATCATGAAACAAGAAAAAGTTGAAGAAGAAAGTAGTAGGTGCTGAAAAACAGGACAGCAGTGAACCGAAAAAAGATGGTCCGTAACAAAACAAAAACCTATTTTATTTTAACAAAAAGCTAGCCTACCTAACCTTTAGCTCAGGCCCTTACATTGTCCCCCTAGGAGCGCTAATTCCCATAGATACAATAGTTGTATCCCCTGAGAGGCCACTGTGTTGTAATCCAAGAAAAAAGTGCCAAGTGTGTTGTTGTCGCAGGATAAACAAGCTGAGGCGCGAGGGTGCGGCAGCCACGCAGCTCATGAAGGAAACCGTCAAGAGGATCAGGGAAGTCGAGGAGAACAAGAAGGGTCTTGTTATCATCAGGTGAGTAGGGTGCCCATTTTCCCCCGAGCATCTGTTATTTTGAGCTGCCCACTGCAGAGGTTATACCTAGGCGGCAAAAATCGCATGGGCTCCAGCGAGCAGTTAGCGGTGCCCGTGTAGTGATGGTGATACCCTGCCTAAATATTTCTCTGGACCGTTTATGATTGAAGTAGCCTAATCTATAGGCTATACCAAGGTAGATACCTCGGTAAAAATTATGAATGGAAAGCAGTGAGATTGTGGTGGTGTATGTACGGTTATCTTGTGAACGACAAAAACTATCGTTCAGGTATGAGTATCCTTTTGATATGTTTCCATTTTGAAAAATAACCATCCACTCAGTATTGTTAGAATAGATATATATTTTGGTAAACATTGGTGCGTGCAGTAGGAAGGAGTCTCCGGTGTGTTAATGAGAGTAGCATTGCATTTGGCCCCTGGAGGGACACCGAGGTGCTACGGTAGGTATCAAGGCGTGGCTTGGCGGATGCCAGCGGTCATGCTTACTAATTAAGCACCCACCCATACAAAGCCCTGACGGGTAGTTAACTTTCACCACCTCAAACTACTTACAAAAACCCCTCCAACACTAGCACCATATGCGCAAAGCGTATCTCTCTCAGTTTCTTATCTATCCTTTTCCGTTTCACCTCTTTTCTCCCCGACACACTCTGTCTTTATTTCCGTCTTTTCTACCAGTATTGACTGACTGCCTGCCAGCAGTTGTCTGCGGTCTAGTGTGTACGTCTCTCCTGGCTGCAGTGCCGCTAGAAGCCTTGACCTTGCTCACGTATCCTGTATCTAAGCTGCAAACAAGAAATTGGAAGATTTTAGTTTTTGCTGGGATTGGCATCTCCCAGGAATTTCGAATATGTGCGACACTTGAAAAGTTTTACTCGTCTGAACATTTTTGGTGATTGTTGTCCTTGCATTAATTGCGAACTTCTAAGAGAACTCCAAATCTCGTCGATTTTCTCTCTATCAGAGCTGTGGAATTGTGCATTACTCAAAACCCACAACTCGGTAATCTTGAAAAAGGGGCTGCAAAGTCGCACACACTGGAAGTTTGCTGTGATGCACCTCTTATTACAAAATTAACTCTCCTTCAGAATTGAGGTATTGAAATAGTTTATTTTAAACCTCTAGCTCCTGACTTCTTTATATTGGCCAAATTGTGAAAGGAAAATAAACGCGTGAATTGAATTTTATACAGAAAATATTAGTGGCCTAGGTTTTATTCTCAAACGACCTTATTTTGGCCCGCTGAACTTCTTTCTGGTTTTGCTGCTGTGGTTCTTTAATGTGATTAAATGTATAAGAGGTATTTAATTTTGGTTGCTTCATTGTTCAATTTCCAATTTTTAGTGTGCAAGTCAACTATTAATTAACTTCGAGTAATTCAGCAATTGTCGAGAGTTACCTCTCTATCGAGCAACTTGATATTCAAAATAAAAAAACGTAAGCATGTTTAGGGGTTACACGATATCTCACACTAATTTTCATCCATCACTTCAATTTGTGAGAATAGAAGAAGCATTGCAATAGCTCTGACTAATATATACTCCAAAATTTGGTTTGTTACCATGTCATGTCTATTGCCAGTGGAATATTTGAGGTGGCTGACTAAATTGCGCTTCTTATGCATGTATCACACCAAAATACGGACCGTGTTGTAGCCTTCCCAGGTCATGTTGTAACTTGCCAGGGTCACGTAGCCCATGCCAGGGTCAGGCTGCAGTCAGGATCATGTGTCGCTAAAAAGACCTGGCATCACAGGGCGATCTACGGCCAGTTCGCGGTTACACCGTCTGAGTCAGAGGAGCTTGAGGACGACCTGCTCGACGTGACCGTGCCGCTCCAGTGCCTCGTGAAGGACTCCAAGCTCGTGCTTCAGGACGCTTCCAAGGTCTGTGCTTATCTTAACACTTTCACCGCAGTTTTGAACGACTGCTTTAGTTGTGAGGAGCAGAATTGGGAAGTCTACTTTACTGCTCGAATATGTTTTTGTCCTTACCAATAAATATGAGAATGCAATTGCACGGTATATCTCACCTTGTGTGATAATTTATTTTTTTTAAAGGTTGCAGAAGAAATGAAATATCATTCATTTATACCGGTACGTGAATGAGCAATTTACCAAATGGTACCCCGTATGGCCCAATACGCAGCAAATGCATTAAGGTCTAAAATGAGCTTGTGGTCTTTTAGAAACTACAAAACTAATTTTGTTTATGATTCTTTCTGTTTTACGCAGTTTAGCGCGTTTAGCGTATGTAAATTTGTCATCTCTGGTCAGCAAGAATCGAGCTCCTCACTTTGGACAACAGAGACAATGGTTCAATCCCTGGCCGGCCGCTGTAGTTTCACACAACGTGTGCAGCTCCTGCGGTGGGAAAAGAAACGGAGATGATGGTGGAACAAAATAAAAGGGCAGTTCCTTTTACATGCTGAGCTGCTACTTCACTCATTCAAGCCCAACTTGAGGAACTTAGAAACCATTTGAAGAAGACGGTTGTAGTGAAGCAGTGATCAAGAAAATAATCCGTTGAAAAATAAATATGTATGTAATATTAACTTCTTTTGGTGAACCGAGACTCGTAATCGGCGTTCGTGAAAATGATAGGGATTGATGGTGACAATGTTTTGCCGTCAGTGATGTTGCGTGCAGAAGTAATGTTGTCTTCTCATGAACTTTCTTCTCAACATACTGTTTCTATGCCTAGGGATCTTGTGTGGAGACGTAACAGTGTGCGTAGATTCTGCATTCCCTAAACTCCATACTTAATTGTGCCTTTCTCTCTTTGGAACATCTTTGTTGTACTTTGAGGGTCTCAACACGTGAAGCATTTGGTTCAACTGAAGTTCAATATTGAAGGCTAATATCAAGTCAACTGTAGTGGGCAATTTTGAAAATAGCAAGCATTAACTGGAACGTGTCTTCATTTAGCTTTGATTGAATATATATAAACCTTGAGTTAGTTGTTACTGTTTGGTCAGTGGCATTGTAAAAATCCCCTCCGTGTACCACCGGTGGCTCGCATGGCGGTTAACATGTCAAGCAAAAACACTAATCTATACTATAATAAGAGCCCCGTCCGTCTGTCTGTCCGAAGCCAGCCAAAAGTGTGTGATGAGCTCGGCCTCAAGTGTGTGATCTGTGATACAAGCTCGGCCTCATCAGCTCTCGAGAGATTGATTTTTTTATTTCTTATGGCCTTTTCATTTCGTCTTCTTTCTAATTTCACAAAAATGGGGTGGACTAGTGTGATATAAAAGGGCCTTGACCGTAGCCTGCTGGGAGTATTTATTGGTAAAATAAATTGTCTAATAGAGCTACACGTTGCGTGCAGAGCCAGTTGCCGGGCTTCTTCGACCCGTGCCCAGGGGAGAGCAAGAACCTCTACGTGGAGTACCTCTTCCATGCCGTTGTGCACAAGGTTATGATCAAAGACTGCGATGGTCTCAAAATTCCTAAGCAATGTGAGTATAATTCAAGTTGCCACCTATAAGTTCCTAAGTGATGTGAGTATAATTCTGAGTTGGAAACTTTAATTCCAAAGTGATGTAATTCGTAGTTGGAAACTCAGAATCCCTAAGCAATGTGAGTAATGACGAGTAATTTACACGCTGTGTGAAGGACAACAAATGTCTGTGTGCTGTGTGAGGAGCAGCGATTATTTATTAACAACAGGAAATGCTGTCTGAAAGTACGTCTTATAGGACGATTGTCCAGACCTTGTATTTTTTATCTAGTTGAACAGTTGTTCAAAAATGACGTTAAATGCTCTGGTATTAGTTTGTTCGATTCAATTGTAGATTCAAGGCTCAAATTAATTTTTCACCAAATGTGCATTACTCGTCGACGAATGTGCTAAAAAATTGTTTCACTTGTCCGTTTCAGCGCACCGGGTCCAAAGCTAGGCAAAGTGCAGTGTACAGACAGCGGTCGGGGGGGTGAGGACGTGCGTCGTTCGCTGCGAGCACAGCCGCCGGTCGCCTTGTTTAGGGCTTTCCAAAATGAGCCATCGGGTAGAATGTACTTCGTTTTGACTTCTATTGTACAGATATGTATGCATGGCGCTCATCATTGTAATAATTTTTGTTATTTTTAAATTGCTTACCTCCGTCTGTCGTGTGTTATTTTCCTCGCTTATAAATTGTATGAGGTTAGTTAGGTTTTTGGCAACTCCGTGTTACGTGGTGGAGGGAGGAGAATGGGACCCTGTTATTTTTGGTGCCCTCACGGAGCATAGGGTAGAGGTGCGTTAGTTGAGTTAGGTCAACTTAGGCCGCCGTCACACGGAAACCAAATGGTAGCGTTGCGTCATAATCATCTACAGTCAGCGGCACTACTTGGTTGTCCAGCGCCACAAAACCGTCAGATTTCAGCTTTTGTTTGGGACCAGTTTGGTCAAACTAAGGCTGAATCTAATTGTTTTGTAGTGCTGAACAGACCGAGTAGTGCCGCTGACTGTAGATGATTATGACGAAACGCTACCATTTGGTCTCCGTGTGACGGCGGCCTTACGCTATGGGGACTGACGCCTCCGGGGGAATACTGGTAGGTCACCTCAGCTGTAGGTAAGCCTTCGGGACTAAGCTTTTGTACCCACTTTGCTTCTTACAGTTTTGATGCCTTCTTCACTACCGTTTCTTGATCTTATTTCCCCTCCTTCTTACCTTGTAGCCTGTGGGGGAGCACACACATAGGTTCCTCATTTTCTTTAGATTTCTATATTAAATGGTCTCTTCACTTTCCTCAGTTAAAAATATTCACCATGGAAACGGAACCTTAAATTAACTAATGTACATTGCTGGTTTTAACTGAGATTTTACGGAATAGCACGTTTCAGTTTCAAGGCGCTTCGGAATGGCACGTTTCTGTTTCGAGGCGCTTAGAAATAGCACGTTTCAGTTTCAAGACTCGGAATAGCATGTTTCAAGATAGGATTCGGAATAGCTCATGTGACAGTTTCAGGTTCTCTGGCACCTGACCAAGCGTGAATAGTCCGAGGAAGTAAATTCACAGTATGGGATGAATGATGCCCGAGAATTTAGGCGCGCTATAATGTTGATAGTATCAACACCCCTCATTATATTTATTATTTAGGCGCGTTCATTAGAAGTGTATCCTGTATACCGCGTAATGAGCACGAGAACTTGTCTTGGCAATTTGGGCATCATCAGCGTACGTCACGGTAGAAGAAACAAGGTAGGGTCAAACCAGTCTTTTTTTCGACGACTCTGCGGGTTTGCTGACGTCACGGCAACGAACCAACAGCAGCGCTCATATCGCATCTGGTAGCACTGCTACCCCTAAATTCGTCACCACTATTGGCCAAGCGGCATAGTGGTTTCGTGACGTCATAATATTTGTTTGAAATAAAGCCTTTCTATTGGCTGGCCGAATAAGAAGAATTGTTTTTCCCCCATAGAAATGACCCTACCTTGTTTCCTCTACCGTGGCGTACGTGGAGATTTTTTGGCATGGGAGGGGTAAATCATTGATATAAATAGAAGCGGGTGAAGGATTGAACCCTGCGAAACCCTAAAGTTATTTACTATAAATGGTGACATCTTGACGTTTAAGCACACTGGATGAGAGCCGTCCAGTAGGTAGTTTGCAAACCACTGTGTGTTTATTCTGAGGCTCGATATTTTTTGCAGTTTTTATGCTCAACCCTGAAGTACGCTTTGCAGATATCAAATAGTAGTAAGAAATTGATTTTTTACTCAAAGTGACTCATGGGTGGAAAATTAGGACTGTGAGGAAACTGCTTACAGTTGACAATTTTGCTAATGATTTCTTTTCAGTTTAGAATAGAAGCAAATAAAAAACTGGTCAAAATTGATTCTAATACATTCACGGAAATTAAAAATTTGGTTCTCACGAATCCCTAAAGGAGCACATTTAAAAACGTTATACATGAATGACACTTTACCCTCTAATGGGTAATTTTCGAGTTATTTAACTTAGAAGTTATTGGAACGTCGTAGATAAAAGCAGGGTTGCGGAGTCGGTGGAATAAATTTGCGACTCCGACTCCGACTCCGACTCCACCTTTCCAGAATTTTGCGACTCCGACTCCGACTCCGACTCCACCTTTTCAGAATTTGGCGACTCCGACTCCGACTCCGACTCCACCTATTCAGAATTTGGCGACTCCGACTCCGACTCCACCTTTTCAGAATTTGGCGACTCCGACTCCGACTCCGACTCCATTTCTCCAGAATTTGGTGACTCCAACACCGACTCCGCCTATTCACAATTTTGTGGCTCCAACTTCACCTATTCATAATTTATAAGATGAATATTTTATTTCTTAACTAGTGTACACACACCGTCAAAAATGACGAGATTCAATACCTTTCTACAACAAATTTTCGTTTGAGTGGAGTTTCCATGCTTTCAGCTTATTCCAAAGGTAACTTAAATTTCTTATAAGAGTAATAAACACTCAGAACACAGCATTTTTGAGCCGCAAGAGAAGTAGTTATAGCCATTCGTGTCGTATCCGAGATACAGAAATTCAGCATTACTGAAAGCAACTGCGAACTTGTGTATGTATATTTTAATATGCAATACAGTACATTGCATTACAGTATATCGTAATATACAATACAGCATATTGTAATATGCAATACCCCGCCGAACTCGGTATTCACGATACAAACTTGAGTATATAAGGCTATGGATCGCTCTAATTGTGATGAAAGTGACTTATTATAGAGCTATTGCACAACGAAAATGAGTGTATTAATTGACCGTGAACTGGAACCAAGACCGCCAGTGCAAATTTTTTCCTATCAATTATTCTTAACAGCGTGACACAAAACGTATAAATAAACACACGACAGTCATTCTTAGTAGTAAACGGTTGCAGGTGTTGAAACCTGTGCATATGTTCATTATATTCTTTATTATCGAACGACTTTTAAATTGACTACAGATTGTTAATAATCAAGATACTAGTGTACATGATTGGTCAAAAATGACGGGATCCAATGGTATCGTTTTAAAAAAATCTCAAGATAAAATGGCAAACAAATATATCCATTGTAATAGTACCCGCGATTAAAATACAGTATTCTCATACTTGTGACTGGTAAAACTCGTATCACAGATACGGTCATTAAGCATATTCAAAAACGTCACAAACGCACACAACAACCAAGCAAATTGTATAACATAATACCTATCTGAATTGTAATTTAAATTATTGTTCGCAAGAGGTTTTTAAAAAATTTGCCATACCTTTTAAGCATTTAAATGCCTTTGAAATTTAAATGCGATGAGCCGCATTTTCTTGACAGTTGATTCGATTTTCACGCAATGGTTTTTACTTATAAACATAAGTGAGCAGATGCCTGGTTTTTCATATTTCGATGGTATTTATGAGACTGAGTTTGGAGACTGGTTACAGAGTTTGGTAGAGTGTGCGAAAGGCGGAAATTGAGGGTAAATGTGAATAAAAGTAAGGTGATGAGATGTTCAAGAGGTGGAGTGTTTGGAACTTTGGATGTGAGGTTGAATGGGGAAGTTTTAGAGGAGGTAGAGCTTTTTAGGTACCTCGGGTCGGATGTGACTGTTAAGGATAGTATGGAAGTAGAAGTGAAGCATCGAGTGAGTGAAGGTTGTAAGACATTGAGTGCAATGAGGAAAGTTTTTGAACGCAGGAGTTTGAGTATGAATGTTAAGAGGGGACTGTATGAAAGATTGATTGTGCCAGTTTTGTTGAATGGAGCAGAGTCCTGGGGGTTGAGAGCAGCTGAGAGGAGGAAGTTGGATGTGTTTGAGATGAAGTGTTTGAGGAGCACGTATGGAGTAACTAGAAGAGATAGGATCAGGAATGAGTTGGTTAGGGGGCAGACTGGTGTTATCAAAAAGTTGAGCAGGCGAGTGGATGAAAAAGTGCTTGGATGGTTTGGGCATGTTGAAAGAATGAATGTTGAGCGGCTGGTGAAAAAGATATATATGTCAGAAGTGAGTGGTCTTCGAGCGCGAGGTAGACCACGGATGAGTTGGATGGATGGGGTGAGACGTGCTTTGTATGAGAGGGGTCTGACTGTGGACGTGGCGAGAGGGATGGCTGCGGACAGAAGTGCGTGGGAGCAGTGTATAGGGAGGTAATTTTATTTCTGACGCGTTACTGGAAGCAGCCCGCTTGTGATGGGGTTGACCTGTCATGTGCGGGGGGAGGGGCTGCACTCAATGAAGCGGTCGGGGTAAACCAGCTGTGGCTGTCGGGCCTGACTGTGGGAGGTGGTTGTGCTGGGCTGCTGCTGATCCTAGCAGTTCAGGTGCAGCCAGTGCTGCCTCTCTCGCCTCCTAGTGACTAAGTGTGGGGATTGTGGCCTGCTGTCGGCTACCCTCCCATAGGGAGGATAAGCCCGGTATATGTATGTATGTATGTATTTATGATACTGTCCAAGCGAGCAGATTCCCATTGTAATGAGATAGGGGAAATTACGCACGAGAACATGTACTTATCATTGACGGACACCTGGTTTTTTATTATATCGGGTGTCCTGTAAAAATGTCCCCGATTTTTAATTAATTATATCTCAGCTTTAAATTAACATATTTGAATTGCCTTTGTTCACAATGTAGTAAATTTTGTTTCCTTTTCGAATAATTTATGTTATTGAAAATCGGTTGAATAACCACTTTATAATGTCCAATTTACTGAAAGGAGTAGAAAAATTAATTGTTCAAATGAAAAGTTTTTAAAACAATATTGATATTCTTCCTTATTTTGTAGTTTCCATAAAACTGAACACACAAAAATTTTAAGGAGTAACAAATCATTACCTTATATAACCTTAACGACATACCCTCCATTTCTCTCAAGGCAAGTACTACTTCTAGCCACCATTGAACGAAGAGTTTTACCCATTATTCCACCGTTTTCTATCAGTCCTTGAAACACTATTATTGAGAACACTTGAAAATTGAAACCTCTCAGAGGGTTTAAATACTTAGTTGTATGTACGATACATCGTTATGAAATTATTCTCAACAGTAGGTATTGAGGAATGGAGAAGAACACCAGTGTTGTTTTTAAAACTTTCCCTTTGAACAATTTTTCTACCCCTTTCAGTGAATCGATCACCTTGAAGTTTATTCAACTGATTTTCAAAAACTTATATTATTTCAAAAGGAAACCAAATTGAATAAATTGTAAATAAAAGACAATTAAAATATGTTAATTTAAGCAGAGATATTATCAATTAAAAAGTCCGGGACATTTTTGTGGGACACGCAGTATAGTATTGATTGTTCTTATACAATAAATGGTCAAGTGTCTCCTTTGAACAAATTAATAAATAGGTTTAGCTATTTCGTGAGCGTAATCTCTTCTATGTTAGTACAATGAAGTTTTAGGACTTAAAACTTAAGAGAAATTGGTCGAACATTTATTTCAAATACAGAAGAACTTCAAGGGAACAACAGCAAGTCGTTTCCCGAGATACGCAAAAATAGAAACCGTACCCAAGTTAGGTGGATCTTGAGGATTCCAACAGTACGCACAGGAGCGTCCTCTGCGAAATTTTTATTATTGAATTCCTTTAAAATGAAGACCGAAAATCTTCTTTAACGTAAGGTTAGTTTTTAAAACGATACTCGCTAAAAATAGAAGACACCCAATGGACGCGGCCGGTCATCAGCACGGTACTCCGGTAGGAAATTTTAGAGGCGTTCTGAGTAGAGAGATACAGAGTTTTAAGATGTCCGGTCGCCGACTAGGTGAATATCGTATCTTATTGTAAGATTACATATAGCACTAAGATGTTAACAATTAATTGACAATTAATTACCTTGAATAGTAAGTGCCTATTCAAGAGGCTGCAAAAGCCGGGTCGAGGAGTTCATGTCGCAGAAAGAGACTGCTTTTTACGCAATAGAAATAAGTTAGAGGTACCAGACCCACTTTTATTAAAAGGAAGACATGCTGCCCAAGCAGAGCAAGCTCAAAGATAATTTAATGAGTGAACGCCAAAGCGTCACAAGTAATGTTAATTGAAGCTATTTAAGGTTAATGCAGTCTGCTAGAAGCGCAAACATGCTTATTTATAGAAAGTTAAATTTAAACACAAAAACCGGAAAAAAACATGCAGCTGCAAAACAAAAAACAACGAACAAAAAGATCTAATTTCATCAGTTTCAAATTCTTGTCTGTGAACTAAGAGAGGCCAACTGAAGAAAACTTTTTCCTCCACAAAGCCGCCATCAGAAATACGGAAAATATTCAACAGGAAATTTCATTGGACAAACAAAATTGGCTGTTCGTCTTTGTTGGTTGATCTGTCTCCCTTTCACGCTCTTAGAGATACTTAACTACTGTATCTGTGATGCCAGTTTCACCAGTGAACAAGTATTAGAATATTTTAATCGCGGGTGCTATTAGGATGAAAATATTTCTTTATGGTCCACATCTGGAAGATTTCTATACAGACAATATCGAATCCCGTCATTTGACGAGTCGTGTACACAATTATGTATACTGAGTGTTTCAGAAAACGAGGTACAAAATTGCACATCAAGTAGAAAATGGCCAAATAAACACTTTTTGTCCTATGAAATTTTCACCCAAAAAATCGGGGTTGGGAGGCATTAGGTGTTTATTGTTTTTAAGGTTTAAATTTAATGGCACAATTACTCGCGGTATTGATTCTGAATTTACTTTGCAAAAATTGTTCAAAATGTGTTCCACCTACATCTATGCGCTTTTCGAATGTTAGCCTTAACGGCTGCCGAATATTAGGAAACACGTCTGGCATTAAGGTATCTCACCTGCAGCCACTGCAATTCTGGCCACAAGATCTTCCTCAGACCCAATGGGTGTAGCATAAACAAGGCTCTTCACGTGTCCCCAAAAATTGAAACCGAGTGGAGTCATGTCAGGAGATCTAGGAGGTCTTGTAACTAGCACATTTCGCCCGATCAACGTAAATTCAAAATAAATATTGCGAGTAGTTTATTCATTAAATTTCACCCTTTAAAACAATAAGCTGCTAATATCTCAATGTCTCTTTCTTTGGAAAATTTTATGGAAGAAAAAGTTTTTATTTGGATATCTTCTATTTGGTGTGCAATTTTTTGCCTCTTATTCTGAATCTGAAACACCCTGTATATTACTGACAAGTGTTTTCTGAGTAGGTAATGTAGGCATTGTCTACACTGAGAAGCATAGATATGCATCAACAGTTTTTTATTACTAAGTATGCACTAATTCAGTGAAATTATAGTAGTTAATTCAATGACTATGCTTCAAATCCCCAAAATTATGATATACGTGTAGATAAGGTAGGTAAGATTTGCACACTGCCTTTTCTTCTTTGTATCTACACTATGCAGGGTAACAATGCAGAAAAGGTGTCATATTATTGCTCAACACTATGTTACATTTCGGCTATAATAAGCAAAAGTTGTTCTGCTTTCATTGCAGGGGCCTGACGTTTTCGGAAAGTTTTTTTTACGAATAAAAGTCACTTCTAGCTTCTTTGCGTGTATTATGATACTATCTCTTATTTTCGTCTAACTTTTTACTTTGTATTGGACACTTTGTTATTTTAATAAACGCCCAGGTTCTTCTCATTTCGTGTTTTTTGGAGCAATTTGAAACGTTTCCAGCAAGAGAATTTGTACTATCGCATAAATGCAAAAACCATTGCAGCTGAGATAGTGCATTGTTTTCAGTTACAATGTGTGTGTGACTGTAAGTGAAGTTTTTGCTGGTGTGTGTAATTATTTTCATTGCAGCTCGCTTACATCGTATTTTTATTTTTTTTCAAGTGTCTCAATGCCGATATAGATAACCTTACAACATTTCCAAATCTTCCTTAACAAGAAGTAATTAATTACATAATGCTACAAAACAAATACTATTTCAGTTTTTTAAAATGTCTCAACATAATTATAAAATTCTGCATTTCAGCGTATACTAGCTTAGAAACTGGGGAGTGATACGAAGATAAAAATTAAACATGATGATGAAATAGTGAAAAACAATATAACTCTGAAAGAACCAAATTACATTCAAGGAATAACTTGAGAAATGAGAAGAAATTTTTATTATCAATACATGTTAACTTGACTTAAAAACACGGAAGCCATATCAATTTTGATAACATGACTTGAAAACTAGAAGTCTTTGTGCACTAGACCATAGCTTCAGGTTTCGGCAAAGACTACTCATTGGCAATGAATCATAACCAAAAGACTAGAAATGTTTATGATCATTATCAATCAATGCATCATTTTGAGCATACAGAGTTACCACTCTTTATGTGAGTACAATGTATTGCATCAGCTGAAATGTTCTGCAAGTAACTTGCAACACATTTACTACTATTTTCCTGTTCCTATGTATTAATTGAAGGAAAAATGAACAAAACAGAAATATACAGAATGAATTTGCGATGCTTTCAATTACTAATTCCTGCTTTTAACTACAAAATATACATTAATGCTGGGTACAAAAATTATATTTCGCACTCGTAGGTTTCTCATATATATCTGTGCAAACCCTCAATGACTAGATAACATGACGGTATTAGGTGATAGGAATAAATACGCTGTTTCAAACTTAGAACAAAACAATCAACGAAAACATTGCGTATTTCTTAGATTTTTCAGCAAAGCATTCTAACTCTGTTTTGGTTTACTTCTAGTTTTAAAGAATTATAAATAATTTAAAGCAAAAATTAGAATCGAAGACACCAAAAAATAGCGACTCCAACCACGACTCTTCCACATCCGAATGAACGACTCCGACTCCGACTCCGACTCCACCACATTCGGAAAAGCGACTCCGACTCCGACTCCGACTCCATCACACTTCAGAGTAGCGACTCCGACTCCGACTCCGACTCCACCACACTTCAGAGAAGCGACTCCGACTCCGACTCCGACTCCACCCTAAAACATCCGACTCCGGCGACTCCGACTCCCGACTCCGACTCCGACTCCGCAACCCTGGATAAAAGTAAATGAACAGACACGTAAATATGCGGTATTGACTCAATAATGGGTGGAGTTAGGTTAGTTAAATAAACTAACCTAAATAAACCTAAAATAGCTTATCTCAACTTAGCCAAAACCGATGCTTTGGCCCGCAAAAAAAGTGGGCGTGCTCCTACAATGCGGCGACTACGCAACCGACTAAATAATGTTATTTCTACCTGAACGTAATTATTGTTATATCTCGTAAATTACGCATTAGCGAGCAAAACGTCATTCATGTGAAACATCTTTAAATGTGTTCTTCTACCGATTCGTGGCAACAAAATTTTTAATTTCCGAGAGTGCATTAAAATCAATATCGACCAAACCTTTTTATTTCCCTCAAGAACCTGTGTACATGAAATGTATCACATTTTATTAAATACATCTTAACATTGAGGTCTGAAATTGAAGAACTAACCCCAAAAAATGTGCAATATCTATGTCATGGGTTAAGTATTTAATTATAAGAAACCGTTCAAGCGTATTCTCTTGTACATCTTTCTCTAGGAACGAGGAGTCGAAGTTTATAAATTTTAAATACATAATACTAAAAAATGCCTTGGTGGAAAGTTTCCCCCAATAGGTCAACCCTTCAGACTCTTAGTAGCTCATCTGTAGTTTCATGAAAAGTAAGTTTAATTTGATGGGGAAAAATATAGAGATCCTGTCAATTTTTTAGCTCCATTAATGAAATTTTAATACATTTAAAGCCCTTATTGCTCCTCGATATCATTGTAGCTCGCTCAGTTTTAATAAAAGCGAATTCTAGATTTTGTGTCTATTTGAAAATTATGAATTTAAGGCTGAAAAGGAAAATTTTAGCGTCAATATGAGTGTTTTCTGAAGCACGAGTGCTCAAGTTTAAATTCGCTTGTGAACGAGGTATTTTCCGCGTATCAGGTTTTGCGGGAAGCGTTAGAGAGCTGCTACTTTTG
Source organism: Morinoia aosen (assembly GCA_030386875.1). NCBI lineage: Eukaryota > Metazoa > Arthropoda > Malacostraca > Amphipoda > Talitridae > Morinoia > Morinoia aosen. Next base: position 66,932,999 of record CM059565.1, on the reverse strand, counting down.
ATGAGCTGATTATTCAACGTTTACTTCCTGGTCTAAAACATCGATATTTTAGTGGATTGATTTTACTGAATTCATCGAGTGTTTTGGTTACTAAAAAAATTCAGCGGAATTTGTGAAATTACAACGCGTATTTGGATTACTTTCAGTTTTTTAAAAAAGGTAATGAAATCACGTGAAGGTATCCCCTTACTCAATAAGCTAACTACCAAGCTTATTTTAGTCGTGCAGAGTACGAAGTCAAAAATTGTTTGAAAATTTTGTATGGGGTACATTAATGACTTTTTATATCACACATGTGACGAAAAATAAGTCTATTGGCTTCTTGAACTATAGATGCAGTTGCTTACAGTCAACTCAAGCAGAAAGCAAAATAGAAAATCAACCTAATAGTCCAATAAGATAAATGATAATATTTCTGGTTTATGTTGAGAATTATTTGGAAATCAATTATCCACTTTTCAAATGCTGAACATAGTAAATTAGATCGAAATAAACAAGTTTTCTCCTATGCACGTTCCGTCATAAATAAGTATTTTACTAGTCACAGCGGTGAATTAGTTACCGCAACTCAAGTGTTTGAAGCGGGAAGTAATTCATCGAGCCTGGCAAACGGCAACGCTGCAATGGAGTCTTGCTTCCAGCGCGCTTGTTGTCAAAGACGAAACTAAACCTACCGCTCTAACTTGTAAAATATTCATTTGACAAAAAAGTGTATAGAAGAAAAGTAGTTTATTTCAATGTTATTACCATGATTTAAGCCACAAAAATTTCAAAAATCGGTCAATGTATAGTTTCCCTTCGGCAGGGAAATTAAAGATGTCGTTGATGATAATCACTAAATGAGCACATTTAAAAACCTTTTATAGGAATGGCATTATGCTCTCTGATGCGTTATTTCCTAATTATTTAACTTTGAAGTTGGCTGTCGCACGCCATAGGAAGTGACCGCGCCAAGCGTAATTTAATTAATAATGGAAGCTAACCCCCTATTACAAACGTAAAGAGGTTGGGTCGTGAGGGTTAGCCACAGTTCTTTTAGTGAAAAGTATAAATAAAGCTTCTAACCCACCCGTTAGGGTGACGATCGCAATCTTGTTTACATCGGCACAAAGATGGCGGCTCCCATGGCGGCACCCATCATCTTTCAGTCGATGTTAACAAACGTCACTAGAAACCTTTATTTATACTTTTCACTAAAAGAACTGTGGCTAACCCTCACGACCAAACCTCTTTACGTTTGTAATAGGCGGGTTAACTACCCTTGTTAACTAAATTACGGCGCGCGCGCCCGCGCCAACTTCAAAGTTGAATAATTCGGAAATAACGCATCAGAGAGCATAATGCCATTCATGTAAAAGGTTTTTAAATGTGCTCATTTAGTGATTATCAGCAACGACATCTTTAATTTCCCTGCCGAAGGGAAACTATACATTGACTCAAAAATCAATAAGTAGCTGTTTATCCAAGCGCATTCGTCATCAGAGATGAAACTAAACTTACCGCTATAATTGGTAAAATACTCATTTACGATGGAAAGTGCATAGAAGAAAAGGTAAATGTTGAGGACTTGACCATAATTGATTTTCCACTTTTTGATCAATAAAGATTGTTGATGAGACCAAAATAAACAAGTTTTCTTCAATGCACTTTCCGGCTGAAATGAGTATTTTAAAAGTTATGGCATTAAATGAGTTACCAGAACTCCAGTGTGCATCACCCTATTACAAACGTAAAGAGGTTGGGTTGTGAGGGGTAGCCACAGTTCTTTTAGTTTTATAATTTTCACTAAAATAACTGTTGCTACCCCTCACGACCCAACCTCTTTACGTTTGTAATAGGGGGTTTGCTTCTCTTCGTCGGCTTGGTTGGCGCGCGAGAACGCCTGTTTACTTTCACGTCGGACCGCGCGGAATATTTTTCCCGCCTCAAACACTGGAGTTACGGTAACTCATTTCATGACATAACTTTTAAAATACTCATTTCCGCCGGAAAGTGTATTGAAGAAAACTTGTTTATTTTGGTCTCATCAACAATCTTTATTGATCAAAAAGTGGAAAATCAATTATGGTCAAATCCTCAACATTTACTGAAGAAAATTTGTTATTTCAATCTAGTTCACTATGTTTAAGTTAGGATTCAAAAAGTGGAAAATCGATTCCGGTTTAATCCTCAACATTTACCTGATTTTCATCTGCATACTGCAATTGTTATGAATTTAGAATGTAATTTTAAGATTGGAGGACCTAAATTAGAAATAAGTTCCGAACTTTTTTTTAATACATAAAAATGTTCACTTTTTTCCGAATGTCAATTTAGTTCTGAAGGACCTCAAATTTGTCCATAAAGAAAAGTTAATCTTTTTAAAAATAGTAGTCATTGAAGTATGGATAGTTGATGTTATTTTATTGCCATTGAATGACATGACTTACAAGGTTACGAAATAACAAATGATTAAAAAAAATTAGAACTCTTCAATGATTGAATTCAGCAAAGTTTCAAAGTGATATAAATTTGAAAAAGCAACATTAAATAGCTATTTTGCCTCCTTAATTCGGTAAATCTAAAGGAGATGACAGTTGTCGGTTTTGTAAATTTCGATGCCTTAGCATAGTTAATTAGATCGAAATAAACAAGTTTTCTTCTATGCACTTTCCGTCTCAAATGAGTATTTTATTAGTTATAGCGGTAAATGACTTACCGCAACTTCAGTCTTTGAAGCGGAAAGAAATTCTTTGATCCAGTTGTATGGCAATACTGCAATGGCGTCTCGCTTCCAGCGCTCTGTCTTGAAAGAAGAAACCAAACCTACCGCTATACCTCGTTAAATACTCATTTGACGAAAAAAGTGTATAGAATAAAAGTTGTTCATTTCGATGTTATTACCATGTTTCAAGCAACAAAAATTCAAAAATTGATGAGTAGCTGTTTATTTGAGCGCATTCGTCATCAATGACGAAACTAAACTTACCGCTATAAATTGAAAAATACTCATTTGAGACAAAAAAAAAAAATAGAAGAAAACTTGTTTATTTTGATTCAATTAATTAGGTTCAGGCACCAAAAAGTGGAAAATTGACAACTGTCATCTCCTTTAGATTTACCCTTAATTCTAATATTCTTATTCATTATCACTCTTATTAGCAACAAGGTAGAATATCAGAAAACTTTATTATGACCAGACACTATAGCACATCAAAACTATGAGTGGACTGTTACTTAGTATCTCAAAATCTTAATCGGCACCCAAATTTTGGGTCAGTAAATGTTTAAAACAGAAGACTAATCAATTTTCATATATTTCGACTTTTTCTTGTATAATGGTAATGAGATCAAAATGAATAAATTTTCTTCTCTGCACATCCTGTCATAAATCAGTACTTAAGGGAAGAGTTCCCTTTTAAAAAAAATTTCTTTATTATTGGACTTAGGTATAGTAATGAAATTTTATACACAGATGAGAAATGCAATTTGGAATCATTTGCCATTCGTGAAAAAAATGCGATTTTCCCCATAGACAACGAGATATTGATAGAAAACTAGATTTTGGGTGGGTTTTCAAAATGTCTCCTCCTACAGATTTTGAGCTACAGTGATAATTTTAGTGCCATTGTATGCAGAAATACTTGTAGATTTCAAAAACTAACTTGGCATTCTCCAAACTTTAGTGTCAAGTTGAAAAAATTAAAAAAAAAGTCTTTCTGTAAAATTTTATACTTTTTGACGTCACAACTTTCTATCAAAAATGAATTTCCAACCTGCCATTTAGGTTTCGGAAATCCCTAGTCATTCCGCATCCAATGATACCAAAATCATCACTGTAGCTCAAAAACTGTAGGAGAAGATACATTTTGAAGCCGCACATTCCGATCCTCCGAAATAAGGCAAAACAGGTAAACAAAGATATATAAATAATTTTAATTTTTTCTTTATTATTTTTTATTGGGTCAGCTAAGACCCTTGAAATCATTATACAGTAAAAAAGAGACATAGAAGAAGGCATAGCAACGTCAAGCCGTAAAGAAAGTGCCAAGGGGGAGGTGTAGCATGAGAAAATATCACTTTCCCCTCCCCTCCCCCCATACTTCAAACCCCCGTAGCGGGCAAACCAATGAACGTACGAATTTCATTTTTTCACAGGATGTACCTGACATCTTACCCTCCCTATGGCAGCTAAAACCCAATATCTCAAGAAAATTAGACATTTTGTAACTCTCCCCTCAACAAGTTATGTTGGTATGTTAATTTTTGTCTTTCTTAAGCCGAATTTTCTTAGATGATCAATTTTTTACAATTTATGTTGCTCGTTTAATGGTAATTAGATCAAAATCAACATCTTTCCTTTTACTTTCCATTGCAAATGATTTAATGAATTATAGCTGCATAAAACTGCCAAAAATTCAAATGCCGCAAGTGACGTCATGGCTGTGGACCTGTGGTGCGGCGAGTGATGTCATGGCTGCTCTTATATGTACTAATCATTCGCGTGATTGAATTATCTAGAACAAAGATTCAAAAACATTTGAAGCAATTACGGATGCCCCCTATATTCTGAACACGGCTGCATTCTAATATTTTGGCATCTGTACAGTTAATAAGTAAACAAATGAGTAGTTTTCTGAAATAAAAAATTTTTCATAGCAATAAACAGTTGGTCAATTTGAAATAAATTAAAGCTGTATTTGTAAAGTTTAAAAATAAGCAGATACTTGACCTGTATCACCATTTAGGATATGCAAATTTGTTGAAAATTTTGAAATATTATGGACAAGAATGAAGAATCTTCCTCATTCATTACTCAGGTTAACTTCATAAACTTGAAAACGAACTAATCATTTTGCTTTTTTTTTTAATTATTTGGTTATACTAGTAAAACTGCTTCTTTTTGCAGACAATGGCTTACAGGTATGAAGATGGAGACCCAAATGACATGGAGGAAGAAGAGGAAGATGAGGATGCCTCGCAGCTCAAGAAGAAATCAAATATCCTTCCAGTGTGGGGCAATGAGAAGACGATGAATCTCAACACTCTGGTGTTGACCAATATACAATCATCCCAGTACTTTAAAAGTGAGTTCAGTGCGTTGGTGATGAAATGTGCAAGAGAAATATAGGTACCCCTGCTAACTCTTTGAAATTATTGGCCAACTTGGTGGAGTGGTATAATATTTTAATTTATAGGTTTAACACTTTGACTGCGATGGGTCAAGCTGATGTTCAATATTCAACTCAAATTTGAAGTTAAAAGTTGTTACTAATCTTACAAGTACCAAACACTAACTTGGATCCAATAAATCCCAGCAATTTTAAAAGATTTTCAAAATTTTTCAAACAATCCATCGATAGATTATTTTGCAGCAGTAAGAACTTAAGCACGACCCGTCGATGGGTCGTATCGCAAGCAATGTGTTAAATTGTTAATTTAACAAAAAATTGTTGGCCTAGATTTAAAAAAGGTTAGATGATTTTGAAATATATTTCCTGTATTATTTTCATTTTCTGATATGAAATACTCTGTTGAATATTTGAAGCTACTCATTTGAATAATATAGCTTTATTCATTGCTCTTTTTTCAGCAAATCTGTATGCTCTGAAGACATACCATGAGGTCCTGGATGAAATCTATTACCAGGTCTCTCATTTGGAGCCGTGGGAGAAAGGAAGTCGTAAAACTTCAGGACAAACAGGCATGTGTGGAGGGGTGAGTGCTGTAGTGTTAGGTACTGTGCTTTGTTAGGTTTACCATCTCTACTTTCTTGGTTAGGATCAGCATTTTATTTCTATTGCATAAATTGCCTCAAGATCAAATTTGATAGCCTTGTTTCATATTGCAATCCATGTTAAGACTGTGGGGAGAAGTTAACTACTGAACTGATCTTAATATTTATTTTGAATCTGATAATTTTGCACATTTTAATGCATTTGTCAGTTGTGTGCTAAATCTTGCATATTGTGTGCAAAAATATGCATGACACATGATAGGAAAAACTTGATTTATAATATCTTGTATATGTATGAGCCACTATGGAGGCGTAATGAAAAAAAGATGCTTCAAAAGTTGGTGGAAAAATTTACTCTAAAAGGTCCTTTGATGACATCAAAATTCTTGTCATAGTCAAGCTGTACAAACTGAAAAAAATGTACGACTTTGTCTGATAATAAATTAGACAAAAAAATTAGACTTGCGTGTCTGCATTCATAAATTTTTCTGAACTATTAATAACAGGGGATAAATTTGAACAATTTAAACTAGTGATTGCAGAACTTACTGAGTTATTGAAAAGTTTTGGTTTACCAATCCTGAAATTACACCCTGAATAAAAGCATGTTACGGCAGACTTACTTCAAATTTGAAAGTTTGATTTTGAAGTTCTCTTTTGTGTGTAATCTTAGTTTTACTTGAGGAAAAAATTCATCAAGACAAGAAAAGTTTACAGTGGAGTTAGTTGGTGGGGCTTTTACACTGATGTAAAAGAGAAGCGTTGCAAGAGGTTAAAGACATTCACACTTCAAGCTGATGATAATAACTGCGTATGCATTTTTACTGTCCTAAAACTTATTTTTGTGCACAAAATCATCCACTCTCTTTAAATTGCATAATGAAAGTTTCAATTTACCATTTTGTGTAATTTTCCACCAACTTTTGGAAGGTCTTTCCTCATCTAAGCAGTCAATGCATTATAATGACATCTGTACAGTGCCATTTATGCCACTACTTTCAGTTATCATGAACTCCGTTCTCAGCTACTTATTTAGCTAACGTTTTTCATTTATTTCTGGTCATCTTGACCACGTGTGTTAACATTTATTCATACAGATATGTTGAAAAATTATCAATTTACTGGAAATATACTGTTAATTTCTGAATGGGTACATCAGTTGTTTCCAAACCTTGAGTAAAATTCAGTTGATGTAACTTTTATGCTAGGGTTTGATGTCAAAGAAGTTTGTGAATTTAATTTCTTTGATATTGATTATCTAGTGCACAATTTCTTAATAGTGTTAGGAATATAGCATACCATTTAATACTAACAATATTGCATCCAATGTAACTCCAGTTGAGAGTATATTTAATTGGGTAACCAATAGAAATTATTCATTCTGGCATGATTTTTAGTATCTTGTTGCTAATAAATTTATTAATGGCCTGCTGATTGCATTAAAGCTCGGCCTTCTGCAACAATAAGTGTCTATGAAGAAAGACATTGTGTTTGGTGGTGGTGGCATCTTTGGCTCTTGGTCGCTCGGCTTAGTTGAGTGTTGGCTCGAGCGCCGCTGCTGAAGCCTGACCTGTACTGCTGCACTCCTACGGCCTTCCTGCGTGGCAAGTGACCCCAACCACCTCAATTGCGTGCCACGTGCCCTTTTCTTTGTTGTCCTTTTTGTTAGTTCTTGTCTGCAGTAGGTTTATTTGTTTAGTCATGGTAGATAGTTATTTTCTGGGACCTTATTCAGTGTGATAAGCAGTGGATAAGTAGTTCTGACTGACAGTACTGAAAGTTGCTAATTAATTGTAAATTCCTAGCTAGCTTCCCAGCAATTTAGCTGGATTCACTGGAGTGAATTTCATTCATCAACCATGTAACTTTTCAACGTAGGGCATGGTGCTCCCTTTGGTTGGCTGATCGATTGGTAGCTTGGTTGTTATTTTCTATGGCATTCAACTTCAAAATTGTAGTGCAAATTTTTTAATGATTGTGTGCAACATTAATCATGCCACCAAGCTTCCTTTAATAAAAAGTAGAGCATAGTTAAATTTTACTAAATCAAGCTCAATGTGGTGGTTCCTTTTTATCTGTTAAGAAATGAGTTAAACAATGTTCCTTAAACATCAACAGTTGTATTAGTTTCTGTGTCTTGGAGAAATTTGGATGGCAAAACTTTATCAAGGAAAATATATGTATCTAAAGGTTTTTTCTTGTATTCATGTTCAAGTACTCAATAATAATTTTTTTTTCAATGAAGGTTACTTACAGTATCATTCATCTTAAATGCTAAACTTCAAATTTGTGTGCAGTTCTCATAGTTATTGAACTTAGGTTTTGTGCCTTGTTGTCAACAGTAGTTGTCTTTCATTAAGGTTTTGTGAATATTTTCTTTAGTATAGCAATCAATGAGATGAATTCCTCCCGTATAGCAATCAATGTGATGAATTCCTTCAGTATAGCAATCAACGTGATGAATTTCTTCAGTATAGCAATCAATGTGATAAATTCCTCCAGTATAGCAATCAATGTGATAAATTCCTCCAGTATAGCAATCAATGTGATAAATTCCTCCAGTACAGCAATCAATGTGATGAATTCCTACAGTATAGCAATCAATGTGAAAAATTCCTCCAGTGTAGCAATCAATGTAAAAAATTCCTCCAGTATAGCAATCAATGTGATCAAGTTTCTGGGATGCATTAACCTTCTCACAGCAATATTTTCTACTGCATTTACTTTAACTGGACTATCTTTCTAATAGATTTGTTCCACAACTCTGAAATGAAACATGTAACAAATTTAATTGCTCATGTATGAAATTAAGCCTTCTTGAATTTGTTATAAATTGTGGTTGTAAGGCTGTGTGGGGCTGCCCTTCTTGTTTCCCATCCAATGTGTTGCACAACTGTCGATAAAAGTATGTATTCAGTTCCCCAATTCTATTGTTAAATGGGAACAGAAGCAATTCAGTGAGACAACTTTCAATCATTAATTTATCTCAACTGAGCAACCAGAGAAGTTTTTTGATTGCAAGAACTTGGCAAATGAAGTTTAACTGTGGATTTCTCTCATCACAATAATTGCTCAACTGAGCTCAAGTATTGGGACTGAGTGATCACTGTTTATTTAATTCAAAGTAGAGTTATATTCTACATCTGAATTTTAGTTACTACGTGTCCAGAAATAATGAGAAACATATTTGTGAGATTTCTTTCTTTCATGCTCTTGCAAAGAATTAGTTTTATGCTGTTGTGACAGGGTTAACATTCTAGGAAGCTTGGTAACACAGCGGCTCTTGTGGCCAACATTCAACCTCTGCTGGCTGAGAGAACCAATGTTTTGTCCATCAGAACCAGACAGCTTGTCCTTCTCTATCAGACTATGTACTCTGAAAATTTCAAGTTTTCTGACTTGTTGTTCAACAGAAAAATTGGATATTGAAGGAGTAGATTTTGTCGTTCAGTGGTAGATAAGATGAGGTTGTAATAGGCATTTTTTTAACAAATTTGACTGCACTCTTCAGGTCAAAGTTAAAAATTTACTTGTGTTGTGTGAATGGTGTTGGCAGCATCTGCTGAGAGCTTTAAAGCATAACTCATAATTTTAGCTGATGAAATTTAATTATTTCTCAAAGTGTAAATATTTTAGTGGTTAAATTGCTCAAGTGCAAAATAGACATCTTAAAATAAGATATTTCATGTAGTCTGATTCCTGAACTTTGTAGTTTATTTTATCAGATATCTAAATGTAAAGACCATGATATTGTTGGTTTTTAGTATTTGAGCTCCATTTTGCAATACTCTGTGAATTCATGAGTTGCTAGGTGTGCTATGACCAATACCAATTTCTGATGCCCAGTTAGAAGTAAATTCCAAGTGCTGTTGTCAGTGTTTGAGGCCATGCTCACTTGGGTGCTGCCAGGTACGGGGGGTTGGTGCAGGAGGTATCGTGAGCACAGCTTTCTGCATCCTGTACAAGCTGTTCACGCTGCGCCTCACACGCAAGCAAGTCAATGGAATGCTCAACCACACAGACTCGCCTTACATACGAGGGCTTGGCTTCATGTATCTCAGGTCAGTTCTGTTTTGGATTTTCTTCAACTATTTTGGATTATCTATTTTTTATATTGTGGGTTATCTGCAACTATTGGCACTTACCACTTTTTTTCTGTTTAGGTTTTCTATTTTTTTCTATTTTGGTTTTCATCAACTTGTATGTAAAAAATATTTAAATTAAGATACCATCGCATATTTACTCTTCATTACCTAATGTGTTCTCATCAGTATTATGAAGTTCTGTTTGCAGAATTGACTTTGCTTTTTCAATTCCTTATCAATGCTATGGCATTATCATTGCTTTGAATACTGTACCTCTAGCATTGAGCAGGTTATCACACACCAATTCAGTTGTAAAACAACTGAATCTGTTGTTTTATTATTTTGCAGTTTGACAGGTCTTCTATATTTTGTATTCATATTTTCTGGTTGTAGTTTAGTGTTCGAGGTGTGAGGTCATTCTCACTGCCTTTGTGGACTACACTGTGTCTGTTGTTGGCTTTTTTTTATGGACTTCCTACATCTACAGAGAGTTTCCCTCTTCTTTCGCGTCTAAATGGAGAATTTATGCAATGGATTTTAGATAATCAGATGCTGGTTTAGAAATGTATGAGGTAGTCATTGCTATGTCTTTGAAAATTTGGAAAGTGATAGGTGTCATTTAAGTTGGAGATTTTCTCAAGAACAAAAGACTGCTGTTTGTAGGGCACTAGTAGTGTAGAGCTGCTTTTTTAGGTTCTTCCAAATTTTATGCATTGTGCTTGATTCTGTAAATAATCATAATTTTTGGCACACCTTCATGAAGAATATAACGCAAAAGATTATTTTTCATTGTATTTGCATAACTGCTTGATTTAAGGTGTGTAAAACATTAATTTACAGTGAAGGAAAATTTAGCCTTCAACTAAATGATCCAATACTGAAAATATTTTGTTGATTGAAGTTCTAAATAATGAAGATTAATGCCAGACCTAGCTAAACACCTGTCATTGTTGCCACATAATAGCAGCCCTGCCTCCACATTTCCCTGCACTGATATAACTACTGTACAGTGGCCTTGTTGTGCTCTAAAGTTCAGCTGTCCTACTTAGTTTTAGAAATCCATATATCCTCATACAGTGAGACCTGCAAAATAACACAAATAGCTAAGATGAGAAGTTTCTCATACAGTAAGACATAAACCAATTTCCCATTTTGTCTAAACTTCCTGAATATTTTTTCCTGCTTAGACTTGGAGTTTTTTTGATAAAGGGAGGCTTACTAAGACCTTGTTGTGCAGGGTGTTTGGATACACCTTGTGCATAGATTCTCTTTTCCTTTATTTTGCATTTTAAATGGTGCCTTTATCCTTTCTCTTTTTGGAAAATCTTTGTTGTGGTCAAGGACACCGTCTGGGTAGAAATCGAGATAAGTGTTGATTTTCTGTTTTTATATGCATCTTGTAGAGGATTTTCTTGCGCTTCCATTGGTACTTTCCGTTTTCGTCTACTCCGAATAGTGCGCCCACCAGAGGGGGGGGGGAAAGCGATGGGGGTGGCGTGACCTTGACCCCTCCCCCCCCCTCATTTTTGGGAGTCAATTGAGCGTGTTTCTCTGCGGCAATGGCAATAGAGTTCGTTCATGAGCTACTCAGAGTGTTTTCATTATTCAAACGAATCATTCTAACGCTGAATAAATATTTTTTATAAGATTTTGACAGTTTCAGAATTTAGCTGTTCTGCCGTATCTATGATACCGCAGCTTTCATTCATAGCTCGATGACAGCTGCAGTATCATAGCTACGGCTATGGCGAGCACACCAATCCAAAGGGCTTGAAAAGAGCTACAAAACAGAGGAGTTGACTTAGAAAAAACGTATTTTGGTCGAATAAAATGAAAAAATAAAAAAAGTGGTTATTTTGAAGAATTGCATGTATTGTCTTTTGTTGTGTATTTTTTCCCAGAGTTACAGAGCTACAGCAATGTAAATTATATCAATTGAAAGGGCTTGATAAGAGCTACAAACGCTCAAGAGTTCATTGTAGAAAATCTTGTAGTTCAAAAGATAAAAAGAAAAACAATTTTTTTGTAAAAAACACGTTTTTCTGGAAACTTGATAATTGGTTTCTCAAATGCTACTTCTTCCACAATTTTAGAGCTACAAGAATGGTTTATATACCATTCAATAGGGCTTAGCAAGGTGTATCAATAAAGGCGTTTCATTTTTCGATGCATCAATTATTTTAAAAATTACACGGCGTGAAAAAAAAAATGAAAAAAGGTTACATATTTAAAAAAAAATACTCCCAAAATCCACAAAAAAAAAGTTATCAAAATTTGTAGCCCCTTATGGTTATATAGACATATAAGCAATCTAAAAACGAAGTTCTGGTTCTGTAACTTCAAAATTGTAGAAGAAGATAGATTTTAAAAAACCCTATTTTATCATTTAAAAAAAAAAAAAATCCAGTGCAGACACAAAAATTTTGTCGAAATAACAAATGATTTTTCCATCATTTCACACCTACTGTGAAAATTTCAGAGAAATCCATCCATAAATAACGGACTTTTCTCCTACCCAGACGGTGTCTTTAAGGAGGCTTGAGCTAACTTCCATATTAATTTATTAACCAAGACTACAGTTAGGTATCAGCACTTGGTGTCAGTTCTGATTTTTCTCATTGACTAGATAATGCTACGGACGTTCACACATTTACTGCCAATGGGGCATAAGAGTACCACCAGGTAAGTTGCTCATTTACGTATCGGTGTGAATGAAGAGCATTTCAGTTATTTCAACTTCTTTTTCAGAAGAGATTGAAGCGTACGAGGCAAAATGTCACCATGCTAGTACATCTTCAAACTTCGTAGGAAAGATACAATTCTTTTCAAGCTGTAATGTTGTGTTTTAAACTGTGCTTCTCACAACCAAACTTAACATGAGACCGCTGGACGCACACGTGCGTGTTAATTAGATGCCGTGTTGTGTGCAGGTACACCCAGCCCCCGCCTGACCTCTGGTCCTGGATGGAGCCGTACCTCGAGGATGAGGAAGTGAGAGCCTTGAAAATGGGTCATTCTGTAAAATACACTCTAGTTGTTCTCTGACGTATCTTCTATCATTGTTGAGAATAATTGTTCATCATTGGAGATGTTCTCCACCTATTTAATAGCATTTCTTTTAATATTATTGAACAGTTTTTATTTTTTTGTAAAAATGTTCTTCTTATTGTTGAAATATTTTTTTCTCTAATTGTTTGTATTCTTATAAATCAAAATATTTATCTTGCTTTTTGAAAGAGTAGGTAATATAACTATTGAATCTGTAGGAATAAACACTTTGAGGGGGAAGATGCTAGGTCCTAAGCTGAGCCCACCTAAGGCTTTCATTTTCTGGAAATAAATCAATGTTTTGTTTTGAACCATGATTTTTTGTTCACTGTTGTCCTCTTTCCATCACCTAATACCTTTTTCTTCAACTTTTATCTTATTTCATAAGATTTTTTCAATCTCACTGTTTTTATGCTCAGAGTGTGGGAATGAATCTTGTGCATAGATTCCTTACTCCCTCAATCCCATACTAAATGATGCCTTGCTCTTTCCTCCTCTGAGAAACTCTTTGTTGTAGGTCCAAAGAATTGAATTATTTTATGGTCTTATTTTGTCTTTTTGTTGAAGGTAGCCCTTTCCTAGTGTCAAAAATATTTTTGTTACTTGTAATTTCTGTTCTACCTTTATTAAAAATCATCGCATGATAGGTTTTTTCTTAGATATTTTTCTGCTTTTATTTTGTTGAAAAAATTTCAGTGCTTATTCTGCCTAGTTTTGTGTCAGGTATTGAGGCAATGTCAGTGAACTTTAGATTTAAAATTGATCATCATGGTAGTCATCTGATGAATTGAAATGCTGTTTCATAAATTTCTGCACTTTAGTGAGCCTTTATTTGCACGTGTTATTTGGAAGCATCATTTTTATGCTAGAATTTCCTGGCAAACCTAGCGGCCATGACAGAACACTTTGAATAACTGATGCACTGGAGTGAAATTTGTTCACTTTAATTAAGATGTACGGTTGGCGTCAGTATAAAGTACTGTAGCATTATCAGGGTATCACAGTGCAGCAGGGTGAGGCCCTCTATAAGAACGTGCAAAGTAAGAAGGATCCAAATAAGAAATGACTCCAGCAAGATACCAAATAATGCAGTTAAACAATTATTTCTGATATGAATGCAACAAAAAAAGCTGTAAATATCAAACATAAATGATGCCTTGAAGCAAGATCAAACACCTGATGTGCAATAATTTATAACGGATGTGACGAGAAAAGCCCTAAATATCACGCCTAAAGATGTTATGAGGGGAGATCAAGCACCTGAAATGCAATAATTTGTAGTGGATACGAAGAGAAAAGCCGTAATTATCAAATATAAATGATTGCTTGAGGAGAGATCAAAACCCTGATGTGCAATAACATAAGATAGAGATGTGACAAGAAGAGCTGTAAATATGTAACATATATTATATCAAACATCTCGTACTTGTTTGCAGACATTGGACGTGCGAGCGGGCGGAGGCCAGAAGATCACCATAGGTGAGATGGCCCGGCAGATGCTCACCAAGCTCGAGTGGCACGCAACGCTCTTCCCTCGCATTCCTGTCCCCATACAGAAGCAGATCGAGAAGCAGCTGCAAGCCCGTGATGCCCAGGTAATACATGGCTCACTCAGCAGTTCGTATTCCATCTTCTCCATTCTCGTTACCTTGCCTTGTTGAGATTTACTTGGACTTGCAGCCCTTGAAAATTCTCTATATAGAAGACCTCTGACCTAATCCAGTGATTGTTAATTTCTACTTGAAATTTCCGGATTTCTTGTAGACAATCCATGCAGAGGCTACTGATTTTTCTGTAAGGAGAGAAAATAAATTTTAATTGAATTAAAAAAAATATGTGAAGCGTGTATCAAATTACTACCATCAAAAGAGAAACGGTTTGTTGTATATTTGGAAAGAAACAGAAAATATGTCCCATTTAATGTTCTTAAACATAAAAATCATTTATTTACTCTTCTGAATGTAATGTGTTGAAGGAAATTTTAATGTTACCTGTGGATAACAGGACTCAAATGTGAATGTTTGCTTCAGGGAAACAATCTATGCACTCGAAATACTGGGTTGACCGGAAAGTTCATACCCATTTGTTATATTTTAGTTCATCTTTTGACTTGTTTTAGAACATGAGCATAGTCCAGTAAAATAGGATTTGACTCCTCTTCCATTTAGAGCACAGTTCAAGCTATATTTTCATGGAAGAACATTTGAGATCCTATAACCTGTGTTAATTCGGTAACCCTTTAAAATTGAAGATAAAAATTCACTTGCAGTACTTGATCCTTTTCTACTTCCGTGAAGGAAAAAATGCCTCACAAGCAACCGCTGGAAACAGTTGTATGCTCCCAGTGCACAAGTGTTGTCACAGACGTTTGAACTAAATGGCTATATCTTTTCTTAGCTGTTACATCGAACGCGATTTTCCTTTCATAGTTACTAGTATCTGTTGATTTTGCACTCCTGTCGTGTAAAACACGTTCATTTTATTCTGTGTAGATAACAGTACCTATTGACAGTTGTTGATGTGGTGGGCAGGCAATGCAAGCAAGCGCTGTGCAGCACCAGAACTGGCGAAACAACGGCGTGCAGGCCAACGACAGGTCAGTAGCTTCTGTTTCTCCTTTGTACTGTGTGTGTGTGTGTGTGGCTCTTTTTACAATGGCTAGTGTGTGTGGGGCTCTTCCTTCAGTGTATTTTGCTCTTTGTTTAGTGCTTCAGTGCTGTGCGGGCAGTGTTCGTGTATATTCACAGCCATAAATATTCATTTTATTACCCAATTCATTCGTAGTATGATATTTTAAGGTGTGTGTGTGTGTCCCCATAGAATAAAATTGAAGATCTTATCAGTTATGCAGAAGCTGTAACGTCTGCACATCTCTTTTACTACTCTCTGAGAATTTTCTCTCTGAGTTTAAACGTTAAATGAGGCAACAATTTGTGCAGACAAGGCGAGCGGCGAGGAGGCAGCGGCAGTCGCAGCGCTCGCGGCACGCCTGACCGCGGCCGCCATAGCAACAGCCGCAGCCGCATGAGCACCAGCAGAAGTCGAGCGAACTCTCATGACTCTGGCAGACGGGATTCCAGGCACCGAGACTCTGATGGACATCGAGACAGAGATACTGATAGGTACCGAGACAAAGATACTGATAGATATCGGGACAAAGAGACAGACAGATATCGGGACAAGGATGCTGAAAGATACCGAGATAGGGATGGAGACAGACACCGAGATTCAGATCGTGATCGCAACGGAGACCGTGACAGAAATAGAGACCGCGACCGTGACACTGAGAGGTACCGCGATAAGGAAAGAGATCGCGATCGCAAAGATCGTGATGTTGACAGGGACCGTGACCGAGGTAAAGATAGAGACCGTGATAGCAGAAAAGACCGGGACCGCGAAGGCAAGAAAGAAAGGGACCGACATCACGACCGGGACCGGGAGCGCAACAGGAGCGGACGCAACTCGAGGGAGCGGCGGGACGAAGGGCGCCGCCGGTCCAGGACCAGGAGGTGGGTGCTGCTGTTGTGTGAAGAGCTTATCAAATATGTAGCTGCTCCTGCTTCTGCACGTGCCCAGTACTGCACCTTAAGTAGTATCCCTTTCTCCTTGTACGCATATGTCGTGTTACCTTGTGCCTTCAGCGTTCTTCCCTCTTGGTGCTCTCCTCTGTTCTGTTATTGTGCTCTCAGCTGTGCTGGGCGCCGCAATCTTGCTCGTTTTAGTTCTTGTGCTCTGAGGACCAAAAACTTGTTTTAGTTTTTGCACTCCGTGTACCGAGACTGGTTTTAGTTTTTGTACTCCACGTACCAAAAACTGGTTTGTTTAGTTTTTGTACTCCGTGTTATGGTACGTAACAAAACTTTCATACAATTATTATATGACTGTGTATTATGACAAGTTTGGGCGCTTGGGAAGATAGAGCTGCAAAAATAGAGTGATGGAGACAACATTGACCAGCGACCTCTATACCATCATTCAAAGCGTCGAGTACCAGGGGTGCAAATTATACAGTTTAGGCCTTGATTCTTGTGTAAGAAAATAATATGTAGGAGGGTGTGCGCTTTTGTAGAGTGCGATGACACTATCTCGGTTGGCCAAGTAGCAGATATTTTAGTGCATTGTGAGGATAGTCTGTACAGTTATGGAAGAACACTGCTTTTCATCTGCTGTAATATGAGAGGATGAGAACTTACGATCTGGGGTTCTTTGAGCGCTACTTTCCCCTCAGGAGGTTACAGCTAATTGTTAGTTTAGTTTATTAGTTTATTAGTTAGTTTAAGCCTCCCTATCCTCAACAAATGAGATGTAAAGAGAGGAAGGAAGAAGGCACCATTTAGTATGGAGCTAAGGGAACGTGGAATCTATGCAGAAAGGGCACAGAAACAGAAAGCTAAGAAAGAAGTTCATGAAACAAGAAAAAGTTGAAGAAGAAAGTAGTAGGCGGTGAAAAACAGGACAGCAGTGAACCGAAAAAAGATGGTCCGTAACACAACAAAAACCTATTCTATTTCAACAAAAAGAAAGCCTACCTAACCTTTAGCTCGGGCCCTCACATTGTCCCCCTGGGAGCGCTAATTCCCATAGATACAATAGTTGTATCCCCCTGAGGGGGCTAATTGTTAGTTAAATTAACGCAGCTATAGGTAGGCCTTCAAAACTTCTGGCGTTCGTACCCACTGTATGTGTTGCCACCACTGTACGAGTCGGGTTTTTCTTCCGCACTCTAGAGTTATGAGTTTTCCAATTCTCCTTTCTGTTATTTGAGTTCTCCGATTATTTTGAATAAATCATGAATCGTTTAATGAGAATTAATGACGATAGCGTGCTGCCACCACCGGGCGAACCCGGAACTAAATTGGAGATTAATTACGTTAGTTTCCGATTGTCAATTTGGTAGCGATGGCGTATGGCCAGGCGCGTGTTTCAGGCGCTATAGTTCACTAGAGAGATGAGAGGTAAGAGACGACTCCTGACGCTTTTCTCATTTATTTTGCAAGACTGGAAGGACGGCACGAGTGCGGCGATTATGAAAGTCCCACATAAATACCCGAGGGTTAACCCCACACACTGACATACTCAGGAGACAAATATTGACAACTGCTAACAAGAAATCGACAACTCGAGCTCAGGGAATATTTTGCATATATTCACTCACGATATCACCGGGTGTTTAGCAGACACCCTACTCCAAACCACTGAGCGTGTACAGACACTCAACCACGATCCAAGGGACCCGATCCAAAATGAACGTCTAACAAACGCTCGACAGCAATCCCAGGGACACGATCCAAGGTGAACGTCACGCATACCCTTTGCCACAATCACAGTGTTAAAATCCACTAATGGAAACGCCGCTCTTAAGTTATGAACTGCTATTACGGGAGCCTCTACTGCCCGAACTCCGCTCGACGGGTTTATTTACTTTACTCTATCCGTCTCTGGTCCCTCCCGACTCGAGCCCTTGACTGCTCACACTCACGACCGGCGACCGAAATGTCCTTTTCAGAGCCCGCTCTCCCCTGGTCTCGCGCCTCCTTCCCAAAAAGGGGGGTAGGTTTTGTGGGGAGAAGGGATGCAGGGGTGAGCTCTCGTGGGGGCCCCGCTTTCTCCGACCATGACGTATTCAGCCCTTATTGCCCTCCCGCTCGGCCCGTCGTTTTATATATTTCCAATAACTTATAGTGCCCTTGACCAATCTACGTGGTCGCGCTCTACGAGTCCTGCGTCGTCTTTTATGACGGTGTGACCGCCGCAGCCCAAGCACATCCAATTATTAAATTTACTATGGCAGTGTTTCGTAGTGAGAACGTCTCTCTTATATCTTTCCCAAGACCATAGCACGAAAGCTGGTACAAACTTTACGACCCGTGTCATTTAAGATCCCGTCTTAACATTAAATATATTCTTTTGCTCGGCAATGCTAACGGCAAGGATGGGATGAATCTGACTTCATACCCTGACTTTATACACCCTTCCCCCACTTGCGCAAAAAGAAATTATGTAATAATTTCTTTTTCTATGTCTTGGCCTCAGTGCATTTCTTACCCGACTGGCGAACACTGATACAACCTGACATCAAATCACAATGCAACACAATACAACATGACCTCAATTACAATATCACAAAAAAAACTAGGACGGCGACCACAACTCGCTCGCCTATGCTTCGGCCATTTTCACATAATATTGGCCCCCTTCGGGACTGGAGAGGCGAGCTCTTCCGTCGTTTCGGGGCACAACTAAATGCTGCAGCAAGTTGCTGAGAGTCGCCTCGGTCAGGAGTTCGTCCGGCTTCGGGACGAAGTGGACAAGGAGCGCTCGACCCTCCAGGGTCGCGGCCGCCCGCCCCCAGCCCGTCTCGGCCGAGACGGTCGCCAGACTCCCGTCTGGTAGCCACAGCGACGTCTCGTAGTTGCGCGCTGCGACGTATGTCCCGAGCTGGCGCACCACTTCGCTCGGCCTCCGTCTCCGCCCTCGATGCATGTACGTCGCCGTTTCCTACGGCACACGGTCGGGCATTAATTCATGGTTACATGGGTTAGACATCAATATAGAGCCTATTCTTTCAAATTTCCTCTCTTCGCCTCATAATGAGAGCGTGTATTGCATGAATGATAGATGATTTTTATGAGTCTACACAGTCCTAATCCGGACTTGAATGGCTAAGAGTACAATTCTGCCACATGATACCGCACACACTCCTGCACACGCTACAGCACACGAAAACGCACACCCTCTGACAACACACACATCTCCTGTTCATTTGTCTTTCACTCGTGGTGCAGGTCCTTATGATTAAATGATGGATGAAATTCTCCTAATTCCTATTCTTTCCGTGTCAGCTGACTGTTTTTTTTTTTTTTTGTAACTGAATGGCATTTGCTGATCTCTCGTGAAAAGCAGCCTAGATTTTCGTATCGTTTGCAATACTCAGGCGTCCCTGGTTTGCATATATATTTTATGTATCAGTCGCACACGACTTATCTTTTTAATCTTCAAAATCTCATGGTATCGGTAACTGCTGCGATGCCTCAAGCATTGCGCACATGCCTCTGGGTGGCCCATCCATTAATCCCTCTCAGTCATGCTTCACGCCGTATCACTCCAACGCTCATTAGCAGACCAGGCATTTATAACACTATCCACAGTTCACGCACGTGTTTCCTACGCGCAGGGGTATTCCCGATCTTACCATTTCCGAATGCCTCTCCTCTCTCTTACGTCGTCTGCTACTTCCGTTCTGTTGGATGCCGCTGTGGTGCTGGTTTAGCACACGCACACGCCCGCACCTCGCTCGCTGTCGCCTTCCTGAAAATCTTCAAAATAACCTTAGTACATTTATCATTAAATATTTCAGCTCTAGCGTCGGTTCGGTGTGGTTCACGCTCTGCTTTCGCAGCACAGGAGCTATCCATCTTTTTTTATCTATATTCTTTTTGCTCATCTCTATTTATTTTGTTCTCCCATCTATCTCGTAATTAGCATCGCACACGAATCGCTGTGCGCTTCTCTCTGCTCAGACTGCCTTCTCTAATCTCCGGCGTGACGCCGCTCATATTACCTGCGTTCCAGCGTGGAACGCATCTCAAGTTTTATGGTCCCTCTGTGGCTGTATTGTCTCGTGGCTTGCGCCTCGAGTCTCTGCCTCGCCCGTGCTCGTCCAGCCTGCCTTTCCACACTAAGCTACGTTATTATTAAAGAGGAGTATTTGCTAAATTATACTATGTCCGTAATGGGACTTGATTAATTCTATTGTCTCTGTATAAGTTCTGCACAGCTCTCAGGGATTCTGTTATACGAGATCTTACTATCGGCTCCACTCGGCTCATGACAGGCTCAGGTTTCTCTTTTTAACACGTCATTTAGACGCAATGATAAAAAAAATTTAATTTCTGAAATTTTCTTCCCCTCCGACGATCCAAGAAAAATTCCTTCACGGGGAATTTTTCACGCTAACAAACAATTACGAGAAGGATATATCCCTTTCCCATCCAAGTTGCTGACTCTTCAAACCTACACCTGAAAGGCAATGGTTTATTAGTGCTTATAACTAGTCATTTCTCAGGCTACTCAAAAAAAACTTCGTCCTCTCAGTTGTAACCTACTAGTTATGAGAGGACTAAAGGGCCGTACCCACTACTGGCCGTATTATGTGAAGGAACCTCTGCTGCGGCTGTGCTATACTTGTATTTTAATATTAATACTGTCTAATTATATCTCTGCCTAGACGGCTAGTTTCCTTCGAAATCCCTCTTCATTCCTTATACATCTCAAACAATTGACCAGCAATCAAATTCCTATTTCGATGTGAAGTCATTATATCTAAGTTTTATTCTCGTCATTCAAAATTGCGCAGCCAGCACGATACACTTTTCCTAGTGCGTTATCATAATTTGTATGCCACGTCTCTACTCGTATTTCCCAGGCCCGGACTGAGTTCCTTTATGCCTCTCGATTTTATGACTCTCATCCTGTGCCTGTTCTGAGCACAGTCGCTCGTGCTGGCTGGTAGCATATCTACAAGTTACTTGCCTAGCAGTCGACTACTCAGAAATTTTCCTGCCAACCTAGTTGTTGCTAAGCTATTCTGTAAAGGAATTAGATTAGTGCTTAACTTACTACTTATTTTGCTAGGTTTAGTCTGAAAAGAAATTATATTAGTCAGCTTATCTACCTACTTATTTACTAGGTTAATCTGAAAGAGAACATGAAATTAGTAGGCTTATCTCCTCTCTACTTGTTACATAGTAGTTTTGCTCATGTTATCTTCTCCTCTACTCCTCTACTCTTCTACCGGACCGGCGGATCTTAGAGCGTAAGGACGTCTAGCTGCCGGGGTGGGTAGGGGTGAGGGTGCTTCAGGCCTTGTTACATAGATGTCGTCATCGCTGCTTTCCGAATCGCTATCGTCGTGACGTACTTCGGTGACGTGCTCGACGCTCCTCCCATTCCTTCGAGGACGCTCGTCTTGTATTACTATTGTCTCCTCTGGTTGAAATGACGCGGGCTTAAGTCTATTTCTGTGGACCGTTATCTCGTGCCGGCGGCCGTGGACTTGTATTACGACGTTCATCGGTGTTGGAAGGGCCTGAATTCTGTACGGGCCTAACCAATTAGGTCGGAATTTACCCATCGCCTTGTTTCTTCCTGCTGTATTCCGTAGGAATACGCAGTCGCCGACTCTAAGTTCTCTATCTCTCACGCGCTGATATCTCACATTTTTGTCGTGTGCATTTCGGCTTGCTGACATCGCGTTTTCGAACGCAATTTGCAATCTGGCAAAAGCGGCGTGAGGAAAATTTTCCTCCAAAGCATAGTTTAGTATCCTGGGCTGCAGAATATCAGACAGTGGCAAGGGAGCGTCGCGTCCAT
The DNA here is from genome assembly GCA_030386875.1 of Morinoia aosen. Lineage (NCBI taxonomy): Eukaryota > Metazoa > Arthropoda > Malacostraca > Amphipoda > Talitridae > Morinoia > Morinoia aosen. The sequence continues at coordinate 66,910,778 of CM059565.1, read as the reverse complement.
GGAACAAGAAGTACGGTGTGTTGTCTACCGAGGCATGATACGAACAGTTTAGGGCGAGCGTGGCGAAAGGTAGCTGCTCGTCCCATGATGTGAGATCCTTCTCTACTGTTGTGGCCAACGTTGTCTTTATTAACTTGTTGAAGGCTTCCGTCATACCGTTACTGGCTGGATGGAAGGCCGTGGTGAAATGCAACTTGGACTTTAAAATGCGGCACATTTCTTGGAAATTTTGGGCGGTAAACTCCGTACCTCGATCTGACACGATGTGTTCCGGACAGCCATACCTGCATACATAGTCCATGAACGCTCGCGCCACTGTTTCGCTCTTCTTATCGCGCAGTGGGTATGCCTGCACGTGTCTCGAGAAATGGCACACGATCGTCAGAATATATCTATGTCCGGCGTGTGACTGTGTCAGCTCTCCAATGAGATCAATCCCCACCCTCTCTAATGGTCGTGAGACTGGCGGTAATTCTCCTATTTTTGCTTTGAGGCCCCCGTGCGGGCTTCGTTTCTGACACGTCGTGCAGTTTTTCACGTGCTCTTGCACGTGTCGTGCCATATTTGGCCAAAAGAATAATTCTCTAGCACGGTGGAGGGTCTTTTTCGCTCCAAAATGTCCGGAAATTCGCGTATCGTGCGACATTATTAACGCGGGCTTTATTAGGGATTCAGGAATCACTGCACGTTTGTAAATGTCTCCACTGTCTTTAACTTCCAGGTAGAAAAGGCAATTTTTGTCCAGCACGAAATCCTTATACTGGCTCGGATCTGTCACCATTTCGCCCTTTCCTTCCAATGCGTAAAGAAATGAAATGAAATGGTGTTTACTTACAGTTTTTTGTTGATCTTGGACGCCGCTGCCCGCTTGCAGCTCTGGATTGATTGCTTCAGGTTCTTCTCTTCCTCTCACTGTTAATTTCAATCTTTCACCACCTAATAGTTCTATTTCCTCCTCTCTCTCTCAGATTGGGATGCTTACACCGCTGGCTCCACTGTATGTGTTGCCACCACTGTACGAGTCGGGTTTTTCTTCCGCACTCTAGAGTTATGAGTTTTCCAATTCTCCTTTCTGTTATTTGAGTTCTCCGATTATTTTGAATAAATCATGAATCGTTTAATGAGAATTAATGACGATAGCGTGCTGCCACCACCGGGCGAACCCGGAACTAAATTGGAGATTAATTACGTTAGTTTCCGATTGTCAATTTGGTAGCGATGGCGTATGGCCAGGCGCGTGTTTCAGGCGCTATAGTTCACTAGAGAGATGAGAGGTAAGAGACGACTCCTGACGCTTTTCTCATTTATTTTGCAAGACTGGAAGGACGGCACGAGTGCGGCGATTATGAAAGTCCCACATAAATACCCGAGGGTTAACCCCACACACTGACATACTCAGGAGACAAATATTGACAACTGCTAACAAGAAATCGACAACTCGAGCTCAGGGAATATTTTGCATATATTCACTCACGATATCACCGGGTGTTTAGCAGACACCCTACTCCAAACCACTGAGCGTGTACAGACACTCAACCACGATCCAAGGGACCCGATCCAAAATGAACGTCTAACAAACGCTCGACAGCAATCCCAGGGACACGATCCAAGGTGAACGTCACGCATACGCTTTGCCACAATCACAGTGTTAAAATCCACTAATGGAAACGCCGCTCTTAAGTTATGAACTGCTATTACGGGAGCCTCTACTGCCCGAACTCCGCTCGACGGGTTTATTTACTTTACTCTATCCGTCTCTGGTCCCTCCCGACTCGAGCCCTTGACTGCTCACACTCACGACCGGCGACCGAAATGTCCTTTTCAGAGCCCGCTCTCCCCTGGTCTCGCGCCTCCTTCCCAAAAAGGGGGGTAGGTTTTGTGGGGAGAAGGGATGCAGGGGTGAGCTCTCGTGGGGGCCCCGCTTTCTCCGACCATGACGTATTCAGCCCTTATTGCCCTCCCGCTCGGCCCGTCGTTTTATATATTTCCAATAACTTATAGTGCCCTTGACCAATCTACGTGGTCGCGCTCTACGAGTCCTGCGTCGTCTTTTATGACGGTGTGACCGCCGCAGCCCAAGCACATCCAATTATTAAATTTACTATGGCAGTGTTTCGTAGTGAGAACGTCTCTCTTATATCTTTCCCAAGACCATAGCACGAAAGCTGGTACAAACTTTACGACCCGTGTCATTTAAGATCCCGTCTTAACATTAAATATATTCTTTTGCTCGGCAATGCTAACGGCAAGGATGGGATGAATCTGACTTCATACCCTGACTTTATACACCACTTTGTTTCTTTCAGTTAGTCTAACTTCTCTGCTATTTCTTCTTTGTCTTTTCTTTTCCTTCCTTAATAAGTCGCAGTTTCTTTGGGCAGGGTTTCCTGTCAGGAGAACACACCTTATGCATAGACTCCTTTTTCCCTTAGTTTATACTCGTACTTAAAGGTTTTGCCCTTGCCCCTGTGAAAATGTGGTTGCAATAACGAAGCCTTAAGTTAACTACTACTTTTCTCATTCCTCTGTGAAGACGTAGATGCAATGGAAGCAGACCTTTGAATTAACTACTACTTTATGTGCATGTAAAAACGTAAAGATCTGTAAACGCTGTGGTTTTTACCTTGGATTCTGCATGTTAAGTGTGATGTCTAGTTCATGTCAGCCTGTACAGGTAGGAGTTATGGGGGCTGTCTGCTGCGACAGAACCACTCGATCGTGCTAGGTTAAGCTCTTCTAGTCCAGTTGTACAGTTGATTATCGAGTTCAGAATTTTTTTATGCTGTCCTCAATTAGTACGGATAAAAATTTATCTCAGGTATTCATAACTTTAACACGTTCACCGCGGTTCTTAACCCGTCTCCACATGGTCGACCTACCAAGAGGTTTGAAGAAAATGGGTCAACTGTGCAACTTACTGTACATTCATTAATCATGTTAGAAGTTTCATTGGGGGTTCATTGTAAAGAGAGAGAGTTGCTCTTTCTGTCAGTGGGAAAAAAAATGCTGCTACCCCAATGAAAATCTATGAAATTCGAGTTTTTATTTCGGTAAAATACAAAACACAGAAATCAGAAAATCACTGGCCATTTTTTACTTATTGCACTTTTATGTTTTTTTATGATGCATTTTCATAGATTCTGAGTTGCTGAATCTTGTGGTGTGTGAATTTTTTTTTCAGGTCCAATAGTTCCGGAGTTATGTGCACTATATGTAAAACACAGTTTTTATTTTTTAGGTCATTTTGTGTATAGGCTGTTATCAAGCAGTTTCATTGTTTGTAAAGAGTTTGATATGCATAGAGCTTTTCCTCCCGAATACAATGGTGGTATTATTTTTTGCGTAGGAGTAAATCTGTGGATTTGGACTCCCATTTTTTGGAACAAAAAAAAAAGAAAATAAAAATGATGGCGACCTTCTTAGAGGCAGAGTGTGTGCTGGTATGCCTCAGCTACACTGCTGGCCTTCTAAGAGGTTGTGCAGCGCCGGTAGCTACACTCCAGACAGAGCAGAAGAATCCATACAGATTTGAGCTTGATACCTCTCCTTCCCTGTTCCTCCCACCTAATTTTACCTTACACCAATGAATAGCGCTCAACGAGACGCTTAAGGCCATATATGGCAACCCTAGGTTTGCTGATGTGAAACATGTGCTAGCTTTGCCGACCTTCTAAGAGTCCAGGACGTGGCGACGGGTTAACGGTTGGTTGGGTTGGGTTAGGTTGTAAGCAGAAGAGTTGGGAAATCAACTTTACTGCTAGCATACATTAGTATCCTTCCTAAATAAATATGAGAATGCAACTTTACGGTAGCATTTCACCTCGTTCGTTATTATTTTTGAAACAGATTGCGAAAGTGATGAAAAATCATTCATTTATACCGGTACGTGAATAAGAAATTTACCGAATGGCTCACTAATGGTCCAGTGCGCGAGGAACGTGTTGCTCAAGCGACCCATTATCTGAAGACCTTGGACTTATTTTCTTCCGTATAACTTGAGATTTGTATACGACGATTTATAATTTTAGCAACAACTACGTATGGTGTAAATTTTAGCGTTAGTTGAGATTCATGTGAGAGGAGGTAATGCTTCTGTGCATTTTTGAAGCGCGACAATATTCAATTTCAGACCTGTATCGTTTATTTTTTCAGTTCAAATGCAAACGTTATTTTGATACGATGGATGAAAGTTTGACCAAACTATCCAAATTACAGGCCGAATATCATATTCAATGGCTTATCAAGATGAGTATCTTATTGATACTTTCATTTTTTTCCACAGTCGCAGCAGAGACCGCTATAGACGGTAGGGACACCGTTTTCTTGACGTTTGAGAACGAAGATCGCATGAAATCAAGGAATGAAACAAGAATGCACCTGACCTGCGCTTCGGAAACGCATCTCTAACCGAGATCCAAACTTCGTGAGCGTGATAGCTACAAACTTTGTGCGTATAAGTGACTAGTTGATGTAGCCTGCCTGTTGAGTTTTTTGTTAGTTTTCTCTATTTTGTAAACCTTTTTTCATACCTCGGTGGGTAATCGTGGTCACGTCTTGACGGTGAATTTTATTTCAAAACTGAGTTTTTCTCTTTTAATTTTAAATTTTTTTGTTGGAAAATTGTGGTTTTTTTTTCTAACATGGAGTGCTACAATAATGAATCAAATTCTTTTCAATGCATTGCTTTACGATAGGAATACACTTCTAAGATTTCGTAATATTTATTGAGGCAACGTGTTTTGATATTTGAAACAAAAAGGTACGTTCTCATCGGTACCCAAGTATAAATTATCACCACAATATCTCGTCCATTTACATTTTCAAAACCTTGCGTTGGTATTCCATCAACACCTTGATACGAACTACCATGTCCTCGTACAAAAATAGAGTTGCTGAATTTCTTCAGAAACCATATTTTTGGGGGAGATTTAATGTTGCCAACTAAAGGTGCGGTCTTGACTCAATTTATGCTTGAATTTTCATCATTCGTGCGAAGTTGTCATTGCGATTCAGGAATGTTTATGTCTGTCTTCATAACAATTTGGTATGCTGTTTTGTAGTCCATATGCGTGCATGGGTTGCTCATGTGTGAAGGTGACAGGGATGTACGAGTGGCCAGGCTTCATAATGTGTACAGCTACGTGTTACGTTCTTCGAGTTCATTTTGTTCGTTGATTTTGTCTCTACTGTTACTAGTTATTCGCCTCTTGTAGAGTTGAATTGAAGTTGGTTGTGGACACCATTGTCCCGTAGGGTTGATCCAACTAGACTTTCTAACGTGTGACTTTGAGCATATTTCTGTTGCTTCATTCAACAGATAATTTGAGCAAACGTTGAATTCTGGACTTGTTATGCGCTGAATGTTAGAGTTTTAAAAGGAAAATTATGTTCAGTCGTCAGTAAAAGCTAAAAGTGCGGCTTTTAAGACCACGTGATGAATATTTGTTGTCTGGTACATTCCGTTGCAAGAAAATACCAACACAAGCGTTGTTCATTCGACTTCAAGTATGTCGCGGACATTTGTGTCCTTTAGAGCGCCAGTATACAAGCTCGTGCTCCAATGCCTGCATGTGCGCGACTAACCGATCATTGAAATGGATTTCATAATCGGTTATTGAACATCTACTGAATATTTCTAAGCTCAAATACTTACAGTTTCGCTATGCACAAATACATATGGACATTGATAATCGAAAATTTCACGCTTCGCTGAGACGTGTTACCATTTCTTTGCTATGATTGTGACGTATCTGCCTGAATCGCTCACTGCCATTCTCCAGTGGAAGTTACCAAGCGCGAGTTGGATTATGATCCAAATAACAAATTGAATCCGCCGAAATGTACTTTTGTTCTTACTTCTTTAATCTGTTCATATTGGTTTCTTTTTAGTAAGTTAGACGCGTGTTCAAATGAGTTTGTTCTCACTTTTATAACGAAGCTGGTTAAATTATTGTGGGCATTTATATTGCGTGAGCTAGTGTCACACGATGCAAATGATTTTTCCCTCTAGTGGCCCGTGAAGGTAGTTTATTCGAGCAGTTTGAGAAGAATTTTGCATCCGTCAACGCGTTTTCAAAAGATTTAGTGACCTCCATTATATACCTAAATTATAAAGTGCATTTGAATTGGAATTTTGCAAAGCCGAGTTTGGTACGATCACCCCTAAATTTGCAGACAGCCTGTGTATTTGCAGCATCTCGCTTAGCTGGAACAGCAGCACATATCACAACGGTGGAGCGTGGTGTACGCGTTAGTAACGTAGCGAGAAGAACTTCCCGTTTGCGGATGGTGGGACAAAGTATATCGCTCCCTTTGTGGAGCAGCGCGACCGAGAAATATAATGGCTTGACGATGCTACAGTTAGGATTATTAGTACTTGGTACAAAATACTGTCCAAATCACTGTTGTTTCAGTGTTTCAATTTCATTGTTAGAAAAGTTCTGTAGATTCAAAAGAGGTAGAAGTTTTTCAGAAATTGTAAATTTTTGATTCAGCTTGCGTAATAAACATAGACGATAAGGTTTTTGCTTTTAAATACTTTTTCCTTGCGTAGATGCAGTATTTGAAGAGGCACGACTAATTTTTACTGTTATTTTGGGTCAATTTGATCTTTGGTTTAATGCAGGTTTGATTTTTTCCTACTTCAGTGGCAAGTTTAGTCAATTCTGTACTTGAATTGACATCCGAAGGATGCTCTCAATGGTGTGAGATGCAGCTTGTTGAAAACTTAACGCTCCTCGGTGTGTCTAACTCCTGACTTCCATCTCGGTAAGAAGGAAAGTTGGCACGGCAGACTTGGGCAAACAAGATGTATACTGAAAGAATTTTTTCAAGACAATTTTGATGCTCCTAACCAACCACATATGTAACGTACCATTTATTTGAAATAAATTTGGAGTATAGTATCAGAAAATTATAACCATAACTGCCACGAACAGATTTTGAATTGTTTAATTTCCTATTCTAAAGCAGCCTAAAATGATAGAATTCAACATATTACTAGCATACCACTTTCAAACATTACTACTTGTTTTGCTTTAGAGTTTTTATTATTATTATTATTATTTACGCAGAGCTTCTCAGCGGTTCAGACTCATTCAGATCGTGTTTTTATTCTTCTTTCACTACATTTTACTGCTCTGCACGGCGCTTCAAGTTCAAGGCTAACAACCCGTTGATTAGCCTCAACATAACAAGGTAAACAAAAGACCAAAAAAATTCATTTTTAATTGAATGGACGCAGTGCGAACGTGGTGCGCTTCACCGAGAGGCTAGAGAACAAGATGCGCTCCCGCTCAACAGCGGCTGCTTCACGAGAAAAAAAACAACAGTTTTGAAAATTGTAAACGCGAAGCAAACCTTGAAACAGAAGCACGCGATTTTGCACCTCGTTTGTTTTTCCTAATTTTTGTTATTACCAACAATAAAAATTTACCGCAGCCTGCTAAGAGCCTGATACAGGTTCAATTGAAAAGATATTACATAATAAAATATACGGATTCTACTATTTTTAAAAAACAGTTCAAGCCACCAATTGTATCCCAGACAAGTAGTTGGGTAAGTGAAGAAAGAGTGAGACCTTATTTGTTATTAAATAGTCAACATAGTTTACTTCTATGACCTACATTATATCTTTATTATTACTTCTAATTTTTTCGGCTAGTTCGTTCATTTTTATTTTGCTGTAGGCACAGGATTGGTGAAATTGTTTACAATAGGCTCAATAGTATCGATAGAGCAAAATGAACGCTGTTCACTCTTCCATGTGATAAAAAAATATATTTTGCTTCGGTAAAGCAGAACTTGAGACGAGAAAAGCGATCAATGAGTGAGACCGACGTCCTCTCTTGGCTCCTTCAGAGTGGCATAACAATTGCTAACAATTGCCGGATATTCCCGTCCATCTGAACATATTCCCACTTAGAAATAAAATTAATCTCTTTTAAAGTAAATACTTTGAAAACACTCAACAAGTATCGTGTCCTTATCATTATGCTCAATAAAGTTACATTAATTAATCATGTAAAGACGTTCCTTCCCTCCCCGCTCCATACAACAGCATAAAAGACGAAGAATATGAGTGGCGCTATCGCCAGGTCTCTCAGACTGGCGGACGCTCGTGACGAAGTGAACATTTCTCAACTAAAACGATTCGAGACAGGCAAGATTTATATAGACAAAGTTATGCGTTAAAGGCCTTTTCAAAGTGAAAACTTTTGAATGATCTTGCAATTCTGTTGCATTGACGTAGGACGGTCGGAAAATTTGGGGGGAGTGTTGCAGTAGAGAAAGAAATCAACGGGTTTTTATGCAGTCGAGGTAGCTCAGTTTTTACCGTAACTCCTTTTCCTGTTCAGTTGTATGGAGAAACTGCTAAGATAAACTTTATAATTTTTAGAGCTGTGTACATGCAAGTGTAAAATTCATATGTGCTCAAAGCTAAGATGAAAATTCAGTGAGCGGAACTTCTTATTTTTATTTTGAAACGCGATTCTTATTGACGACACCACAAATTGTCGTTGAAGCCCTATTTACAAACATTAAAATGTAGTTATGAGAGGAATTTGTGAACTTTGACCCATTAATTCATTAGTGCAGAAAGTACAGTGAAATGAATTTAGGAGGGTCGAATGAAGAAGCTAATTCAGAGGGACTAGCTACTGCGAATACAAAGTTTATTAGTTTATTAGTTTATTAGTTAGTTTAAGCCTCCCTATCCTCAACAATGAGATGTAAAGAGAGGAAGGAAGAAGGCACCATTTAGTATGGAGTTAAGGGAACGTGGAATCTATGCAGAAAGGGCACAGAAACAGAAAGCTAAGAAAGAAGTTCATGAAACAAGAAAAAGTTGAAGAAGAAAGTAGTAGGCGGTGAAAAACAGGACAGCAGTGAACCGAAAAAAGATGGTCCGTAACACAACAAAACCTATTCTATTTTAACAAAAAGAAAGCCTACCTAACCTTTAGCTCGGGCCCTCACATTGTCCCCCTGGGAGCGCTAGTTCCCATAGATACAATAATTGTATCCCCCTGAGGGGACTGCGAATACAAATGGAAACATCGCTTTCGGAGAAATGGATGTTCATAACAACTGTGAAAACAGCATTGATCAAAGCCTTGAACTTGTATTCTTGAAAGTAGAAATAGTATTCAGGCGGCCGGAAACATATTTAGTTTAATACTACTTAGCCAAAACTAAAGCGGTCTCAAGATAGCGAAGAGAAATTATCATCGATTTTCAATTATAGAAAAGAGAATGTTTGCACAAAGTGCGTTTCCTGCGTGTCAGGGAAGTAGAAGAAAAGGCAAAGTAGAGAAAGCAAAGAAAGTAAAAACTAAACAATAGGTAAAAATGGGCACGAAAGAAAAGTATCGAAGGACTATCTATAGCCGAGGTGACCTAATAGTTTTCTCCCAGGTATCATCAGTCTCTAGAGCATAGAACAAACTTATTGCGTTTCCTACGTCCCTTGAGGGGCCCCTTTTATTCATAAAATCTGATAAATTAAAGAGCTCATCACTTACAGACCTACCTGTGAAACGAAAGAAATTTGCGTAATGAATTTGTCTGGTAATACTTGACTGATAACCTACATGTCTGAGCCACCTATGTAAGAGCTGTACGAATATGACGAGTACCAAGCCAAATCTGATTCAAAAAAGTAAAGAGCGAGAGAAAATTTTGCCGTAACTAATACGAACTCTGTTTCCGACGTGTGGGCAATCGGAAGTAAAAAACCGGGAAATTTTCCATCCTCCGTCCATTTCGTTACATTTTACGATGCTAATTTTTGTGCGTAATAGGTCATCAAAGCAGCAGAATTGAACAAGTCATCCAAAAGTCTTGATTTGAAGCAGGTAAGGTAATTACTTAGGTGTGGTGCGAAGACAGGTCACCTGAACTCGCAGGCTAGAAATAGGCAGCCATCGCTACTATTTTGTCCTAAACAGCCAGTATTAAGTTACGACTTTACCAGCAATTTAATTTATGAGATATCAATGATGACTTTTTTCGGTATGTATAATGATGTCTGAGGGACAAATATTTCTCTGCTTAAATAAATAGTAGACCGTAAATTCTTTTGTCGTCCTTAGTGAGTTTTGTAAAACTTTTAATAGCTTCATGAGTTTGAGTAAAAGTTTTTGGAGAATTGACGACCAATAAATTCAATAAAGAAATTCTGAACAGTGCGCGAATGTTTCTTCAGCGTAAAGTTTGGGCTATTTCCTCCCATTAGGATAATCATGTTTTTATAAAATGGAAAAAAATTGCGATTGAACTTGAAACATGCCATTGGAATGCATCCTTGACTATTATAGGCCTGTAGGCTTGAAGCCTCTGCAAATTAGATTTGACGTAGAAATTGATCTACCTCAAAGCTCGAAACTATTGAGAGACTACCATAGCTTATACTTCCGTCAAACTGTCCACGGATTACTTTTCTCATTGTTTGAAAACATTTTAAAAGTAATGTAAAATGATTAGATATCTCTTCTCAAAAAACATTGCATCACTCCACGATTGTAACAGTAGCGGTAGCTCCTACCAATAGCATCACCAGAACAGAGACTTCTTGGCACCAATGAGCAGAAGAGTAAAAGAGAACGGACTTTTCGTTTACAATAACAAGCAATAAAACTATTTGGAATGAAGATGAATAGCAGTTGTCAAGTACAAGCAATTCATGGTTTTGAATAATTTTCTCCACAGAAGAATACAGAGGAGCAAATAAAGATAAAACATCATCGCCGACAGACGGACATTGTACTCCAGATTCTTTATCTATATAGGCTATAACCATAAATTGAACAGTAATAAATTATTCTGAACAAGCAAGCGCACGTCTATCACGAAGACCAGAACACAGAAGGAGAGAGAGATAGAGAATACTAATACAGAACTTGAGCCATTTCTAATGACAGACGTACAGCGGTGAGGGTCTGAGAGTATCTACAACACTGATAGCGACCTTCCTGAAAGAAGGTTGACGATTTCCAAGTCGCAACCTCTGGTCAAGTGGATGTTTAGTGAACAAAAGCGAAAATAAATCACTGATTGCTCTTTACGACAGTTTTAGAAGAGCGAGACACCACCAGTTGCTTCTCTAGAACAGATCACAGTATCAAGTCAGTAATGTTCAAATACATTGAACCACTAAAAACACGGGCGGTCAATTTCCACACAATGGCCATTATTCAACCACGACAGTGAAATATCAGTTATTTTTCTACAATGGCTGCTCTTCAAAATCGTTTTCCTTCCAGCGAAGACCATCTCAAGTGCTATCGATTCTCCCAGACTTCTCCCACGTACAGTGCGCTAACACTGATCAGTTTCAGTTTCGTTGATACAAGCGTTGCCGATGCTCAGTGGTTGGGCGCAATAAGCATTCAGGGGGAAACTTCAGTCAGTTCGGCTTCGCTCGCCTGCAATCAAAAGAAAATTTTATAAGCTTAGAACAATTTTAAGAAAATTATGCTCAATTTTTTGTTCAACACAAATAACTAAGGATACTTCCACATAAAAGGAAAGAATTGAATCACATCTTTAATGGTGGATAAATCATTTTAACGTTTCTTTTAAAAACACAGCTGAGTTTGACAAAGACTTGTACTGACGTCAAAATTGAAGAATCGCGATTCTACTACCCTATGTTACAGATGTGGTGTTCTTACATACCTTGCAACACACAAAAAAAAAGAGAAACAAACCCAAAATACTGAGACTTCTTTGGGTAAAGCACGACAAAATTCCTTGCTAGACAATCTGTCTAAATTACACATATGGTAAAAAATAACTTGCACGTGTGCAAACATACTTCATACTAAGTTTTCAGCTATATTGTTTCCTCACCATCAAAACTCACTACAACTAAGCAGCATCAAGAAGAATGGAACATACAGCATTCTCTTGAACTCAAGAAAACTTTTCACATTTGATTAAAATCCAAAGAAAATTAACCAGGGGAAAATTACTGCACTTCAAGGATCAAAAGAAATATTTCGCATCCAATGACGATCTATTTTCCCAATTTGGGCTGGACAATAAAGGCAGGTCACCTCAAGGGTACAGGGCGTACAGGTCAACTCGGACGCTGCGTCAGGACAGGTTAGGGTGAAATTAGGAGGTACCGCAGATTTCAAAGATGTGAGTTATGTAGTGACAACGCTCAAGATTCCACAGTGCTTTCCTTTAAAATGGTATTATATAAATTCCAAGCTCTTTGTATTAGATTTGCTCTAACGACGCCTCACTGGAGTTATAAATAGAATTTCAACTGAAAAATAGGTGCCCGGTTCTTCATCACAATACAAACTTATAATTGGATGTTCAAATTTAGCACCAAGTACGGGCAATCATGCTTCATTCCTTCACCTAACTTTTGAAATAATCGCAGGCCAGCATATCTAAAATGTTCAACTCTACAGGGGTTCATGCTCTCGAAGAGTAAGATAGCGAAAATAGAAACCCAAGAAAATTACACCAATAATTTACAAAGAGAGCTCATCAGCGTTGCTCATAAAAGGAAGTGCCAATACATGGTCTTCTGTACGGATAAGCAGCCTATTGCTATGGTTTGTTTATTAGCATTTAGAATTATTGCGTGTACTTCTATTACTGTACATACAAACCATAACAGCAGCGACAGTCTCTTCGTATTGGAAAATCATGACTTACTATGAGAGCTCTGATAATCTTCCATACGTTATGGCATTACTTATTCCAAAGGAATCAATTGACCTGCTGCTAAAATGTGCACCTTGATAATTAAACGTAAATTCGATGTTAATACTGCAGCATTCTATGCCTAAGGCTCGACAGTTTTAGATACATACATGGATAAAATATTTAAATTATGAAATAAAAACCAGAAGATGATCGACGAAAAACTGAGGACTCGAAATTACTTTACAAAATTTTGTTCACGATACTTGGCTCATTCACATAACTTTATAGCTAAATCAGAAAATTTCAGTTGATGAAATTTGATTTTGTATTAATTGAAATTAATATGGGATGCTCTTTAAAATCAATTTCTCTATCAAATTATCTTTTTAACTCACTGAGACACTTAAAAAGGTTTTATGTCATAAAAGGGAATTTTGGATATCGTAGCCCAAGCACAGCCGACATGAAAAAAGTTTAAAAAAATTGGAGCACGACAATCTATTATTTAATAAAGTTGATTTTGGGCAATACCTATGCACAAAAAATAAATTGAGTTGGGGAAAATTTTACCTCGACAATTTGCTATCATCTCTTGATAAAAGTAAAGCAGTTGAATTTTCTTCAGAATATTCGTTTGCATAAAGCCAACTACTTGATCGGGCAAAGTGCTTACCTCAATATTCATTCCCTCCATCAATTTAAAAGATTCACATGTGCATTTCCAAAAAATGCCACCTGAAATGCTTCTGTAAGCTCTTGCGACAGTAAGAAAAAAACTGAACGTTCAAAAATTGTTGCGAACGTTAAAAAATTGTCATGTTTCGCATCGCTTTAATAAAACTGATTTTGTAGTACAGACCTGGATTCCCTATGTTACACTACTTCTATATAGTAACTTGTAATCATAGTGTCAATATATAGTGACAATACGACAAAGCAAAACAGGCCAAAATCTTGTCAGGAACACAGGTTTAGCTTTATGAACCCGTTTCATTACTATGCTTGAACAGCAGACCATGAACTATATTTAGATTATATGTGCTCAAGAAACAAAACTGAAATTTTTGGGACCCAAAATGCATATAGATGTCCAATGAAATGATAACTGACAGAATTTCCGCAAAATAAATTAGTAATCACAATCCTAAGGTAATATCAACGAAGTTTTCGAAGAAACAAAATTTGTGCAAAAATCGTTCAATTATATTTTTGGAAGCTGAATCTCAATATTTAGAATCAATGACAAGAAGCTTCATCAAATTGCTACCTCAGAACTGATGCGAGTCTACTACAAGGTAAATGGGCTCACTGTAATGCACAAATAACTTGAAAACAAAAAACTGATAACATTCTTACTAATTTAATTATAATTTATGTATTTGAATATGAAAAACGTTGAAATTTCAAAAAACGATTAAAAAAGAATTCCTTTCGCGAATAAGCTATATAAATGATCAACTCTTCGAAGATTCGAAATTTTTGCGTTAATTTTCTTGGGCATTTCGTAAAACAAAAATTGAACGTAAGTACAAAAAAAATGATGCGTACGACATCATTCTTTCTAATATAAAAATGAAATTTAAAAAACCTACCTCAACCTTGAAAAACTACTATTTTCCGACGAACATTTCGATTTTGAAAGTATTATAAAACAAAACTAGAATGACTTTTTTTCTGAAGACTACGACCTTCAGGAAGAAGTTTGTAGGTTTACTAAGATCATACCTGCAGCAAGCGAGGGCAAACAGTTCAAAGTGGATAAGTCAAGTTGCGTTCGGTGAGTGTAGCAAGGTAGACGCGTAGACTAGCCACTTACCTGAGACGTACTACTCTGCACGTCTCCTTGCTCATCGGCTGCAACAGGAGCTTCAAATGAGTGAGTGAGTCAAAAGAAACCCTGTCTACCTTTGCGGGTGCCACACGCGACGCTTTCTTATAAACTCCTTGAAAACAACCGTCAACAGTACAAAAGCCGTGAAGTTTTAGCGAATAAATGAACAATTCTCCCTCACTTAGGATCATGTTTTAAGACTTTCCGTTGTTCAGACAGTTGCTTTCAAGCCTATAAAAGAAAGCGCCTCGCTCGGAATATTTTGCCCGCAAATGGTAACCCAAAAAAGCCTCGTGTCCTTTAGTCGTAGTGCTTTATGGAAGCAACTGCAAAAGTTCACAGACAAGAATAATCCATAACATCTATACATTATTTACGATTGTAATTGCTCTGGGATTTCTGCGAACATTGCCAAGGAAATCACTAGTAAAGCATTCATTGCGTTATAACCTGAGAGAGAAAGAGGGGTTAGAATCAGGTCACAGTCTATGAAAACAAACACGAATGTCAATTATCATAAGTTGTCTTTAGACCGTACCCTTTTTAGAAGCACACATTTGAAACTGCTTTCTCTTATCATTCCGAGGCAATGATTACTAAGAGCTTCAGAAGTAAGACTCAAAACTTTCGAGATGGGGCTATTATCGATTCAAATTCAATTTTTCATACATTGTTCGTTTTTCTGCTATGTTGAACTAGAAAATATTACCAGCCATTCTTGCACTCCGTGTTACGGTAAGATGTAGAGTACGAACCATTTTCTGCAGACGAGTTGGCAGACTTGCCTTTTCTGATAGGTAAAAATTATTGAATTTTGTCATTTTCTTAGTAAACTTCGCAACGAAAATTACTCAGCCTCTGGCAATGTTACAGGATTTCCAAATACTGAGTGATGTCTAGGGTCAGGAATTTAAATGATTAAAAGCCAAATGGTAGAATTTTTGCCAGGACAGAGGCCCTATCCGGAAACTTGCCTTTATCTGGTGTCAGGCAATAAAGCGATACCGAGTTCACGTTCTGAGTAGATCAAGAGACATGAAAGAGGGCAAGTTACACGGTTTTGGATCCCGACGTCGTATATGAATTTTTATCCCTAACCCGCTCCATAAAACATTTTACATAAGAATAGCTGACTGAGGAACAAAATAGACTATTAAACTCTTTTTCGTGCAAATTTCTTCAGAAAAAAGAATCTGCAGGATTACATATAAGCTCGACTCGAAATCTTGACGAATTTGGGAACGGGAGAACATTGTCATTTAGCAATTCACAGTAACCAAGAAAAAGAACCCTCCGCGTGCTGCAAATGTATAGGTTATATTCAGGCGACAGAACAGTATATTATTCTGATCAATAACTGAGGTATGAGTGAGAGAACCAGGTATCTTTTGCAGAAATAATTTTCACCGTTCTATGCAGTAACTCTCTGAAACTCTGTGACATCATTTAGTCCCAATTTTAGCATAACATTCAAAACTAAAAGGAAGCTCTAACTTATTCTAGAATATGATTAATGAAGTAAAAGAATTGAAGCAATGGATGGTGTCCGCACTCAGGGCTTAAATGTTTTATTCATTACCGAAAAACGGAATAAAAAATGATCCAGTGAATAAGCAATAACAATCGTTATTGAAAACGATTATAACGAAAAACGCCCGAAAAAACTCTGTAACTCAAAGCTATCAAAAGGGTTCTTTTGAACATCAGGAAATTGGTTTCGAAATTGGTCAGGAAACAAATGACTTTCACGAAATGTCATTTTGTTACTGTGGTGACCTCGACTAACCGAGCCCATTTTCTGCCCAGGTTAAAACAAGAGAATGCTTTACTTTAACGTTTGTTCAGTTCAACATGCTGAAGAAACTGTGCTAATGATGCATAATAATATTATTATTATTACTACTTAGGGAAATATGGCTATGAATACTCCACCAAAGTAATACCCGAAAATGATTTACAAGGAAAATTAGATCTAGAAGAAATTTGTACTTCATTCTTTAGGAGCTTCAGAAAACGAATGAAAGATGCGGTAAGAGCACTAAATACACCGTTGGTCGTTTTGCAAGAAGTAATCCTAACTTAATTCCTATGTTACACTAAGGGAGCAATAAAATTCAGAAAAGCGTCTAGCTGTTCGCTTGTACATCTGCCCGCCATTGCTTTCAATTTAGCAGCTTTTTTTACGAATGATTTTTGACCAACGCAAGGCGAGGCTATATCAGTCTATGAAGGACATAGTAATTCTCAAGTTAGATGAGTTATTAGCACCTATAGTAAAGACTTGAGGACAGTCCATACAGATCGCATGATTTTTATCATATTTTCTCAATTTTTCGCACTGTTTATCGTGAGTGGTGCAAGATGGTATCAAAGCCTGTATTTGTTGAAATTCCAATTTCATATAGATGAAAATCGACCTAATATAAGGTATGCACGAGAAATCACGGCAGAAATGGGGAAAAAGATGTTTGTCAGGTGCACTGCGGGAGTTAGATGTATATCATAACGAGTCAAACGAGAGAAGAAGCTTTATAATCCCTTTAAAAATCAAGGGAAGGGTCAAATAATATTTGGTTTCAGTTGCGTAAATTTCGAGCGAGGCAGCCTCACAGGTCAACTAATCCGAGGTATAGGAATCCCTCAGGGAGTGCGCACAACTGACATTCTAAGAAGCTGAAGTTAGGACTGACGCCGGAGAGATTTCCTCTTGAACGTACGCACGGAAACCTTATGACTACCTTTAGAGCAGGATCAAATATTTGTATCCATGAAGTATTTAAATCTTCCTCCAGACCTGTACATATCGCAGGAACGAATACGTATATTCTCATACCAGAAGTACGTGTAAAATGTACGTTATGAAATTTTGAGAAAAACAAGCTTGAAATAGAATCGGATTGACTTGGGATAAATCGTTATGGAATTAGAGTTTAAAATTTTATGCGAATTAAGCAATACATTATTAAAGAAATAAAGCAACGAACTACACATCCGAGTCTGCATTCTTTACAGGGTGTTGCTGTTGATTGAATAATGCGGAAAGTGAC
Source organism: Morinoia aosen (assembly GCA_030386875.1). Taxonomy (NCBI): domain Eukaryota; kingdom Metazoa; phylum Arthropoda; class Malacostraca; order Amphipoda; family Talitridae; genus Morinoia; species Morinoia aosen. The sequence goes on along the minus strand of CM059565.1, from coordinate 66,893,231 downwards.
TATTTCATCTTATTGAACAATTTTCAATAATGCTATCATAAAAAACGAAAAAGTATATAACGGGTAACATGAATGATTGCAACATTGAAAAACTAATCCATTCACCATGAGTAGGGAAACCAGGCATCCTCATTATACCCGACATTTTTAAAGTGTTATCGTGAATTTCCCATCTCCCCAGTCCTACATCTGGCGATCAATTTTATGCTGAAACGGGCGACCCTAATTCATGTAAATAAGATACAAACCGTGCGAATTAAATGGACATCCTCACCCAAAAAAAGGAGGTAACCTCAACTAAAGTTAAATACAGGCTCAGTAAAGTTAAACACACGGCGTTCGTCAGGGAGGACCCGTGACAGTTTATCTATCGTACCTAATCTAGTTATACCAAAATTTCGTTGTCATCGACTAAAAATTGACTATATTTTATGACCGGCTGTGCTGTATGGGCATCGTGGAAAATAAAATAAAAATTACATCGTATTTACATTGTAATTTGTAAAGTAATTGAGGACGCAAAATACGAAATTAATTAAGAGATGGACAACAAAATAGATGGCAGGAAAAGGATGAAAGGCTGTGATAGAAAGTAGGAGGAAAGTTTAAAATTTATCTTTAATTTATGTACATAGAGTTTAGGTATAAATAGGGTATGTATGTTTGTTACAGTGGAACCTCTGAATGCGGGATCATGACTTATCCCGTAAACATCGGAAAAATTGAAGAAAATGACTTCAAATCGAAAGTACTTATTCAAAATGTGAAGCAAATAGAGCTTCTAGTACTCCACAGCCCTTTAGGCAAAATTGAAGAACTCTTCACTGTGAATATACCGAACTAGAAAAACAGGCAGAATGGAAATCAATATTTAAAAATTAACATTTTTACATACCAATGAAAAATAAAAACAGATAAAATAGAGGATTGATTGTTTAGGAAAAATTGTTGCGATGGGAGCCCACGCGTAAAGCTGGGGTTGATAAGAGTTAAGAAAATCGAAAATTGGTGAAATAACGAGGTATAAATAAAAAGAGTTCTTGGCATTTTGGCCATAACACTAATTATTATTGATTGATAACGTTCTTGGCTTCAATTTCAAGCAAAACGGGAAATCTTTAACCATTTTGTTCAAGTATACCTAGTATTTTCCAAATAATTCAAAAGTGACCGTGAATGATAGGGATGTTTCGGAGAGAAAAAAAAAAAATATAGAAGTTAAAGTTCCCAAGTCGTACTTTCAAATTGTGATACGAACAATTAACCAGTTCATTTGCCCAGCATGGGTCCGTGAGGAGGATATTTCCTTTTTAGATTAGATTATTAGTTAGATTAAGTCTCCCACAAAGGCGATCCAAAGAGAGGAAGGAGGAAGACACCATTTATTGAGATAAGGGAACGCGGAATCTATGCAGAAAGAGCACAGAAACAGTAAATTGAGAAAGAAGATTAAGAAACAGGATCAAAGTCGAAGAAGAAAGTATTAGATGCTGAAAAACAGGACAGCAGTGAACCGAAAAAAAGATGGTTACTGACATAACAAAAACATTCAATTTCAACAAAAAGAAGGCCTACCTAACTCTCAGCTCGGACCCTCGCATTTCCCCCTAGGAATGCTAATTCCCATAGATACAATAGTCGTTTCCCCCTGAGGGAATTTTCCTTTTTAAATCAACGTCAAGTTTATCGCCCGCTGTCCACTACGCCTGCGGAGGCACCTATAAAATTTGCTTGGGCTTACTTGAGCGAAGTGCCTTTCTTCACGCGAGTACGTCTACGTATTCGTAAAAGGGTCTATCGTTACGTTAGACAATGGTAAAAACAAGAATTTTTTGTTCACAGATACCAAAGCTACATCTTACAGAAACGGAGGTGCGTATCAACGGCTTGGATGAGAAATAACAATAGGACAAAGATGGAAATCGATGTACACCATGCCGATAGCAAGAGATAGAAACTACCGATACAGAACCTTCAATACTCAGATACATCGTGGAATGTTCAAATTACTAGACATTTTACATCAGCAGATAGATATATTTATATAAATATATACGATAGTGAAGTAGAATACAGTTAATTTTCATAACTGGAAAAAACTAAAAAGCAGTGGTATAAGAAGAGATTCAGCCTTGCGCTGGCAAGTTTAGGCACTAGACACCACAAATGGATGGTAATAAGCGAGGGGTATAGTTGAGGAGTCACAGGACCAAAAGACAAGCAGCCTAAGCGACAGAGTTACCATTTCCGATCTCGTCAAGGAGAGGGAAGAGCTCTTCGTGCAGCGCTGGGAACTCCAGTTGCGATCCAATTCTCGAAGTGCGGAACTGTCGTACCGCCTCCAGGTGAACTCGGCTGATTTTTCTGTGGAAATTTGAATTCCATGTGAGAAATTCTAAATTGTTACCTTGCTTACATGTATTACGCTTTTTGCACTTTGATGTATAGAAAGTCATCAATTTATTATCGATCGTGATTTGAATCTTACGTTATATTGACCATATTTTGTAATTTACAGAACTGATGATGAAGCTAATCTCCGAAACGTTTTCGATTTTTAGTTTCTTTGGATAAAATCCTAAACTAAGCAGAGTGAACATCTGATTACCAGGAAACACTCAACCATTAATCATCATATGTTGCTTAAATCCCATTCTAAAATAGTGACAATCCTACTTTAGCAGGACTTCGTTACGGAGTGGAAAAAGACCGACAACGGTAACGTAGTTTCGGTCAGTCCTCAAAACCTTTTGCTAAACGTACGAGGCTCCAAAATTCCTAATCAGACAGATGAACAAATTATAGGAGTGATGCAAGAACTAGTGAAGGAAGCTCTGCTCACCTCAAGTTGTCAGTTTGATCAATGATCTGGCTGTAGAGCATGCACACCTCCGTGTCGGAGGCACAGCGGTTGTCCTTCAATGTCAGAGTTAGCGACTTCTTGCACGCGTTCCCGATCTTGTTGATGGCGTTGCGACATTCGTTTTTTTCGGACCGGTCTGATGAAACAATGGAATGTAAGTAAAAGGGATTAAGTTTCCGAGTAATTGCGTGTATTTGGTGAGAACAGGGCGCGTTTTCTAATCACACATCACAAAAAAGAGCCGTGTAACAAAGAAGTGATAGCTGTAATTGGAGCACCATTGACTAGCGCAGCGTAATGCACGCCTAGGAAAGCCTCAGCTTTCAAAAGATTGCTAGGCAAGTCTAGAAATTGACCAAACATCATTATTCATTAACAGATTTCCTACGAAGGGATCCACCGGTGGTCACTGAGAGGATTTTCATAATGCTGCTGATCGATCTGCAGTCGTTAACTCAGTTTTTATAAATATTTAATAAAAGCTAAATAAAGGCACGATCCTGTTCATATTTGCTATTTTCAAAATTACTCATTACAATTTACCTTAAATATGAATTCCAATTAAATATTTAACGTGTTTTGCAAAGAAACATATTAAGCAGAAAAAGACTCAGTATCTAGCTTGGAGATGAAAAAATTGTGCAGTGCTACAGCAATTTTTCAGTGCAACAAATCGTTTAATAAATTAGACTAATCTGGAGATAGCTAGCGAAACTAAGAAAGGCGTGCGTCACCGTGGAAACAAAGCTCCGTTTCCTCCTCGCATTTGTTTCTCTTCCCAAGACCAAGGAACAAAGTGCCTTAGTGCTCCTCTCGCCTCTTACAATGGACGAATGGATAATCGGGATGCTCAATTCTACCGAAGACATTGCGTGAAAATTAAATATACAAATATCAATACAAGACTTGTGTTCCGCAAGATGCTTTGAATCTTAGGTCAAATATGGCTAGAAAATTCCCAATTTATACAGCAAAGTAAGCAATTGATACCAAAATATAATAACTTGGTTGTTCTATTTTCGCTTTCGTGAAAATTTTTCAATGAATTATAAAAATTGTTCAAAACGAATAACTTGCTCTAGTTTTTGGCTCAATCATGAGCTATTCAAGTAGTTCCCCTTGTAAATCATTACACTTTGAAATATATTCAGCTTTCAAACTGACTGCCTTTCTCGTTCTGTACAGAAAGTAAGCTGTAACGTCTCAGTCTGAACTGAAAAAACTCAGTCCGAACTTTAGCAGCTTAGCGTAAACTGTAACAGCTAAATGTAAACAGTAGCACCTCAATATTAACTGCGTCAGGTCGGTGTTCACTACAACAACCAACATCCGTAGATGCAGCTTCAAGTTTAGAACAACTCGTTAACATAACACATGGTACCGTCGGCACCCCTCCTGGCTCACCAGACTGCAGCAACACAATGGCAGCTAGAAGTCCGAGTTCTTTCTCGCAGAGCTTGAGCTGCGCCACCGTGTGGCCAAACTTGAACACGTCCTTCACGAGGGTCTCCTCGAGCTTGTCTTTCGTGGCGAAGGCCGTGGCCGGCAAGTAGCAGTTATTGTAGAGGACGCACTCCTTCTGCAGGTCGTAGTTGCGGCTCATCCAGACCAGCGCTATCTCAAAGCCTCCTGGAAATCACAACGGCATTGTCACAACAGAGAAGTATGCATAGACTGAGGGGTAGGCAACTAATCGCCTCACTGAGTGGGTGGGTGTGCAGTGCATTGATCTGAGGGATGTTGAACAACACACTAGTCAGGCAGACGAGTCAAAATAGAACCTCTTGCAACAGCTGAAATTCGTTTCCACGCCCAATACATAGTTGCTAGGGGAACGGTTATTGAAGAGTTTATGGGTCAAATGGAACGGGTGGTAGCCATCTTAATGGTGAAACGTGAAATTATTTCGAGTGATATCAGCGAAGATAAAATTGGTCTCAGATGAATCAACCTCTCCTCGACCAAACGGCTTAAAAGCTCTCAAGTTAAAAACAACATTCCTAAATGAACAGCTTAACTCTCTAATAAGCCGCAAAAAATGCTTAAATTTGAGCTTAAAACAATTCAGAAACAAGTAAACTATCAAATGAGACAAGAATTTTTCACCAGTGACGAAATAAACGATGTTAACGAGCAACGACGTAGTTTTAGAGAACATTCTCCTTGGATTTTATGTTCAATTACGTAGTAAGTCTAAAACTCTATTGATTCACATTGTCTACTTTTAATGATCTCTATAAACTCAGAGTGAAGATTTCATAATACCAATGAAGCACAGGCGAAGACGCAACGTTTGTTCAGAAATAGCACATCACTAACAACTACAACCAGACGGACAAATGGCGTGTTCTATGAATGAAAGTCAAAACCTTCGTGTCTATCAAGAACAAGACTTACGATTACCTCACGCATTCAGTAGCCTACAGCAAGCTAAGGAAGACTACAACAAGAAAATATTAATGCCTATGAAGAACAAGACTTACGATCACCTCACGCATTCAGCAGATCACAACAAAGGGAGACACTCAAGAATAAAGGCTATCTCACCGCCGCATTTGAGTAAGTTGATCTGGTCGGCCTGAGGGAACTTTCTGAAGCCGGGCACAAGTTTGGCGAACTCGATGATGAGCTGCATCATGTCAGCCAGCGTACACGCCGTGTTCATCCAGATGTCCTCGTGCTTCTGCAATGTACCGCACTGGTGTCACACTATTTTCCCGTGTGGGAAGTTATATAATGGGGATTAGATTTGCTCGAGCCTCCCGTAACACTTAAAATGGGTTCCAAGAAGAGTGCTGTTTGGGACCGAATTAAGGCGACGAGGAATATACGCACAAGTGCGTTTCAAAACGTCATTTCCTTGTGCGTATGTATAGCAAGACTAAAAGAGTTTTTTGAGCTTAAATAAAAGTTAAAGAAGCAAGTAATACGAGGCTGAAGATAGAAGCAACGGTAAACCGAAGAAAGATGCCCGTGCCAAAAATTTTATATTTATACCATAAGAAAGACCAATATAACCTTCTGCAAGGAACCGCCCATATATATATATATATATATATATATATCTCCACTGGGAGTGCTAATTCCCATAGATGCGATAGTTGCACCTCCTGACGAGCATGTGGAAAGTTCCAAGAACTACGCTTTCGAAAATATTTCACTTCTATTTCATGTGACTCGCAGTCTTGTGCTTCTTTCTCAACGTACAATTTTGTAAAATTTTATCATTAGTAGTCATGACATTTGAATTAAAATGCGTCCAGTAATAACAGAGCTAACGTGAGGCCTCGTTAACAATGCAAAATAATAACAGACAAAAGAATACGGTATTTAATAACAAAGTTATGAGAGGGCGATTAGCAGGCAATTCAATTAACTCAGAAATAAAATAAGGATTACAATTCACGGAAAAAAATTTAAACGAATTTCTAGGGTCAAGCAAGCTTCTAATTGGGCAATTGCATTATTTTTGTCAATACATCACAGAAAGAAACGAAATAATTCGAGGTACCAAATACTGACATTACCTTGACACTTTGACGGCGACGTGAACCACCGGTGGTACTCGAAGTCAATTTTCATAATGCTGCTAACCCATGAGTAGTCACAAACTCATTTTACATAAACACTTGATCAAACTTAAATGAAGGCACGATACAGTTAATGTTTGCTATTTTCATCACTGCCCTTTACAATTGACTTTAAATTTCAGTTGAATGGTAAACTTAAGTTTTACCTGTTACAGTCAAAGTGTTGAAAAATAGCTTAAAATTATTTTAATACGATAATTATACCAGCATAGACACGGCGTAACGTTTTTGGTTCCGTGTGCCAGAATGGGGGCAGCCAGAAACAATTCAGTACACTGAGTGTCGATATTGCAACTTTTGGAACAATCTGGTAACTGGCCATGATCCCTGAGCAAAATTTGCTCGTCGATAATCATGAGAAAAAAGAACGGTAGTTTTATTTCTCACAAAGGATGTGCATGGACTTGAAGTTGTGAAAGTAGAACCTGTAAACGTTGTATGTGTACCAACGAGGTACGTTTTTACGTACATTAAATATGAATCATTTTTGCCGAACATATCAGATGTTTACTGGTCAGTTATTTCTGAAGAAATATAAACATGGAATGATCGTATTGTTTCCACCTACGTTAACATCTTTGCGACATTTTTTGATACGATTCCGCCGTTTGTGCTTCTGTTACCGTAAATTGAATTTTCCACCAACCCCTGTACGTGTCATCTGTTTTGTTTAAATTCTTTTCGACACAAACCCCAGCGCGTGTCATGTATTTTTTCTGATGGTTCTCGCCAGCGAGACTCTGACGCCGAGACAACCACTCACCATTTTGGCGAAGTAGTTGGGCTGCTGATCCTCTCCGTTCTTCACGCAGCTGGTCTTCTTCACGAGACTCTCGATGCTTTCTCTCATGGCGCTCCCCAGCAGGCGCGCCAGCACCGTGCTCACTTCGTCCGTCTCTGGTGGAGTAAAGTGCGTTACTGCGAGGCGAGTATTGTGTAATTTTATATTAAGCCAGAGATGAACACGAGTCCAAGTATTCTATCCCTTCTATGCTAAATATCACGTATATACGAGTTGATTATTATATCCTTCTCATACTTAACAGGAAAGTAATGAATGTGAATACAAAAGCAATGAACTCGAAAGTAACCAACACGACAGTAACGAACACCAAGCGATCTTTTCAACGTGGAAGAATAAAACTGTAAAACCAGTACTTAAAAAGATGTATCTATTTTGAATCCATGTTGATGCGCTGTTCTTGCTAAATTTCAAACGTACGACAAAAAGAGCTATCGTTGATGGTCATTCATGGGGGGAAATAAACCTCGCGATTTAATTTTCAGGGTTCGTTATAAGTAAATGAACTATTGTAAGATATCTATTTTACCTTCCAAACTTTTTTTGTTCGTGAATGCACTTGCAAAACGCTGATCCAATAGAGCAACTGTCGTAAAATGCTGCGAAGAATCCAGTTCGCAACGATGTGCCTCATTTCCTCATACTTATCGCAGTATTCATGATTCTCGTCAAGCAACAAGACAATGTAAAAACAAATCCAAACGCACGAAGTATAAACAGGCTTTGAAACAACCTCAACGTGCCCAGCATAGTGCCGTCCTAGTGTTGGTATTCAGTTATTAAACCTAGTTTTAAATAAATTAATTAATGCATAATCTGTTTTACCTTCCATTTTTTTGTTTTTAGCACCTAAATCATCGTAACCATCAAGAGTGCCGTGCTAGTGTTAGTATTCAACCATCAGACCTAGTTTCAAATCGATTAATCATTATCGGGGAGACACCCGTTTTACCGTTCAATCTTTTTGTTTTTAGCACCTAACTCACCGTCCTATAGTGATAGTACCTATCCAATCATCAGACCTAGTTTCAAATAGATTAACCATTATCGAGAGACGCCAGTTTTACCTTCGAATCACGTTGTAGTCACGGTGCCGCAACTCACCGTAACCAGCGAGGATGTCATCATAGAGCATGGCGGAGGTGCGTATGGCCTGCTCCTGGTTGGTCAGGGGTATCTGGCCAGGTATGAAGCTGTGGAACTCCCTGTGGGCGAGCTGCTGCTGCTGGTGTAGGTGCTGCTGGTGTAGGTCGGTGTAGTCGCCGTGGTCGCCTGCCCCGAAATGACCCATGTGCAGCCGGTCTGGGGGCAGCGACGCGCCCGCCTGTGGTGGGTTCGGCTGGGGCGACACTGACGGGCACGGCAGGAACGTCGTGCTGTCTACCGATGTCATGTGGTCTGTAACGGGTCCGTTTTGTTGGTTAATATGTTTAGGACATGTGTACGTGAAACGCTTGGCAACTGATGTCATGTGGTCTGCAACGAGGAGGTATTGTTTGTTAAATAACTCGTGTGGTCTGCAACGGGCCCGGATTGTTGGTTAAATAACTCGTGTGCTCTGCAACGAGGTGGGTCTTGTTTGTTGAATAACTCGTGTGGTCTGCAACGAGGTGGGTATTGTTTGTTAAATAACTCTTATGATCTGCAACAAGGTGGATATTGTTTGTTAAATAACTCGTGTGGTCTGCAACGGGCCCGGATTGTTTGTTAAATAACTCGTGTGGTCTGCAGCGAGGGGGGTATTGTTTGTTAATAAACACCATTCAGCTGATGTCAAGTGGTCTACAGTAACCAAAGGAAGCTGGATTTATCAATAAGATCAGCATCAGACGCAGATTTGGAAGAGCTAAAATATGAAAACATATTGAAATATAATCCATTTTGTCAGCGAGGCGTTTGATGGTGAAATAAATTTCCAGTACATTGGAAAAAAATGACAGGAGGTTGAAACAGCAGCGCAAAATTCATATGCCTCGCAAATACCATAATATTGTTGATGAATAAGACTGTAAACTTATATAAATTCAACCTGGGCTAAGACAGAAACTAATAAACTGCGCTTGATTTTTAGAATATATCTGAAATTATAGTCTGAAGAGACGAAGAGAGCCAATCAGTTTCCGTAACTTAGATAGCATGGGAGTGTGCGTAGAGAAAAAAATGGCTTACGGATTTGCCCGCATTATGGTTCGTTAAGAAAAATTAAAGTAGCTTTATGTGAACTGTTTGATGTCAGCTAAGGAAAAAAAATTATTATTGTTGTAAGATACTGAAAAACAAAAACGGGTTTCGAAATGTACGTCCACTTAGAAGTTAGAACGGAAAATGGAATTTAAAATAGACTCAATATAAGGAAAAAATTCAATTTTTACTACATAAATGGGAACATTGAGGTACGAAATTCGAGCTGTAAAGCAAAGCTATATGATACATGGAAAATATTTACAAACTCCGCGAACGTAACTATCGTAAAATCTCAATAAGCAAGGAAATAACTAACTAGTAAATAAGTTATACTAGGAAATTCTTGTTTCAGAATAGTCTTCATCATTCAGTTCTAAAAACTAAGTCTAAATGTGATGGTTCGGCTTGATCAGGGGCTATTTGATAAGCAAAAAGTAAGGCAGCTACCATATAAATTTATAAATAGGATACTGAAACGAGAATCCAGAATATTAGGTGTGAAAAATTAAAACATCAAAAAATAATATGCATATCCTTTAATGTTCCCAAGTTGTTAAGCAAAAAGAAGTATTTTAATTCTTTCTGAACAACGTCAATGGCAAAGGCATGGTAAAAAAATTCTTAATGAAAGTTCTTCCCATAGAGACAGTTCGTCGAAAAAATCTTCGAAAGATTTTCCTAGAAAGTCAATATGAAAAAAATCTCCGGACATGTTAACCCACATTTCACTATCTATTTGGACAATGACAATTTTTGAAAAAAATCCACGGACATTGGGACACACATTTAACTATCTATTAGAGCCCTGACAATTTTCTGAAAAAATCCACGGACATTGAGACACACATTTAACTATCTATTGGGCCATGACAACTTTCTGAAAAAATCCACGGACATTAAGACACACATTTCACTAACAATCTCTTCGTTCTGACAGTGGAAAAAGCCATGGAAATTGTGACTTGCATTTCACTATTAATATCTTCAATCTGACAAATTTAAAATCCACGGGCATCTTAACCGACATATCACTACCTCACAAAGCCCAGAGCTACTGCCTGACGTCACCTGGGGAGGTCATGTCGGTCTCTACGCTGTCGCCCGAAATGTGACTGGATTGTAGATTGTTCATGTCGAGCCCATCCACCTCCTGCTTGATGAGGATATCCATGTCATGGCTGAGGCTCCCTCCACCGCCTTCCATGAGGTCAGGCTTCATGGCACCGTCCATGTTGCTCGAGCAGCCTCCGCTCCTGATGTCCAGCGGCAGGTTTCTGAAGCCTTGCACTGACTTCCCTGTAATTTGATGTAGGGCGCGAGCTGCATAAATGTTGTTTTGATGTATGCGTAATCGAAAGCTGTAAAATTTTGCGTTGATGTATGCGTAATCATAAGCTGTAAAATTTTGCGTTGATGTATGCGTAATCATAAGCTGTAAAATTTTGCGTTGATGTATGCGTAATCATAAGCTGTAAAATTTTGCGTTGATGTATGCGTAATCATAAGCTGTATATATTTTGCTTTGATGTAATCGACGATACGTGGGATGCAGGAAAAACTATAAAGCAGGAAAAACTATAAAGAATGAAATGTTTTCAGAGATATTATATTATTAAATTGGAAAATAGTTGCGTGCTCAAATGCATTATTCAACGAGAGATAATCATCTATTAAAATATGAAAGAAGCCAAGCATAAGAGCTGCAATATAAAATTCAGAAAAAGAAAAATTGAATAATTCCAAGAGAAATAAACAAAAGCAGTTGAAAAAGGAAGAAAAGATGCAATAAAATACACGGCGAAGATTACACAAAAGATATAAAAAAGAGTACTCAGACAAATGCTATACTTAAGGACAACAATGAGAGGTCCCAGAAATTAGAATGTAAGAATTTTCACTTTCGCACGCTGCTCAAACTGCTTTGGATAAGCGCATATTCAAGTAGTTCCAGTTATTATCAACACTGACACGTGTGTTGCTGAATGCTAGCTCCAAGGCACTGTAATAACACTAATGCAAAATTGTTCATGCAAGTACACGACATACAATACGAGTCCACGGCACTCAAAATGCAGAATGTGATCAGGTTGTGCTCATAATCTAGCTGGTTGACTTGGAGTTGACTTTTTTCTGAACCGACAGTCAGAGTTGAGTGATGTTCGAGAAAAAACTCTACGGGTTTTAAAACTTAGATTTCAGTATCTAAATTTTCTCGTCGATACAACATTTCTTACGTACGAGTATATCGAATGAAGCAAATTATAAATGAATTGTCTGTGCTACTGAAACCAGACACGTGGCCCTAATGAGGGGCATTAAAGAATAAATTGCTGCCATTAACTGAAAGGAAACTATCGAGAGTTGCCTGATCTCCGTTGAACGTTGCAAACCTTACTTTAGATTTTAAAAGTTTGATGGCGTAGTTCTATAGAGGATTGTTTCAAGTCAAACCAAATCTTCATATAATTGTTAAATATGTACGCATATTTTTACAATCCCATGACGGTATACAAATAAAAAGTATTAGATTGCAAATCAATGGAATTAGTGAATGGTAAACAGTGTTAAGATATTGTCTCATCAGCGTAAACATTCATTTCCTTGTTGCATGCATGCGTGCTGTGAAATGTTTTTGTGAGCTTTATGCGACAATCTTTTCTCGTTTCTGATTTTCGAGAATCTTTTGTACCAGCATTTTCTACGTAGAAAATTTCACGTATTTGTTGTGTCATTAAGCAAGTTCTTCGAGCTAGTTACTTGATATGCATGCGGGAAAATCTAGTTTCAAATTTCCAAACATCGACTTTTCAATTTATATACAGAATCGTTTACATCCACTCATTATACTTCCTGTAATATCAAGGGGTATCGCAGACGCTTAGTCCCATGTGACGACTTTACACCAAACCGTTTTTGTTCATTGTATCGTTATTTTTTTCCTATCAGTTATTATTAGCCTTCTTAAACTCAGAATACCGTAATCAAGGGAATAATTCTCTAAGTTTGTCTTTCAATTTTTGCTTTAATCATTGACAGAAAAACATACGAACCTTTGTATGCTAACCTACTAAAACAACTAGGTTAAGAAATTTCAAAAGTAATGTTACACAACTCATGAACCAAATTATTTGAAAATCATAAATTTTTCTTCTCTTCCTTCTTAAAGTGCAAATAACACTCCTTATCAAGCTTTATATTTACACAAGTTAAGAATATTATCGTTTACTCGAGTAAATTTTCACTGGTTTTTCAACTTCAACCAAGAAATTCTTTTTTTTAACCTGTATGAACCCAGAAATTTCATCAAATTAATTTTTGGCAGTTGGATAACTTTTTTAAAACTTTAAAAATATTTAGTAGGCTTAAAGATGTGTATGATTAAATATAGTAAAATAGGCTAGAGCCAACAAAAGATGCATCCTTTATCCAAGTATGAAAGTAAGAATATTCGTAAGCTTTCCAGTTACAGGACACAAGCGGGCATTGTATTCAATATCATTCGAGTTATACCTCATTTTAGGTTTGAATCAATAACCGCCTCAGTTGAATCGCTAGGGCGATCTCACACTCGTATAAGAAGAAGATCTCATAAGGAGGATAGACCGTATTTCCTAATAAGTCTAGGGATCGCACCGCCCACTTACGGTAATCCCAAGACGCTGGAACCGCCTCGGAGCTTTTCCACTGTCTTTCGTTTCTGCAGGCGTTTAGCAGGGACGAGGGGTGGGCGTCTGAATCCCCGGAGTCCAGGGACGTTTGGGCCTGTAAATCGAGGCATCCCCGGTTGTGGGGGTCGTATGTCGTCGAGTCTGCAGAGGATATGTCCAAACTGGAGCCGCTCGCACCCCCCGGTCTGGGGCTGAAGTTGTAGTGGTTGTTGAAGTTCAGCTCGTTCGAGCCAAAACCGTACCTGCTCAGCCAAGTCGGACCTCAATGCAACTTGTTACCCAAGGGTGGTTAATTGCTTATTTTGAGAGACCCTCAGTGGCCCAGTTCCGATACGCAACTGCTATATGTAAGAGATGTTAACAGCTTGTTTTAGGATAGATTGAAAGACGGGATACTTAGGTAACTTGTGGCCCGTAGTGCAGAACTATGAAACACGTGCAATCATTTTTGCCCAGCCACAGACCACTTTTAGGAGTTTGAGCATTGCTGGGGTCCCAACCAATCTCAGACTCCAACATTAATCGTATTCGTTTGAAATCTCCTCTTCACTTCCTGACAAGAATCCCTCAAATTAAAACGTAAAATTCTTCATGCAACTTAAACCTCTGTGTTTCAATCCAACAATTCGTCAGTCACAGCTCATCTCCTTGACCAAAATATCTATCAAAGCTACAGTCTTTTACTACAATCCACAGTCAAATACATTCACGGCGTAGCATAAGCCACCCAGTCCTCAACAACTAACCACAACTCACACCAACCTACAACCAAATCCGTCACTCTCTTCATAAAACTCCAAACTTCTTTTCAACAACACCCAACTTTTGGAGTCATTTGTTCTCGTATCCCACTAGGTAAGTACCGAACTCCAAATCTATTGCTTTCAAACAAATACCGCCACTCACTGAGCAGAGAGCTCCAAATCTACTACCACCCGCACACAAACCCAGCCACTCACTGAGCAGAGAACTCCAAATCTTTCCCCCCTCCCAAACAAACCCCGTCACATACTGAGCAGAGAACCTCAAACAAACCCCGCCACTCACTGAGCAGAGAAGAGGTCCTGAGAAGGACTGGTGGGTTCATACACGGAGGAGTCAGGTGAAGTCTCCGGCCCAGACGCGGCTCTCATTTGATTTTTGTGATACCGGACCTCGTCTTCGACCTTCTCGCGCTGCTTCTTGCTCATGCGTCCGAACTTCACAGCTGCGTGAGTTGTGAGACGTTAATACAGCAGTTACATGAGGATCGATTAATTGATAAAAAAGTTTTGGCCTCCCTTTACCACAATAAAGTTGTTCCAAAGAGAGAACGGATGAAGGCAACGTTTTGTATGGAGTTGAGGGAACGAGAAGTCTATGCATAAGTGAGTTCCCACACAAGATCTCCTACACAAAGAAGCAGTGAGTTAGGAAGGAAGTTGATGAAAGAAAAAAGATCAAACTAGAAGAAGAAAGTGATAGGTGCTCGACCCTTCCCCTTCTGAAACTCAAATATTTTAGGGAAATTTGCACGGGTAAATCTTGTCATTACCTTGAAATATGAGCGGAATTGCCCTAGCGTGGGTCGTCGCCACTCAAGTCAGCGCTGACTTCTTTGTCCAAATTAAAAAATTATGCTTCTTCAAAAATGTATGCCAAGTGAGAGAAAATTTCGAAACCAAAAATGAAGTTCGTGACTATATAAATATAACCAATTTTGTTTTGGCCAAAATGTCTCAGGAAACGAATATGAGTAAAAAAATGACTTAAGTTAAAAATGTTATATATATTACACGGACCATTTGGCTTAGGAGAGGAAATCGGTAGCAAAATACGTGGGCAAAGCTTCAAGAAAATTTTTCATAAAATTCTTTAATGCCATTCATTTGCCTAATTTTGCTATTTCAGCATATCTCCATACTCGTTGAATTACTTCAAAAATCTGTTAGTTGTCTTAAACCAGAAGCACTAGCCACTAGTGTTACCGACACAAGACAAACGGTATAAAACAGGACAGCAGCACACTGAAAAACCATGGAGTTTAGCAAAACAAAGAGCCTATTCTGTCTTTTTTTCGGTTCACTGCTGCTTTGTTTTTCAGCATGTACCAATTTCTTCTTCAACTCTCATCTTGTGTTATAAACTCATTTTTCAACCCACTGTTTCTATGCTCCTTGTGCATTGTTTCCGCGTTCCCTGAACTCCATACTAAATGGCACCTTTCTATTTCCTCTCTTTGGAACGTCTTGTTGTGGTTAGGAAGGCCTAAACTAACATCTAATCTAATTTAATTTGCTAGCCACGTGCGAACAAAAGGACAATGTGCAGGAATCGAGCAAATAAATAAGCAGTAATGCCAGGTGACAAAGAAGTTAATAACTTATCAGGATAAAAAAAAGTTTAATGCTGGTGATACAACAGCCACAGCTGCCGTTGGGAGGCACCATTCAATGCACCATTGAAATTTGCGCCAACAAATAGCGGCGGAAGAAACTGAAGGGAAACTACAGACAACAAAAATAACTTTGGGAATGACGAAGCGTTCAGCAATATTGACTGAACAACAGCGCGACATCTCGGCAGGAAAATATAAACGTCTATAAAAACACGCGTCAGCGACGCTACAGCCCAAAATTTCACGAACTAAACCCAGGGCATCAAAATCGTACCAATATAACGATATGAACTATCAACACCAGTACAGAATTTTTTCAAAGAAAAGGCACCAAGACTCTTTAAGGGATAAGGCACCCAGACTCTTCAAAAGACAAGACAGCAGCAGCAACATCAACACAAGCCCCTCACCCCCCACATAACCCCCCTCCCACCCCCCTCCGAGGCGGGGAGGGCAGGGTCCCCGCCACGTGACCTCTACACGTGTCTGCACCCCCCTCCCCCCCCCTCCCCCCTGCGTCTGCAACCCCCCTCTCCCGATTTGCTCAATACCGAGCGATTAGCGCCTCCAGCTTATATATTCTTCTGCTCCGAGGCCTCACGCGTCGTTACGATGCTATACCGGCGCGGCTTCTGTACATCACATGAGTTAGTTTGAGTCTTCCTAGCCATATTAGATTAGTTCAAGTTAACAGAGCGGGTGAGCGTTTTGAAACAAGGTACTGTAGAGGAATAGTTTGAGATTTCCTTCGCTTACACTATCTTATCTACGGTGAGGAAGAAATGTGCTCATTAATTTAGAATTTGAAAAATATTTTTCAAGATGTAGTAGATTCTGGTTTGTTTGTTTCGTTAACACGGTAACTGCGATGGGTTAACCTAAAGTAAAATATTTAATTCAAATTTAAATTCAATTTGGTAATCAACTTTAAAAAAAAGCAAACATTAACTGGATCGGACGCTTATTTAGCATTCATTAAGTATTAATAAAACATGAGTTAGTGACTGCAGGTGGGTCAGCAGCGTCATAAAAATCACCTAAGTGACCACCGGTGAGTCACTTCGCAGGAAATGTGTTAAATGCGGAAAGTTCTTCCTATTACATCCTATCATAACATTATTCATTCCAATGATACTAAAGGCGAGATGAGTTATTACAAGTTTGAACTTGAGTGCTGACCTCGCCGGAAATATCAAGGTAAGTAGTGAGGGAATACTAATAAATATCATAAGAGAAATTCATGCAGCTACTAAATTTACAATGAAATAGTTTTGAAGGCCTTACTCCACATGACGTTCCCATTTTGGAGCATTTCTTGAAGTCGAGTGGACGAACAGCTTGCGTTAAAACGCTTTTTTATTTCTCTTGACTCAAGTGCTCACGGAATAAAGAGTATTTCGCTTGGCCCGAAGCGTTCCTGGCATAAAGCCGAAAAATTATTTCCCGTGTTTAACAAAACTAAAACTAAATTCGGCCAAAGAAAAAGAATGCTGATGATTACCTAGAAGAGGTTCATGATTTTTGAGCCCCCAGTGTAGTTATTATAGAAACTTTTTAAGTGGACGATGAACATCACGCTCAGGTCGCTAAAAGAAGATGCCTAAAATTAAAGGCAATAAAAAAAAGGCAATAAAAAAAAGGCAATAAAAAAAAGGCAATAAAAAAAGGCAATAAAAAAAAGGCAATAAAAAAAAGGCAATAAAAAAAAGGCAATAAAAAAAAGGCAATAAAAAAAGGCAATAAAAAAAGGCAATAAAAAAAAGGCAATAAAAAAAGGCAATAAAAAAAAGGCAATAAAAAAAAGGCAATAAAAAAAAGGCAATAAAAAAAAGGCAATAAAAAAAAGGCAATAAAAAAAAGGCAATAAAAAAAAAGGCAATAAAAAAAAGGCAATAAAAAAAAAGGCAATAAAAAAAAAGGCAATAATCAAAGGCAAAAATCAAAGGCAAAAATCAAAGGCAAAAATCAAAGGCAAAAATCAAAGGCAAAAATCAAAGGCAAAAATCAAAGGCAAAAATCAAAGGCAAAAATTAAAGCCAAAAATTAAAGCCAAAAATTAAAGCCAAAAATTAAAGCCAAAAATTAAAGGCAAAAATTAAGTAGTACAAAACCGAAAGGAATGCTGCGTTTAGCTCTCTGATTAATTCCGGCAGTTTTGAGACACACGACTTTCTCGATGGTACGAACACGTTCATGCAGAACTATCGTTCATCGCTTGGAACTGGAGATGCATTTCGAGTACTAGGTAAGATGTTAGTTTAAGCCTCTCTAACCGCAACATAGAAGTTCCAAAGAGTGGCAGGAGGAAGACACCATTAGTATGGAGTTAAGGGAATACGGTATCTATGCACAATGTGCAAGAAGAAAACAGCAGGTGTTGAATAATACAGGACAGCAACGAACCGAAGAAGATGGTCCGTAACAAAACAAAAAAAATTCATTTCAACAAAGAAAGGCCTACCTAACCTTCAGCTCTAGACCTCACAAATTCCCCCTGGGAGCGTTAATTCACATAGATAGAATCGTTGTATCCCCCTGTGGGGATGCATTTAGAGGAACAGGATTTTTGCTTGGAGAAAGTTGATTTTCCCATTGAGGAACTTGAATTTCACTGGGAGGAAGTCGACTTGGAAATGGAATAGCACACCTGCCTTATTCTTTGCGATGCCTACACCCACTTGCACCACCTCAAGTTACTGTTGCCAGTGAACCCGCGGTGTCAACAATGACGGCGCTATTTATTTATTTAATTATTTATTTATTTTATTACCACCTGAATTCGTTCGTAAAATTTGTTTTAGAACAAACACAAGACGTGTATGTGAGACCACGTACCCTAGTGTACCTGGGCATGGGCACAAACTAGTTCAAGCGAGTATCTGTGATACGAACTTGATCTTATGTCTTATATAAGTGCAGCAGACGGACACAGGCAGGCAGACGGACACAGGCAGGCAGACGGACACAGGCAGGCAGACGGACACAGGCAGGCAGACGGACACAGGCAGGCAGACGGACACAGGCAGGCAGACGGACACAGGCAGGCAGACGGACACAGGCAGGCAGACGGACACAGGCAGGCAGGCAGACGGATAGGCTCTTACAATTGCACAAATACCAAAGCCACCGGCGTAGCACAAGATTAGACTCACCGTCTCTGGACATGCCGAGCTGTAGACATTTCTGTAGGCGGCAGTACTGACATCTATTTCTATTTACACGGTCAACGACACAGTTCTTCTGCCTCGGGCACTGGTAGTTGACGACCGACGACTGCGATCTCCTGAAGAACCCCTTGCAGCCCTCGCAGGTGATCACGCCGTAGTGGACGCCAGAGCTCTTGTCTCCGCACACTTTACACGGAATGATCTCGATTTGAGCTGCAAGGAAAACGAAAAGGAAACGTTAGAGTAGTCGAGGTTTTTAAACGGGGCAAGGTAGGCAATTGAGGGGATCATGCTGTATGACGTCTGCGTGCAAGATTTGAAGATAATCAACGAAGATGTTCATTCAGAAAAATTCTGAGCTCACAAAAGAAAAAATGTTCCATACGTGGAACACAAAAACGTTCAATTCAAAAACTGACTGATCATTCTCAACACACTAAAGTCAGCACTTCATTATAAGCGCACTTCACTCGAGAGTTGTTAATAACATACCCTGCGTAAAAATTAGCAGTCCGAGCATAGAGTTAACGAAGAAGAACACGATAAGCTTCCAGCAACCTCTGCTGCACGTGAGCAGAAGCACGGCCAGAAATACACACAAAGAGAAAATAGATATAACAAGCCCTAAAAGCTCAACTGAAACGTGGGGACCATTGTCCGTGGACTTCCATGGAAACAAAAAATCTCGAAACGTTTATTTTTGACTTCGAAGTTTTGAGTTGTGACGTAAAGTGATCCACGGGGGGTGTACCACATGTTTTATTTAATGAAGGTAAAGATGTGGTTTCAGGCAAATTTTATTTATGAATGTGACGTGTCTTCTAATAAGTCCTGCGCGTGTGTTGGCATATGGAAATGTGAAATAACTGCGAAAATTATTCAATATGAAAAAGTCGTGCATTGGGCCCGCAATTATTACATTTATTACGGTATAATTCGTCAAGGATCAGAAGTCGTGAAGCAATCATTGCCGTAACACGTTCACTACGTACGGGGACATAAGGGGACCGACCACTACGCGAATTTCTCCGTAGAGTACGGGCATAAATGAACAGCATTTTAATTTTTCAATACCATTTTTATAATAAATAGATTTTAGCGCACGAAGCAAAGTATCATCAGGATTTTACATTATCCACAATTTTTAGAAAATACAGAAATGAAATCGAGAAGTAAAGTCAGTTCTTGAACTATGCTACTCACAACCCAATTTACCCAACCGTGGCAACCGCACAAACGTAGTCAGCGCGGTGAACTCGAACTGAGCTAAGTGATGCTCTTCTTCTACGATGCCAGAGTCCTGAACGTTTCGGTTACGGGTCTAACCACAGTAAACATGTGGTGAAAATTCCTCAACTCCTCAAAATTTCATACCTACGTTTCAAACTTTGTATTTTTTCGTAGAACTTCCAAATTGCACCTCAAAACTAAACCTCGCGACTACCAAAACTATACCTCGCGACTACCAAAACTATACCTCGCGACTACCAAAACTATACCTCGCGACTACCAGAACTATACCTCGCGACTACCAAAAATATACCTCGCGACTACCAAAACCATACCTCGCGACTACCAAAACCATACCTCGCGACTACCAAAACCATACCTCGCGACTACCAAAACCATACCTCGCGACTACCAAAACCATACCTCGCGACTACCAAAACCATACCTCGCGACTACCAAAACCATACCTCGCGACTACCAAAACCATACCTCGCGACTACCAAAACCATACCTCGCGACTACCAAAACTATACCTCGCGACTACCAAAACTATACCTCGCGACTACCAAAACTATACCTCGCGACTACCAAAACTATACCTCGCGACTACCAAAACTATACCTCGCGACTACCAAAACTATACCTCGCGGCTACCAAAACTATACCTCGCGACTACCAAAACTATACTTGAGAACTTTCTAAACTAAACAGCACACACCTTTCAAATTTTTGCCTAGTGAATTTCAAAACTGTACCAGATTAGATTAGATGCTAATTCAGGGCTCCCTAATCGCAGCAAAGACGTTCCAAAGAGAGAAAAGAGAAAGGTACTATTTAGTTTGAAGATAAGGGAACACGGAATATATGCACGAGCAGCATAGAAAAATAACTTGAGAAAGAAATTCACGAAATAAGATAAAAGTTTGAGGAGATACTTGTAGGTGCTGAAAAACCGGACAGCAGTGAACCGAAAAATGATAGTCCTTTGCATAGCAAAATTATTTTATTTCAACAAAAAAGGCCTCTCAGCTCGGGACCTCACATTTTCCTCCTGGGAGTGTAAATTCTCATGAACACAATAGTTGCATTCCCCTGAAGGGTATTTCCCACGACTTTCAAAACCATGTCCCACAACTTTCAAAACCATATCCCACGACTTTCAAAACCATATCCCACGACTTTCAAAACCATATCCCACGACTTTCAAAACCATATCCCACGACTTTCAAAACCATATCCCACGACTTTCAAAACCATATCCCACGACTTTCAAAACCATATCCCACGACTTTCAAAACCATATCCCACGACTTTCAAAACCATATCCCACGACTTTCAAAACCATATCCCACGACTTTCAAAACCATATCCCACGACTTTCAAAACCATATCCCACGACTTTCAAAACCATATCCCACGACTTTCAAAACCATATCCCACGACTTTCAAAACCATATCCAACGACTTTCAAAACCATATCCAACGACTTTCAAAACCATATCCAACGACTTTCAAAACCATATCCAACGACTTTCAAAACCATATCCAACGACTTTCAAAACCATATCCAACGACTTTCAAAACCATATCCAACGACTTTCAAAACCATATCCCACGACTTTCAAAACCATATCCCACAACTTTCAAAACCATATCCCACAACTTTCAAAACCATATCCCACAACTTTCAAAACCATATCCCACAACTTTCAAAACCATATCCCACAACTTTCAAAACCATATCCCACAACTTTCAAAACCATATCCCACGACTTTCAAAACCATATCCCACGACTTTCAAAACCATATCCCACGACTTTCAAAACCATATCCCACGACTTGCAATACCATATCCCACGACTTGCAATACCATATCCCACGACTTTCAAAACCATATTCCATGACTTTCAAAACCATATTCCATGACTTTCAAAACCATATCCCATGACTTTCAAAACCATATCCCATGACTTTCAAAACCATATCCCATGACTTTCAAAACCATATCCCATGACTTTCAAAACCATATCCCATGACTTTCAAAACCATATCCCATGACTTTCAAAACCGTATCCCATGACTTTCAAAACCGTATCCCATGACTTTCAAAACCGTATCCCATGACTTTCAAAACCGTATCCCATGACTTTCAAAACCGTATCCCATGACTTTCAAAACCGTATCCCATGACTTTCAAAACCGTATCCCACGACTTTCAAAACCGTATCCCATGACTTTCAAAACCATATCCCATGACTTTGAAAACTATATCCCATAACTTTCAGAAGACGGTCTACCTAACACCAGACCTGTTGTGTCTGAGGTCTACCTAACGCCAAACTAAATTAATAGAAGCCATAAGTAGCAAAGGTCTGGAACGTCATTCACTCAATACCAGAACTTACTTTCTTTTCGAAGTTTTTTCGAAACATACGAAACCTTACGATAAGTTCAGCAAAAGAGTAACTAAAATGAAGTCTTTTTAGTATGTCTCGTTACGTAGCTTTGGTTAAGCCAGCAAAGGCCACCCTACAGACGACAAGCACTTGACAAGTCGCCAAGAACCAATATGAAATCGGACTGCACAAATCGTATAAAATTAAAGATCAGTAGGATCTAAAGATCTAATTCAAAATGTACAAAAGTTCGAATTTCTCAGCCCCAACTTTCCGACGCAAAAATGGAATTCATACATTGACCACAAACCTCACAACAGCACATCGGCGGTAGCAACACTCCGAGAGTCAACTAATGAATTAAGCTACAGGCACAACGGATCGTATCATGGCAGGAACTTGTGAGTTAGCCATGTATAACCTCAAAGAAGCCTTGCTTACCCAGAGATCGAGTTCAAGTTAGGAGAGAGGTTCGGCAGGCGCTTCTTAGGTGTGGCTAATTTGGGTGCCAATCGATACAAATACCGGAAAAATTTGGTGCCAATCGATACAAATACCGGAAAAATTTGGTGCCAATCGATACAAATACCGGAAAAATTTGGTGCCACTCGATACAAATACCAGAAAAATTTGGTGCCAATCGATACAAATACCAGAAAAATTTGGTGCCAATCGATACAAATACCAGAAAAATTTGGTGCCAATCGATACAAATACCGGAAAAATTTGGTGCCAATCGATACAAATACCGGAAAAATTTGGTGCCAATCGATACAAATACCAGAAAAATTTGATGCCAATCGATACAAATACCGGAAAAATTTGGTGCCAATCGATACAAATACCAGAAAAATTTGGTGCCAATCGATACAAATACCAGAAAAAATTAGTGCCAATCGATACAAATACCGGAAAAATTTGGTGCCAATCGATACAAATACCAGAAAAATTTTGTGCCAATCGATACAAATACCGGAAAAATTTGGGGTAAATCTGAATGATAAGTCAGTTATCGATTTTCCACTTTTTGGTGCCTGAACATAATTAATTGAATCAAAATAAACAAGTTTTCTTTTATGCATTTTTGGTCTCAAATGAGTATTTTACGATTTATAGCGGTAGGTTTAGTTTCGTCTCTGATGACGAATGCGCTCGAATTCGAACAGCTACTCATCAATTTTTTAATTTTTGTTGCTTGAATCATGGTAATAACATCGAAGTAAACAACTTTTCTTCTATACACTTTTTTTGTCAAATGAGTATTTAACGAGGTATAGCGGTAGGTTTGGTTTCATCTTTGATGACGATCGCGCTGGAAGCGTAAGTGCATTGCAGTGTTGCTGTCCGACGTGCTCCTTGAATTACTTGCCGCTTCAAACACTGGAGTTGCGGTAAGTCATTTACCGCTATAACTAATGAAATACTCATTTGAGACGGAAAGTGCATAGAATAAAACTGGTTTATTTCGATCTAATTAACTATGCTTAGGCATTCAAATTTGCGAAATCAACAACTGACATATCCTTCAGATTTACAAAATTTGGTGCCCATCGATACAAATACCGGAAAAATTGGGTGCCAATCGATATAAATACCGGAAAAATTTGGTGCCAATCGATACAAATAACAGATATTGGTACGAGATGAACTGTGCTCTGGACTGAAAACTACCAGATTTGGTAAATGTGTAGCGTTGGTCAGTAATCGATTTTCCACTTTTCGGTGTCTATTCGTAGTTAATTAGATCGAAATAAACAAGCTTTATTCTATGCACTTTCCGTCGTAAATGAATATTTTACAAGTTATAGCGGTAAATGACTTACCGCAACTCCAGTGTTTGAAGCGGAAAGAAATTCATCGATCCCGTGGTATGGCAACACTGCAATGAAGTCTCGCTTCCAGCCCGATCGTCATCAAAGACGAAACCAAACCTACCGCTATACCTCGTTAAATACTCATTTGACGAAAAAAGTGTATACAAGAAAAGTTGTTTATTTTGATGTTATTACCATGAATCAAGCAACAAAAATTCAAAAATCGATGAGTAGCTGTTTATTTGAGCGCATTCGTCATCAAAGACGAAACTAACCCGGTCAAATTTTACTTTAATGTTGTCAAAGATTTTCATAATTTCGTTGCGAAGAATCAATAAAGGAACACATTTAAAAATGTTTTACATGAAAGACATTCTGCTCGCTGATGCGTTATTTTCGAATTATTCAACTTTGAAGTTGGCTTGTGCGTGCCAGGAAAGCGTGCGCACCTAGCGATATTTAATTAATAACAGAAGCTAACCCCTTATTACAAACGTAAAGAGGTTGGGTCGTGAGGGGTAGTCACAGTTCTTTTAGTGAAAATTATAAATAAAGGTTTCTAGTGACGTCCGTTTACATCGACTCCAAGGTGGCTGCCGCCATGGCGCCACCCAGTTCCCAAGATGGCGGCAGCCATCGTTAACGGAGTCGACGTTAACAGAGGTCACTAGAAACCTTTATTTATAATTTTCACTAGAAGAACTGTGGCTACCCTTCACGACCCAACCTCTTTACGTTTGTAATAGGGAGTTAGCTTCCGTTTCTATTGCTAAAACAATGACTGTTTTTGCGCAAAAAAAGCCATTCAGGAGCGCCGTTCGTATAACTTCAAACTTAAATAACTCGAAAACTAATCATTTGCGAGCACATTGTCATTCGTGTAAAACGTCTTAAAATCGACTATATTACCTATCTAAAGCAATGAAATTATGAAAATCGTTGACAACATTTGAAGTAAAATTTGACCACTAAACCTACCACCATAACTCGTTAAATACTCATTCCAGACGGAAAGTGCATAGAAGAAAACTTGTTTATTTTGGGTAAATGTAAAGGACTTGACCATAATCGATTTCCCACTTTTTGATCAACAATGACTGATAATTAAACCAAAATAAACAAGTTTTCTTCAATGCACTTTCCGTCGGAAATGAGTATTTTAAAAGTTATGGCATTAAATGAGTTACCGTAACTCCAGTCTTTGAGTCGGGGAAAAATATACCGCGCGGTCCGACGTGAAAGTAAACAGGCGTTCCCGCGCGCCAACCAAGCCGACGAAGAGCAAACCCCCTATTACAAACGTAAAGAGGTTGGGTCGTGAGGAGTAGCAACAGTTCTTTTAGTGAAAATTATAAAACGAAAAGAACTGTGGCTACCCCTCACGACCCAACCTCTTTACGTTTGTAATAGGGTGATGCACAATGGAGTTCCGGTAACTCATTTAATGCCATAACTTTTAAAATACTCATTTCCGACGGAAAGTGCATTGAAGAAAACTTGTTTATTTTGGTCTCATCAACAATATTTGTTGATCAAAAAGTGGAAAATCGATTATGGTCAAGTCCTTTACATTTACCTTATTTTGATTCAATTCATTAGGTTTGGGCACCGAAAAGTGGAAAATCGAGAACTGTCATATCCTTCAGATTTACCAAAAATTCTTTAGTTTATGACAATTTGAATAATTTGAGAAACCAGAGAATTTATAACCAGGCATTAATTAGAAAAAATGGACACAAAGTCGATAAACTAAATTAAACTCAATACAGATAAGTACGTTTATTGTGAAAACGGAGACTATTTACCGTCTCCCAGACACTACAGCAACACATCAACTTAAAAGAAATATGGCTTATAGAAAGAAGTCTATCATTTAGAAAAACGGAGACTATTTACTGTACTTTCTCAAAAGCACTATAATCACAAGAACTTTAGACGACCGTTTTACTTCAACTTCTACTCAAATTTCGGGTTTGCAGCTCACAGCACTAGACGCCACTTGCACTTAGCACGTTCGCTGCCGCTGAAAAAATTGTTGAGATAGTTGAAATACTGTCCATTCACACCGATAAGTAAATGAACTATTTACCTAGTGGTAAATTGGCAGTGAACGAGTTAAGGAAGAACTTCCGTTACCACCGTAGGTATAGTGTGACGTTTCACATAGGATGTTCCTCAACAAAAGGAGCATTCATAAAAATCGGACCAAAACTTCCCGAACGCAACACTCCGCAGTACAGTTTCGGCACAGATAAATACCTTCAAATAATATGATTTCGACACAAATAATGTCACTCTGGTGAATTCGAGTGAGAGAATCGAAATACCTAGTGTATGTCAGGATCGTGCGTCTAGAAATATTTCATAGCAAAGTTGCGTTTTTTAGGCTTGACGCTATTTATGGTTAACACCACTATGAACAATCTGATACTATATTATCGGTGTTTATTTATGAAATATGGGATATGCCTAAAATAACCATAGATCAATTTTTGAGAACTTAAATGGGCAAAATCATCAGAGGTACTGAATAGCTTAAGAGCCCAAGTCAACAGTAAAGAAGAAAGACCCAGGAACGCCATGTAAAAAATTTGATTCCTTTACAAGCACGATGAGATGTAGACTATATTCAATCAAATTTAGGCAGGAATCGAGATTTTGTTGCAAATCCGAAAGCATCCAGCGAACGATCGCTAAGTGAACAACAAAGATAAATTCGGAATTTTACATCAATGCCCATTTAATGTTTGACCTTTGAATTTTGCACAGCGTAAGTTGACGTCACCTCTCAGTGAATCGACGATGTCTAAAAGTACAGTAACGACAACAATATTACTGCCCGTTGTTCATGGTTTGGTGCAAAGCACCAAAATACTAAATTTTAATAGATGCATATTATTCGATTGACTTCATAAATGACCAAACGAAGCACAGATCTCTCACGTGACGATTTTCCTGGATTCCACACACCCGTCCTTCCGGTTTCGCGGGCAGGATAAGATAGGCACAAATAAATGAAGGTCTTTTTTAGATTTACATACCGATAATTTCTGTTTATTGGCCACCGCATGAAGATTGAGGTGGATAATACATGCGTTGGGACAAACAGAAGAGAACACATGCCTTATGACATGGAAGATAACGGCACTGCCACGTGAGATCGACTCCAAACCAAGTCTATTCTAGCGTTAGCTGGAAGATGGTTCTGCTTTGTTCGAGCATCTCTATCAGATGCAGCCGTATTCTTGGGCTTTACTAAATATTTTTTACTTTGGCTTCATATTCTGGAATTTTCCTTGATCTTCTCCATTTTTATGTAATATTCTCGATCTTTACTTCATATTCTGGAATTTTATTTCATATTCCTGAATTTTACTTCATATTCCTGAATTTTACTCAATATTCTTGAATTTTATTCCATATTCTTGAATTTTATTTCATATTCTTGAAGGTTATTTCATATTTTTTAATTTCATTTCATATTCTTGAATTTTACTTCGAATTCTGGAATTTTATTTAATGCTCTAGCATTTAACTAAATACTGTTGAATTTTATTCGGTTCCTGATATTTTACTATATACGGTCAGAGTATCCCAAATATATTTGAATTTAGTTAATAATTTGTAAGCGAATATTAATATTTCTTGATTTTATTTGATATTCTGAAGCCTTCATTATTATTCTTGAAATGCTTTGAATATTCTGAGATTTCAATTCTCTGACGGTCTATTTTTTATTATCGGATTGTACTTTATTTTCTTGCGATTTCTTCTTATTCATAGACTTTTCCAAACATGGGATTTGCGTATTGTATTTAGCATTAATGGATTCAACTAATTGTTCCCAATATTCATTTACCTATTCGATTTTCCAAACGTTGCTGGATTTCACTTAATATTCTCAGATATTGATATACATATTCTAATATTTTGGCATTTATAAAATATAATTAAATTTTATTCATTATATCACCTAGCAGAGGCCTAAAATTCTGAACAAGTTTTAACCATGAGCATTAGTGCACTGTCAGTGGGTGGGGAACACCCGATGAATTCAATAGTCAGAAAAATATCTGCTGAACATTTTGGGTATATTTTTCATGCAGAAACTCATTAACATTGTATAATTATCCCATTTCGAATATGTTCTGTTCACCGGATAGCTATCTTCCAGCGTTTAACACGAATGATGAGTACAGTGAGCATCACGGTATCTGAGTACCACCCACCGAACACTTAACGTCAATATTGCTGGGCTTTCGTCTTTTTGTTCCCATTCCAGTTAAGTATGAGCCAACACAACTTCCCTTTTAATGCCTACACTGCCTTGAACACCAACATTTCCACATTTCCGTGAAGACTCGCACTTACTCGTACACACACTTCAATCAACAGAAAAAAACACAAACACATACTTGAGTATCCGACACGTTCACACACCAACACTGACCGGAACACCGACTTACCCTGAATACCACTCACCTGCAAAATGGTACCGCAGCAAACACTCGTCACCACAACCTTCCACGAACTGGTCCTATATCCAAGCAATATTTTAATTGGCTAAATCAACTAGTGCATTGTTCTTTTCAAGTCATGTGAGGTTTTTAGCTAGCGCAATCTTGGAGTGTTAAGCGCATTTCCGTCAGCTTTTCTTAAGGAAATGAAGTGTTGTAATTTAAAGTTAAATTCCTAGGCAAACTTATTCGTCGGATTATAATAAATTTTTGTGACAATTGTCTGGTCACGAAGAGAATGCAGTTATAACTGAGCATTATATTGACCGAGTTTTGTTGAGTCGGCAATGATTTTATTAACAACTTGGATGCTCACAATCAAATGCCATTCTAGCGACTTTAAGTGACCAAATGGGTAAGAAATGACGTCGTAAAGCCCTTCCAGCACTGAACAAAAAGCATTTCCTTGCCAACTCAGTCAAATTTCTTCCAAAACTTTACTATATAGGTTGGGAATGCTCAAAGGACTTGATGCTCTGAACAAATTGCCTTGCCGTCATGGCAGGCAAACTCTTTTAGTTGTCAAATATGTTTGGAATGCTGTCACAATTAAAGGAATTGAAGCTCGGAACAAATTGCCTTTGAGATCCTGGCACGATAACTCACTTTTCTGAGTTGTCAAATGGGTTGGTAAGGCTGTTGCAATTAAAGGCCTTGTTAAAAAAACAAAATACTTCCGCCGTTCTGATTGCGACAAGCTCATTTTAATTCATCGAATGGGTTAAGAATGCCGATGTTATTAAAGGACTTGCTCAACACAAAGCCCTTCCTTCGTTTTGACTGAGGCGAACTCCTTGCAATTTATCGGATGGGTTAGGAATGTGATGTCATTAAAGGACTTTCTCAAAACGAAACACCTCCGTCGTTCGACTGAGGCGAACTGCTCTCACCTGCGAACCTGGAGCCAGACGACTCGACCTGTACACCACAGTCGGTCTGATCTTCGCCCTGACTGTACCTGTAACAACAAAACAAAAGTTACAGTCCACTCAAATGATGAGTGAGAGGCGCAAATTTTGCATTCAAACAATCTTACAAGAAAATAAAAAATTACAGTCCACTCTACAAATTTTGCATTCAAACAATCTTACAACAAAATAAAAAGTTATAGTCCTCTCAAATTAAGAATGAGAGGTACAAATTGAGCATTGACACCAGCTTACAAAAAAATAAAAGTTACAGTCCACTCAAACGAAGAGTGAGAGGTACAAATTTTACACAGAAACAATCCTAAGACAAATCATTTACGCGAGGAAGAACTGCTCTGGCGGCACAGCCCACACGAACGATTTTGGGAAAGAGGAATTTCCGCAGTCGAAAATTACCTGCAAAATAATTTTTTAGCAACAGACTAGATCTTTTTAACATACAATACAAAACGCATGAAAGCTATGCTGCGTTAAATATTAAAAAGTGCTACTGACATTTTCCTCCACTCTAAAGTTGCTAACATGTATTTGTATTTCTGTAGTTTTGTAAAATGCATTTTTGCACCAGTATTTGAAAATTTCCAGTAAGATGAAAGGATCAAGCCATAATTATCACATCAGAAATATTTACTTTGACGACTGTGTCTTTACCCTTAAACGTCAGAATTTTTGTACGCATATTACCGTTAACAGAACCACCGTCACTAAACTGGCGCTGGCACCAGGCAGGCACCAATATCAGGATGAGAAAGGAACTGCCACTCAGCAGTGAACTCCAAAGAACACATCAGGGAACTGATTTAACGATAACGAAAAATACAGTATATTGTGGGTCTTTTTGAAAAAGGACACTGGTGTCCTCTCGGGCGTTAAAGGGTTAACTTGAACTATACGGAGCGGCTCATGCGAACTACCGAAAACTGCCCGGCTATTGAGCGAGATCGGTGACTACGATGATGTCATCGTAAGTGGAAGATAACTCGCCAGTTGATTATAAAATCATCCCGTTTTGCAAGCACCACAGCTCATTTCTGACCGCTGCTCCGTCTGTCAAATTTGTTGCCCGTAACTACTCGGAACATCTCACTCCATCCCAGTCTCAGCTCCGTCACCGAGCAGCATTCACTTCTCTAGCTCCTTATTATTATCATCATCTTGTCATTATTATCTTTTTGCTATTTTTCCAGTATTACTAAACCGAGTCTTAGTTAATTATTGATTATTATTCTTATTCTTATTCTATTATTATTATTAGGTTTTTTGCTCTTTTTTTCTAGTTTTCCTAGTCGTAGTCCTAGTTTATGATATTTTATCATTTTCCTATTATTATTTTTTTGCTGTTGTTCCTAATTTTCCTAGTCATAGTCCAAGTTTAGGATAAAATTATTATCATTATTTTCAACTCCTACTTAAGACATCCAATGTGCCCAAAAATTCTTGCGTAATGCCTACCGCCCTCCCACATGCGGCGTTTAGGCGCTCCGCACCGAGCGCGACCTTAACACGATGCCAAAATTTATGTCTGGAGGCTATCCGCGCTAGCGCCAGATATCAAATTCCATGAATTCTCATGAATTTTAAGGCTAAAACATAACGGATAGGTTCAGGATAGGTTAAATTAGGTTAGAATAGGATGGGTTAGATAAGCTAGGGTGTGATTCAATTAAATTAAAAAATAACGAACATTAACCGGTAATTCTAAAGCATCAACGACGATTTATTATTATTATTATCAATATTATTATTATTATTATTATTATTATTATTATTATTATTATTATTGAAATTATTATTTTTTCATTAGTACAGGGCTTCTGACATTCCAGTCATTACCACTAATATGGAATGCTCCTTTTGTTGTAGTCAAATGTTGGTAATTAGGAACTTCATGATAAAACACGCTCTTTAATGTATTGTTAATAATAAATCGGTGAAAAAATGTCCGTAATGCTAAACAAATTAAGTGCATCAAAAAGCATCTAGAAGAAAAACACATAAATTAATGCAGAAAAGTATTGTTTACTAAGTACATTTGACATCCCATGGCAGCTGAACATGAAACAAAGACCAACAAATTAACGATGGTCAGAGTTTGACTCACAGTCGAACGTGGAGACCTCACCAAATCTATTGTAATTTTGACAGCCATCTGTTCATCTCACAGAGAATTTTTCTAACGCAACTACAATTGTTTGATGAGCTGATAACTGAATCCAAACGGGCCACATCGTGTGCAGCTGCATTGATCACTTCCATAGACAGCGGCAGCTACTGCACAGCACACAAATCTTGTCACAAACTCAAAAGTACATCACCGTAAAGTGTACGGTCAGTACGAACACACAAATCTTGTTACAAACCCTACAGTACATCACCGTAAAGTGTACGGTCAGTAAAAACTCACAAATCTTGTTACAGTCTCAGTAGTACATTGACGCAAAGGGTACGGCTATCGTTGTTACAAATATTTAATACTATCATAGCATCAGTTCTAGGAGGTAATGCGTCACCTGCATATATCAAGTGCAAATCAATAACTTCTCCTGAAAAAATAATTGTAGCCACCGAACAAATAAACAACGCTATTCCTAAAATAGCAGCCATAAAAATAGCAGTTTTACTGAATAAAGGAACAACGATTCGATCCGACGCGCTGAAACCTTTGGAAATTAGTTTCGAGAGCAAAAGAGTCCGAACGAAATGCTGCGACGGAGTTGCGTAGACTTTGCGCAGGTCATTGCTCCTGCCGACTTGTTGCCGAGGTCAACGACATCACACCGCTAGAGGGCCTCTGCACCTAAATTTATTACTTACATCTACCTACCGAGGAGAAAATTCTGAACATTTGTTTATGAATATGCCACAATACCTTCTCGGTTTTTGGAGCCACTGTGCACCTGCGGGTGCATTTTGTGATTGTATTCGTTATTTGAGATATTTAGATATTTGTATGAACTAAAGATGGCTTCAAAAAGATAAAGTGAAGCTCAGTACGCAGGCTGCTCAGTTTTTTAGTGTATTATAATGCTGGTAATTTCTTGCTACAGGCCTTTGCTTCTTCAAATAAAGCAATACTGGAGAGAGACCCTTAATGAGACAGAGTTCGACGTACCCCGTGAACAATCAGACACTATCTCGTTAAGTTTGGAATTATAAAATCTTGGAAAAATTTTACGAAAAAGCCAAATATCTGAAAAAAATTGTCACCGTCGAATTATGAGAAAAGTACTCGAGGCAGACCTGCAGAAAAGCAAAGGATCCATCTTGAGCGCGCTAAAAGAAAAATAGCCAAGACCACACAAGCTGCTGAACCTTATCTGATCAGCACGCAACTACCCGGGTTGTGGACTTAACATCAGCCTAGGTTCTCTTCACCATGAAAATCCGGTTGAAATCCAATATTAAATAAAGTCTTCGAACCATATGACGCTATTTCGGTTTCGCTCGTTTGGTCTGGTCGGCATTTCGAGGTTGAAAACGACTCAAAATTACCATAGACGTTTGATCAATTACATTGCACGATAAATTAAGGTTTTCTCATATAAATTTGCCGTCAAATAATTAAGAGAGCGTGTTTCACTAAGATATATATTTACAGCGCCCTCATCATACCCGAGAATTGACCGAGAAGTATCAACAAATTGTCGTTCTGAGTCGAAGATTCAGTATATTTAAGGAAATGTGTTCCACAGCGACAATCTTATCTACTTCATAACTTGATTAATTGAAGAAAAATTACTCTCTTAGGTATTTCTGATTCTCATCGGAATAAGGTGATAAGAATCTAATCTGGATCTAATTTTTGGTACATGTCTATGTATGCTAATACGTAATAAATACGGCTAAACTATGAACGTATGTCATGAGTATGAAATACAAGTATATCGAATTTTCATGCAAATTGAAACACCGTGAAAGAGTTACGTAAGAAAAATAATTAAAATCAAGAGTAAAGCTGCGGTGTATTATTTCAAATATCCTGATCATACTTATATACCTTGTCTAGATTTATATATCATACACGCTTCTTAGAGAATCTAACAATTTGGCAAAATGTACATGGGAATACGATACCCAAACAGGCCATTTCGTGTTCTTTTCAGCATCCAAATAGTTTTCGGCCATTACGCGCAAGTCCCTCAGTCCTGCTTGGGACCCGTGTTCAAAAGGCGTCATGACTCCATTTTTTTGTTCAAACCACGAATTTATTAAATATTATGGACTACGATACCATGAGGTAGCATTTCATCGTAAAACGTTTCTTGATTCGTAGGAGAATTAGATCTGAATGCACGCAAAGCGAGCGGTCAATTGAAGATATTAGGAAGTTTCAACATCATTTAACTTCTTTACGCAGGGTTACCAAAATTGCTTTTTTATGGAAAAGAATATCAAAAAAGGCATTTCTTAGATATAGTTTAGCTAAAAAAATTGACCAGTAAATATTTCATAAACAATATCAAATTTCAAGAATTTCGGCCAGAAAAATGTCCGGCAATCTTGCATGAAAATGCTTAGCTTTGCTAATTTAAGCAAACAGATAAAAAAATAAATGAATGAAACTGGGACCAAATTTGGAAAATTGGTAATTGAAAACCTAACCTCCAAAAACTTACTGAAAACCCCATTCCAAAAACTTAACGCTGATAACTCCATTCCAAAAACGTAGCGCTAAAAATCCCATTCCAAGAACTCGACACCGAAAACCCCACACCAAATTCCATAACAAAAAGGCCGAAGATAAGAATTGGGGGGACACAAAGACACGAACCAGGCAGCCGAGTGCAAACGAACCAACACCTGGGGACCGAGAGGGAGGACGCGAGAAGAGAGAGACCGTAAGGTGGACACCGCCGCCTCTCTAGCACCGTTGCTACCTCCGGCTGCCGCCTCGCGCGTAGCGGGGGCAGCTACAGCCGTAGTGGCGGTGGTGTTTGAGGTCGCGGCAGGAGGAGTTGTAGCGACAGTAGCACTAATGGTCCGCAGTAGTAGTAGTGGTCGTAATAGATATTAGTAGTAGTACTAGTTGTGGTAATGGCCGCATGAGTGTGTAGGAACAATAGCTTTAACAGTTTGTTGTAGTAGTAGTAGTAGTAGTAGTAGTAGTAGTAGTAGTCGTCGTAACATCAGTAGTTGGAGTTGTAGCAACAGCAGTATGAGCGTAAAGAACATAAACATTAGTAGTTCGTAGTAGTAGTAGAAACGGCAGCATTTGTAGTAATAACAGCAGCATCGGTAACGCACCATAAGTGGTAGTAACAGCAGCACTTGTAATTGTAACAGCATCAGAAATAGTACCATTAGCATCATTAGATGTTACAGCAACATTAGTGGTAGCGACAGCATCATTAACACAAGTAAGAGCAATATTAGTGGTAATAACAGCAACACCAGCAGTGGTCACAGCATCTACTCAAACAGCTGCTGCGGTAAGGGTACCGAATCAAAAATTGGGAGCGGCAGGTGATTCATGGTTGCAGCTGACAGTAACAGCAAAAAAACCTATGCAGTTCTAACAACTTCAAAAAACGTAATGTACCTGAAACGAATTCAATCGATGACAACAAGTGTCGCAATTTCCAAGTTCAGTTACTCGGGCCGTGGTACGATCGTATTTAGATGAGGTTGAGCATGCGGTCGTGTTCGGCAAGAAAGGTTCGCTGTTTGAAAATCGTAATTTTCTTAGCAAAAACCAACCGTGAAATGCATCAGTACAAGCAGCAGCAGCTTTTGGTCTGTACAAGTCAAACGTAAGACGCTTGAACAACTTTTTTCACTGGAGTTGTTCTTTTTCTTTCCGTCGTACGGCAGTCAGTTTCTAAATTCACGCAGGGATCCGCCGTAGGATAGAATAAAAACTGAACGGATTTTGCCACATTAGTTCTTGATAAATGAAACATAAGATAGACTTCAGCTACACGATTGACCACAGGCACGTAAATACAGTAATGTTTAAATTAATGGAGAAAACGTGTAAAGGCATCGGTCAAAATTAGAAAAGAATGCAACAACAAATGCGCACACGCACAATGTAGAGCAAAATTAACTTCCCCAGAAGACACGTGCAACACAAATCAGGTAAGTACACAGACACTGCACAGAAAATTACGAGTACATGTTGAAGTTTACGCCACTACAGAGCTTGTATGTCAATATGTAGGTAGTGCTCACATATGGCAGGTGTCAACCATATCATTTCACATCTGCACCCTCCAAAAGAGGAACGGAGTAAATACAGATAGAAAAAGGCCAATCTCCCTATTCTGGTAATGATTGAGGACTATGCCCGTGAGAGCAACGGAGAAATTCATGTAAATTCTTTCAATCAATTTGTCGGTGTCAAAAACAGTGCCTCTATACGATTGATTATTTTGCATAGAATCAATGAGGGAAGGGAAGAGATGACGCGTCTGTGTGCTCATTACCTTCGAGCCCGTCTGTAGGCAGTCATTCTGGGAGGTGTAGCAGCAATAAAAGGGTGAAACAAAAGGTCAGTGAAACAAAAGGGTTATCAAATCGGGCTTGAACTCAACACGCAGCTAAACTTAATAGCTACGTAAATAGCGAAGGAAAAGAGACCTATTCAAGTCATTGATGAGTCAAGTACTGATATTTAGGGTCAATAATAGATATAATGCATTGTCGTAGGTGTACTTTGCATTAATTATTAAGAATTTATATAATCAGACCTAAAAGGAAGTAGTTGCACCTATCTATATAATATTACGACGATGCACGATGTGCACAACTATACTCATACTCAAGAATTATTTCAAGATATTATATTTTGTAGGTGACACGGTTATCGAACTATGGTTTAACTTATGATCGTGGTTCAGAAATGGTCAGAGAATTGAGCGAACGATACCACCGAGGTGCAGGAGGAGAAATAAAAAGGATCTCCAGTCAGTCTTGAAACCATAATTTTAACCGTCGAGTGATTGTCACATTTTACCACAGCAATCCCTCACAGTTCGTCCCAAGTTATCGTTCCACTACAGAAAGATATTAGCATCAAAACCCGCTCTAAAACTTAACGAACAAGATTAACTACGGAGTGCAGACAAATTGAGTAAAGCCTTCAAAAGAAACAATCCACTTTTGCAACCATACACGCAAAAACTTTACATGAATGAGCCAAGTGCGCTTTCAAATACCGTAAAGAAATAGTATCTATCTCCAGTTTCAGTTTTTAAATACTGTAATCTGATGATTACACCGGCTTTCATTCTTCCCTTTCTTTCCCTTAATAATTCCTTACCATATCATCTATTTATAAAAATACCTCCTTAGAGACACGTTTATTTCTTCTGTAGGTCACTGTCGCAGAATCGGGGTAAAGGTGTGACATATGATCAAATGGTAAAAACTCGATCATCATAGTTACTCCAGTGGCGCGGCTGTTCCACACAATAACGTATGCAAATAACCCAAAATAATTTCCAAAAACAGAAACACACATCGACGAACATATACTTTACGATAAATCAATTCATAATCATACTTCACATGCTAGCCATGTTTACTTCTCATGCTCTCAAAAGTAAAATTAAAACAGCGATTAGTTATCCAAGTACACTGCTGCTCGAATAAATAGGAGTAATTTTCCCTGCAGCTGATGGAGTCCATGCTGTTCGAACAACTAATTGGTACATGTGGAATATCAGTCGCAACTTGTAAAATAACTTACAGTTGATTTCTTTCCGACTTCAGGTGTCCTTTTATTTACGGTACAGATTTCTATCGATGTTGCTCAGACCTCGATATCTGGTTTGGCCCTATTCAGATTACAACTGATCTTCTCTATTCTGAATTCAAATTTAGGTAATTCTACCTTATCACAATATTCCACCTGGAATTGACCCCGATGAATCCAACCTTGCAGTATTTAATTTAATTCAACCATTTTTGGTGAAATCGTTACAGAAGTAAATTGTAAAATTTAAGCAAAAATGCAAGAAGTTCTAGATGAAGAAATGGAAACGGAAATTCAAGAAATACTGTTCATTCTTTTTAGTTTTCTGTTGAATTCCGAAGAAGATTCAGCAACAAAATCTTAAATTTGAACGCAGGCTTCCCTACCAGGACGTGACAAGATACTTCTAAAAACAGGAGTCAAATTAAAAAAAAAATAAATTGAATGGAGAATAGAAATTTCAATCGACTACCATGAGAAATACATACCAAACATTTAATCCCTTAATTTAATCCCCCACCAACTTCAGAAGATGGAGGAGTACAGAAAACCTCGCGGTCATTGCGGAAGGAAAATGCTCGACCTCAGAAGAGAAAGTCCAAAAAAAGAGAAGATGATCACGCAAAAAAAAATAAATAAGAAGCCTAATGATGGCCCGAGATGTATAGCAGTGTGTCACTTGATTGAAGCAAAATCGGGCAAGAAAGAGGGTGAGGAGGCGCTGTGGACCGAGAAGTGAAGCAGTGTGTCAATGAACTCCCCGCAAGGTGAACTTGAGGTCGGCCATAGCTTCTCCGGCGAGCTTACGGCCAACACAACTTCGCATTTCGAAGAAGAAAAGCTGACGGTTTCCAGCGTCATCTAAACGGGGTAAGAAGTTTTGCGCGCAACAGATGCGATGCGACAAAAAACTATAGCGCAGGATTGGTCAACGTTAACATACGTAGTTGGAAATTAGAATTATAATAGGAACAAACTTTGATGTGAGTTCGCATCTGTGTGAACGGCAAAGTAAGCCTAGAAATATTCTTTTGCGACGATTGATAAATAAGAACAGTAAATATCTGCACCGTCACGACGATGCAGAATATGAATTACCTAGATTTTACTCATCAATATCAAATCGACAAAAGTTGAACCTCGGAGACTTCAAGTACACTGTTGAAAACTTCTCAAGTAAAAACTAATTCACCGAAAAGACTGCAAATACAAGATAACTCAGCGAACAAAGGTGAACCAAAGGTTCATGGAAGAAAACCCACTCAAAAAGAAGAAACCTCAAAAAATGAGCTTGGAAACACAAGTCCCACTTCTGGGGAAAGGTTTCCAGAAGCCTCGAGAGAAGAAAAGGATCTTTAAACGACCACCATGGAAGAAGTGAAGCAGTGTGCCAGTGTGCAAGGTGATCCAAAGGCCGGGGAGGTGTGAGACAGCGGGAGTCGAGAACTGGAGGTTGCTAACGGTTCAGGCGGTCGGTTGCGGCGTGGCGCTGGAGTCCGTTAGTCGTACAGCCCGAGGCAACCGCTTGCTTACGGTAGGCGTAACGGTCGGTGACGTCACGGACCTGCTGCCACCACTACGGAGCGATCCAGTCGGGATGGGTTGCTGGTGGTGAGGAGCTTTGATGGTGGTGCGGGGCCGCGGAGACTGGCGAAGTTCCTCGAGCTGCAAGTTGCCTTTATGATGCTTGACGGGATGTGTTAGGCTTTCTTTTGAGAATGAAATGTTGCTTTTTAAACAAGCACATTCATAACCTTTGCGGTCACAAGACAAAGGGTTATTAGTATCCTCGAATGCTTTTTAACTAAGGATGTTTCTCGAATGCTCCTAAACAAGCCTTAATGTTTCATAACTGAAGATGGAATTCTAACATTCTAAAACTTCTGCAAAGAAAGATAATACAAATGTTCATTTTTACTTTGGTTCTCTTTTTTATCTTTAGTATGTTTACATTTAAATACAAATTTTTTTAACTTCTTAACTTCAAATAACTCGGAATTTATTGGAAACTTAAGCAATGGTTTCAGTTTAATACATTGACTGTTTGGGGACCCACTGATGGTCACTAAGTGGATTTCTATAATGCGTGTGATCCACCGGTGGTAAGAAACCGAATTTTCACGTGCACTTCAAAAATAAAATAGAGGCAAGCACCGATTGACCTTTCGGTATAATTATGTTGAAAATTGAAATCGAACTTTAGTATAGAGTAATGTAACATGTGTTTAGAATAAAAGGGCCGGTTAAACTAGGGGACATTTCGGCCGTGAGGCGCGACACGTGTATATGAGGCCCACCACTGAGTCTCATATTTGTGTATGGTTTATACGAAGTTCTCTATTCGCCACGGTAGTAACGAGGCTCTTGAGTGTCGCGCATAACGAATTCGATCAGAGCGAATCGGGAATTTCGTATACACACACACAAATATGAGACTCAGTGGTGAGCCTCGTATACACGTGTCGCGCCTCACGGCCGAAATGTCCCCTAGTGTAAACGGCCCTTAACGCGTTAGATAACTGGTGGCCGATTTGGATGAATTATCGAGGTCGGTTCTTATGGAAGCACGTATTCTTTCAATGTTTTTAGTGAAAACAGTGAAACGTTTGCACACACCGTATCACAGAAGGAATATTCGCCCAGTAGAAAGGATCTTCAAACGACCACCGTGGACGGAGTGATCCACAGGAAATCGTTTCCACTTGAAACCTACAAGAAGAATGCGTACTTTAAAGTAACCAACGAGTTCACCGATATGTTGACCCGATGGTAACTGTTTAGGGTTATTTTTTTCCTTCTTCGGCTTGGCTCAGGAGACACAAATGTTGCTTCGAGTGCAGCTGTGGTGCTCTCGTGGCGTGGCAGCTGCCGTGATCCCTCCTGCAGCTGCTGCAGCTGTTGCAACTGCAGCACACACAACTGTTGCAACTGCAGCACATACAACTGCTGCAACTGCAGCACACATAACTGCTGCAACTGCAGAACACAGTACAACTGCTGCAAGTGTTGCAACTGCAGCACACAGTACAACTGTTGCAACTTTTACAACTGCAGCACAGCAGCACATGTTACAACTGCTGCAACTGTTACAACTGCTGTACGCAGGACAACTGCTGTACGCGGTACAACTGCTGTAACTATTACAAGTGTTGCACATGTTATCGGTGGTGCAGATGTTACAAGTGCTGAAATCATTAAAAGAGCTACAAATGTTAAACATGCTGAAATTGTTAAAAGAGCTACAGATGTTACCAGTGCTGCAGATATTACCAGTGCTGCAGATGTTTCCAGTGCTGCAGATGTTACCAGTGCTGCAGATGTTACCAGTGCTGCATATGTTACCAGTGCTGCAGTGTTACAAGTGTTGCAGTGTTACAAGTGTTGCAGTGTTACAAGAGCTGCAGTTCGACTCACAAACAAAGGATGCGCTACAAGTAAAGCGGGGCTTCACCCTCTCGCTACACACACACACACACACACACACAAACATGCACGCCTATTCCACGGGTTGATAAACATCTGTCACACAAGCAAGCACATCATCATATAAGTACATGCTTAAGAGTTCAAGCATTTCGTAAGCACCACCGCACGTCAATAGGGGTTCAGCGAAAATCATAAAAAAAGGTTTACATCTAATACAACCTAGTCAGAAGATACCAAACGACATCGGTCTGAATTTTACTCTTCTGAATTTAGGCATCATTCGTTTTCTCCACAAGTCAAAAAGCCGATAAAGTTGGTGAAAAGCTAATAAAATTATTGAGAACCGAATAAAATTGTTGAGAACCGAATAAAATTGTTGAGAAGTCTGTAGCATTGTTGAGAACCGAATAAAATTGTTGAGAAGTCTGTAGCATTGTTGAGAAGATAATAAAATTGATGTACTCAAGTACCATCAAACGCAAATACCGGCAGTGGAACATCAAATGAATAGCATTTCCTGTTCTTAAATTAATCTCGACATTTACGTACCGAAGCAAGTTTCATCGCATCATTCAATTTGGTTCATTTTTCTACACATCCAGAATAGCGTTTTCCGTTTTCAAATTAATTTTGATTTTGAAATATCGCTGCAAGTTTTATCGAATTTTTAAATGTCTGCTGATTACTAATGCATTTTTGTTTTTGCGTGAGATGCAACTAAGTTTTCTTTTGTGACATTTAATTATCTTAGACACTCTGTTCTTTTTACTGATTGATTTTATTAGGCTTGTGCCTAATAAACACATTAAAACAAAATGCATAAGCAATAAGTAAT
The DNA here is from genome assembly GCA_030386875.1 of Morinoia aosen. NCBI lineage: Eukaryota > Metazoa > Arthropoda > Malacostraca > Amphipoda > Talitridae > Morinoia > Morinoia aosen. Next base: position 66,851,737 of record CM059565.1, on the reverse strand, counting down.
CAAAAATTGAATGCATTTTTTGGGGGACACCGGGTATTTGGCTCGTTTTAAACCAGTTCGCTGAGCACCACAGCCAAAATATCCTAGCAGCTGAGCCGGACATTCAGCTGTTGCTGAGATATTAACTTGCCTAGGCCGCCTTCATATAGAGTACCTCACCCTAATTATCCGTCTTGCAGTGGAAAAACCAGCCTGCCTAACAAAACCAGCAAAATAGTTGACTTGCTCTGTATTCTAATAACTAACATAACAACTGACCCACCCAGTCTTATACATATTAGTAAAAGGACATATAATAATACATATAGCATTACAAATACATATGGTATTACTAATACATATGGTATTGCTAATACCACCCGGACATTTTAGTACATACTAGGACATTGCATTCACGATGACGAGTTACAAGAGCACAATCGACGCGAAGTTTGCAGCTGTGGGACGCTTTTCTCCAGGCGCGGCGGGTAAAAGTTTAAGTTAACGGTGCAGCCAGCAGCCCTCAGCCCTCTGTGCTGGGCGTCTCCCTCTGGGGTGGCGCTGTGGTGCTCACACGTGATGTGTTCGGCCATGGTTAGCGTTGATGATACGCCACATGTTCTTCTGTGATACGCTTTGTTGATACATGTCATGTTCGGCCATGTTTAGCGTTGATGAAACATGTCATGTTCGTCCATGTTTAGCGTTGATGAAGCGTTACAAGATCGGCCATGTTTAGCGTTGATGAAACATGTCATGTTCGTCTATGTTTAGCGTTGATGAAGTGTGACATCTTCTGCTGCGATAAGCATTGATGAAACATGTCATGTTCTTCCTTGATAAGCATTGATGTAAAATAGCATATTTATCCATGTTTAACTTTGATGAAACGTGACATTTTTCCGCGCATACTCTTGATGAAATGATTTGTTTTTCATATTTAACCTTGATGAAACATGACGTTTTGTTCCCAGTTTAAAGTACTTTACCTCTGAATAAAAAAAAAAGTTATAAATTTTACATTTGGGTTTTCGCTCATTTTAAAGTTAGAAAAGCAAACGTAAAATTCCTTACACATTTAAAATGCAAGTCTAATTCAGAATGAGTTTTTAAATTTTATTCTTAATTTTTATCCAAAGTGAAGGTGACATGCGTAATTTTTAAATTCCCCATTTTACAATGAGTGTTCTTTTGGGATAAATTAATACTTGAAAAATTATGATTCAGGTTCGAATTTACGAGTCTCATTCAGAATGAGTTTCTTTGCTGAATTTTAAATTTCATCCACAATAAATTTCATTCACGATAAAATCGATCCTCAAAAAATTTCCGTCCACGATAACTCTCAATCCACGATAAATTTCCATCCCCGATAAATTTCCCCACGACAAATTTCATCCACGATAAATTTCCATCCCCGATAAATTTCCCCACGACAAATTTCATCCACGATAAATTTCCATCCCCGATAAATTTCCCCGCGACAAATTTCGTCCACGATAAATTTCCGTCCCCGATAAATTTCCCCACGACAAATTTCATCCACGATAAATTTCCATCCCCGATAAATTTCCCCAAGACAAATTTCGTCCACGATAAATTTCCATCCCCGATAAATTTCCCCACGACAAATTTCGTCCACGATAAATTTCCATCCACGACAAACACGGAGGCGAGAAATACGGACGCAAAAGTATTTGAGTCATTTTTTACACTGGCTGTCCTTTTCGGGAGCTCTAAAGCTCAGTCCAAATCAAGGTGCTCTCTCTCACCCAGTTCGCACGCTACGTCAAACAAGAAGCATGGAACCCATTCATGACCCATAGCATGGAACCCATAGCATGGAACCCATACAGGACCCATAGCATGGAACCCATACATGACCCATAGCATGGAACCCATAGCATGGAACCCATAGCATGGAACCCATACAGCACGAAGCGTGGGACCCGCCTCACTAATTCACTCAGAAACAAGCTTAATTTATTCAAAAAAATCTAATACAAATCAAAAACACGCGTGAGCTTCTTGAGGTGACGTGGTGACCACACTCGTGACAAATGATATCCGTGAACTTGTGCGCACCGCTGAGTGTTGAACTTGAAGCGAGGCTGTACCAGAGGCAGGCCTTATTATTCCCTACATACATGCATGCATGTGTACATACATGCACGCGTGCATGCGTACATGCATACACGCATACACGAATACACGCGTACCCTCACGCTAGAGAGCTGCCCTCGAGCCAACAACTTCAGCCCAGCGAGGGTGCTGAGGCTGGACGCTGAATCCGCTCTAAGCCAGGGGCCTCCAAACCTTTCAATGTAAGGCTCATACTATGTACTTCTCACATTCATGCGGGCCGAAGGTATAAAAAAGAAAAAATAATTTAATTCAGCGATGCCAGTCGTACGTTAATTATTTTTCCAAGGCCTCCACACAGGGATTGGTTTGGCGGGCCGGATGAAATTATGTGGCGGGCCGCGTGTGGCCCGCGGGGCACAGTTTGGAAACCCCTGAGCTCTTAGGAGACTCGGGGCCCAGGTGCCCCAGCGCAATTTCACGGTTCCGCCAATTCAAGTGTGATAATGTTGAAGTGCTTCAAATTCAAAGTCCCAAAATGCATGTGTTTTTCAAAAGACACATGGTTTGAAAACCACGAGAGTCGCACGGAATAGTGCCGTTTATCTTAGTGTGGTGAGAAGTTCCCTTTGTTTTATCCAATGAAAAAGTGCCCAGATTGATTGATCATAAGCTAGTTCCTGCCTCCCTTACCACAACAGAGATGTTCAAAAAGAGGAAGGAAAAAGGCACCACTCAATATGGAGTAAAATGAACGTGGAATCTGTGCACAAGGTGTGTTCCCACACAGGATCCCCTGAGCATAGAAGCAGTAAGTTGAGAAGGAAGACTAGGATAAAAAAAAATGTGAACAAAAAAGTCTGAGGTGCTATAAAACAGGACAGCAGTGAAGCGAAAGAGATGGTCCTGAACAAAACACATTTTATTTTCACAAAAAGAAGACCTACTTAACTTTCAGTTCGGATAAAAAGTGCCCTAAATTTTTTCAAAATGGAAAGTACTCGATGTTTTTATCAAATGAAAAGTGCCGAAGGTCTTTGTGAAATGAATGTGCCCTATGAAATGCACACTGTCCAATTGTCCGTGGGCCTAAAACGAAACTATGGAATATTAAATGAGACAGCGTGAATGATGATGGCTTATGCAATGAACTTTAAACTATCTTCGAAGTCAAACATACACGCAGTAAAATTAAAAATTGTCTACGTAACAATAAAAAAAATTTCTTACATAATTTTAGTCACCAAGGACAAAAATTTTGAAATATGCGTTAGATGGACAAAGTTCATTTTAAAATTTCATTTTAAAATTTGGAACTATGCGTTAGAGGGACAAAGATCATTTTAAGAGAATCAAACTAGGCTCGATCACGCCAAAGGACGTAGATTATCTACTACTACTACTCACTAACTACTTCTCTCACCAACATCCCTACAGAACTCTTCTTTTAAGCGAAATAATGCTCATGTAATGAATTTTTTAATGAAATTACTCAGCAGTAAAGACCATATTTAGCACTTAAAGTTCGAGAAAACACTCATGTAACTTAATGACATCTCATTGACAGTTCCCTCGCCCTATGAAGTTTCAAGTGTAACAAATTGGTAGCCAGAGCATTAATAAACACATAAAAATTACAACAGAAAGTTAACATTTAAGAGAAGCAATACCAGTACTAAAGTTTATCAAAAAAAAGCTACAGTTCGTTAGAAAAGTCTCCACAGTGTGTTGAAACACAGAAACTTCACCTGTAATCTGCGCATTAAAACCTGTGATTTTCAGGCAAAAAAACACCGGAAGGGAAAGCTTTAGCGTTTTTAGGTTACAACTTAATCTGCGGGCTCCCGTTATCAGCGTTATCTGAGTTGGGGTATCAATAGAACAGATGTGGTGTGCAAGGTGCACGCTCTATGCAGAATGTAGGCTACGCTCTTGCCCTTCTATGGCACCCAAGAAAAATATTTAAGTGAAATTAACAATTCCAAGAAGATTATTGATGCAGGAAAACGTATCCACATAATGCATTAATATTGTATTTTCAATGCCATTATTTAAGATTTTGAACATTTTTGCTTCTCACTGAACATTTCATGCAAAAAATTATTCTGTACACACGCGTGCGAAAACGCGTCAAAAGCTGCACATGAAGGCGAACTTGAACAAACGCACCGGACGCGACCCAACAACAAAGAATAGAAACATTCCACTATCCCCACAGGAACACGAAAAGAGAATCATTTCAATTTCGCAGAGCTAGACAAATATAACAATGCATCTTAACCCGAACAGCAACACAAACATAAAAATTCTTCAAAATCTGCACAGCAACGTAATGTAAAAATACTTCAAAATCCACAGAGCAGCACATGTGTAAAAATACTTCTCAACCCTCGCCGCACCATATTTACGAAAACACTTCTTAATCCAACAGAAACCCGTAACTAAAAATACCTCAGAATTCTTAAAGGGACAAAATTGGTGAAATGCCTCTAAATCCACACAGCCGCACGAAATTTAAGATGCACCAATAAGCAATATGAAAACGCTTCTTTATTCTATATTGGAAATGAAGTGTTTTTCTCTTTTTTTTTCTCCACAAGTCACACAACACTCAACGAATCCTCGCTGAGCGCATACATGTAGAAATAAGAAGGAAAAAATATCCGGGGTTCACACGCAAATAACTCGCAACAGGTAGCGCTGATGATAGTAAAATGAGCCAGCAAATCGCAGCTTATTTAGTCCGAAGAAATACCGAAGATTAAAGCGAAAAAGGAAGGGGAGGCTAGAACTTTGTCTGGAAATTGTGCCCTAAACAAATTATCGCCGCGATGTTGAGACTTTTTGCATGCCACGACTGCAGAACTTGTCGTTGTTTAATTGAGTTACATCATTTTTTGATACTCAAATTGAAAACGCATATGTTAACTGAATGATCATGGCTTTGGATTTTCTTCCCACCGTAATTAGTCACTTTATTTTACAACATTGGTCACAATTCTATACAACATTGGCCACATCGCTGTACAACATTGGCCACATTGCTGTACAACAACAGAACGTTGAGATTGACGATAATTTTGTTGATTATTCATACACAACAATTTTCAGCATTGATGCTGAACTTTTGGGCGCCAAAATTGATGATTTTGCCGACACTGCATCAATTCTCAGTGTTCTCTAATTATTGAACCATAACTCTTCAATGGAAAGAAGCAACACTGACGCTGAAATCATAATTTTTCAATGCAAATAACTGAAATAACTGACTAACGCATCCCGTCTCACATGTTGTGCAGGGACAGATGTGTGATGTGATATGCGTGCATATCATATCACGATCACGATCATCACGATCATCACGAATTCGATGGACGTGAATTGAGAAGCGAGGTCTATTGGCTCATTATGAATTTGTAAGTCAACAATGAGTCTATTGACGTATTCATAAAAATGGAAAATATTAGAAAAAAGGAAATATACGTCGTGCGCGCTTGGTAATCTCGCTCAAATATCACCATTTAAAAAAAAACTCAATAGCAATATATAAGAAAACCGTTAGCGTCAATAGCAATATGATAATAATTCTACGAAAACCGTTGGCGATAATCGCACACTAACGCACGTCTAGTTGAACTGATGTGCGTTAACACTTTGGCTGTGACGTGACCCACCGGTGGTCACTGAGGGAATTTTCATAAAGCTGCTGACCGGCCAGCAGTCACAAACTCAATTTTCATAAATTCTTAAAGGAAACTAAATGAAGGCACGATCTATTTAATGTTCGTAAGATAAGATATTCGCTTGAGCCTCCCTAACCGCAACAAAGACGTTCCAAAAAGAGGAAGGCACCATTTTGTATGGAGATCAGGAAGAGCAGAATCTATGCACAAGGGGCATAGAAGCAGTAAGTTGACATAGAAGTTCATGAAACAAGATGAAAGTTGAAGAAGAAAGCAGTAGGTGCTGAAAAACAGGACAGCAGAGAACGGAAAAAATTACCCTTAACAATACAAAAAAATATTGTATTTCAACAAAAAGAAGGCCTGCCTAACTCTCTGCTGGGACCTCACATAGACAGATAAAATATCTCATGAACACTACACTCCCTTTGCAATTGCGCGCCACTGTACACAGTGACGAGATCTGTAGCGAAGGAACTGAGAAGCCTCTCTTCTAATTCACTCATCCCTCACAACGGCTGTAACTTCGCGCCTGAGAAGATGCACGCTGAGGAATATATTTTCTTACATTAATATCGAGGTGACCGTATTTCATGCCGCACCACCATTTTCTTACATTAATATCGAGGTGACCGTATTTCATGCCGCACCACCATTTTCTTACATTAATATCGAGGTGACCGTATTTCATGCCGCACCACCATTTTCTTACATTAATATCGAGGTGACCGTATTTCATGCCGCACCACCATTTTCTTACATTAATATCGAGGTGACCGTATTTCATGCCGCACCACCATTTTCTTACATTAATATCGAGGTGACCGTATTTCATGCCGCACCACCATTTTCTTACATTAATATCGAGGTGACCGTATTTCATGCCGCACCACCATTTTCTTACATTAATATCGAGGTGACCGTATATCATGCCGCACCACCATTTTCTTACATTAATATCGAGGTGACCGTATTTCATGCCGCACCACCATTTTCTTACATTATTATCGAGGTGACCGTATTTCATGCCGCACCACCATTTTCTTACATTAATATCGAGGTGACCGTATTTCATGCCGCACCACCATTTTCTTACATTAATATCGAGGTGACCGTATATCATGCCGCACCACCATTTTCTTACATTAATATCGAGGTGACCGTATTTCATGCCGCACCACCATTTTCTTACATTAATATCGAGGTGACCGTATTTCATGCCGCACCACCATTTTAAAACTTTTAATTTATTGTAATTATCAACATTTAGTGACATCGCCATGGATTTCAGAGAAATGTTTACCGTGATCATTTTTTAATCCCTGACCCATATAATGTCCTAATAATTGCAAACTAATCGATTAAATATTCATGAACTTAGACCATGAACTTAGACCATATTAAACCATGAACTTAGACTTCAATCGGTCCCGCATAGATCAATTTTTAACACTTCTTCTTTATTCTAAACCATTAATTTGAGGTGGTAAAACAGAAATTTCAATACGTCTAGTCCCAAAATACTGCCAATTTATAACAAAGCAAATGGTTCTTTGTTAGATCAGCATTGTTTGCTATTTTTAAATCATTATAACACATCTCGCGCTCCAAACAAACTTGGAACAGCCATCACACAAGAATACAACGCGCAGAACTTGGAGAAGACGCGTGCAGCAAAGTAACAATAACAGAAAGATATGAACTAATCACCGGCCGATCTGTGATGGTAATCAGCCAATGACAACATCCCACGGGCGTCCTGTGAAAGCGCGCAACCCGCATATAGGCTGCCGACCTACGGAAGCATGAATATCATACCATGTGCATTTAAATATTTAAATTAAAATGAGGCTTCCTATGCGCAGTAACTTCCTTCTTAAAAAGCCTCAGAGTTCGATCGATTCTCTCCATGGAGTTTGCAATGAAGCTTCTTTCTTCAGCAAGATACGCAGCTTGTCTGGTAGCCGGACAATGTTACTCCATGGGAAATTTTCCCCGAAGAGTTCTAATCGAATGATGAGTATTAGCAGACTTTTCAGAGTAGCTTTTATGCGAGTCATTGAGCTTTCTGCGTCATGGAATTGAGGTATACGAAGTTGACACTTGGCATGAAGATCACCTTACTTACGTAGTCTTCTGTACACGTAGGAGCGGTGGCAGCGCTAGCTGCTGACCGACTGACTACGTTGTAGAACATAAACGCCTCGATTTCGAATATTTTTCGGCGTCGTTGCGGTACAACCAGCGGTAAAAGTTCACCTGCCATCTTGGCTGTCGTGCGCGCTGATTTTCTCGCAAAAACAGTTTAAGCTTTTTCAAATTAAATTGCATCAACTTGTAAAGTTTAATTTAACACACCCTTGTACAATTGCTACAAGGTGCGCTTTTGGCAGAGGCTAAGAAATATTACCCCTTCGGGTAGCCAAGTCAGCAGGGGAGGTTTTACTACCGGCGGTGCTGCCACTACAGGGTAAAATGTTTGAAAATCCGGCCCTTGCCTGGTCTTTGTCCACTACCGCTATATTTACACATCATGCGTTAAATCATAGAAGAAACAAAGTTGAAACCATAGAAACCTTCATCTGATTTAATTTTGTCGCATTTCATATTTGGCCTTACTCTATTGTAGCCCTGAAAATGAAATTTCAAAATTGCGGAACGTTCGCTATTGGAATGCTCATTTACTCCTAAGATTCCTCTTTTATCATTAAACTGAGATTTCCGATAAGCCAACCGGTTAGTATAGCATAGAAGGAACATGAATTTCAAGTCCTTTACTTCGGCCTCTAAATTCACACAGGTTGTAGGCCCTTAACACGTTAACTATACGGCGGGTTAAACTGAAGTTCAATATTCAACTCAAGTTAGAGTTCACTGTAGAGATAAATTTTGAAAACAACGGACATTAAATAGCTGGCGCCTTCATTAAGTTTTGGTATTTATAAAAAATTGGGTTTGTGACTGCAGGTCGGTCAGCAGCATTACCAAAATCCCCCCAGTGACCACCGGTGGGTTCCTTTGCAAGCGACGTGAACGTGATAGGCATATTGTTACATTGGTGCTAGATAAATAAATGCACAGAAGGCATAACATTTATGAGCGTCGTATTTTCACCGTAAAACAAAGCCCATATCTACTAAATACACCGCAAACACCACAAGATTACCTCACAACACCTTAACCCTACGCGAACGTAAGCCTCTTAAACGTCATCAAAAAAATCTAGAATATAAGGCTCGCTGCAAAAATTCCAAAGTTCAGCCACGTGCTCAAAGAACAATGACAAATTAGCGGCACATACTCGTATATCACTGCTCATTGAGCGCGCCACGCCGAAACCGCGCAACGCTCACACAGCGACGCCCTCTGCTGTGAGGAGAGCTACAGCAAACCATCGAGAAAATGAGGCACCTTATGAATTTTCTGGGTGACGTTTCCTTAACTTGATAATAATCTTTGCAATGAGAAGAGGTACAGCAAACCATCGAGAAAATGAGGCACGGAGTTGAAACGCCTGACTTTCGAATTTTCTGGGGGACGTTTCTTTAACTAGATAATGATCTCTGTAATCAGAAGAAGTACATTAAACGATCGAGAAAAAAAAGAGGGACTTTTTGAAACGCCTCACTTACGAATATTTTGAGACACGTTTCTTTAACTAGATAATAACCGAACAGGAATACAACATAACAGCGGGATCACTGTACATTACAGTATGTGCGGTCCTGTTGTTTTGTAGCTGAATGGTTTTGTTTCAGACATCAGCTGAATTTCACCTGATCCCATGTAGTGCAACCAAACGACTTTTAGCAGATAAGAAGTGAACGCCAGCAGAGATGATTCATTCGCTAATTAGGGAGACTCGCTCTAATCGTTCAGGTCACCAAGGTAGAATTTGCTTTCCCTTCGCAATTTTCGTAGGTACTCCAATCGGAACCTCGCGTGCAACGGCCTAGGCAGTTTCGGCTCCCGAAATTGAAAATTTTGAGGTTATGTTATCATGTCGTGTACCGGAGGTATAAAATTATTGCCCCATTCCGTAATGCTATGGTGTGTAGAAAAATTTGCGTTAGATATATTGCTGCGAAAACGTGCCTTCTATTTTCAGCGAAAAACACGTTTTCCAAACAATAAATCATCAATTTACACTAAAAACTAAAAATAATTTTTCATCGTTCCACACGTAGTTTTCAAAATATTATTTTCAAATTAACGCGGAAATAAATTTCCCCGCACAGCGCGTTAACAGTACCACTGAAGACGTACGTTTTTACGGAACAATATTCTTTATCAATCGATATGAAATTCGGTCTGAATTATTCGGTTTTCACAGCTCAGTATTCTTCATCAATATATACAAAATTTGAGTAATTTAACACTATCTCTGCAAAACTTTTCCCGCAATAAATTATCGTAACAAACGAACGACTCGCATGCAGTTACTGAATTTTTTCAGTACCAGCGTCCTGAAACAACTCGATGCATCGACCAAAGTGAGAACTGGGCAAACCCTTCGCAAATTTGAAAAGTACGGTGATGCGAAATCCTAACAGTAAATTGGCAACAATGCAAAGCAAGGCCTTCAGAAAATAGCACAATGGTTGTGTGAGAAATTAAAGAGCATGTGGGAATAATTGTCGACGAGCAGCATGCGGTCTTTCTCGTGCATCTTTTCAGAACAAGATTTGAACTACATTCTTTTCAAATTCATTTTTTTCAAGAATTACAGCAGCATGATTACGAGAGGAGATTAACTTTCTGCGGATAATTTTCAGAGAAAACGAAGGATTTTTTAGTTACAATAATATTTTAGCTTAGTTTTATTTTAATCAATTAGGTAACCGTCAAACTGAAAATACTTACTGTCTATCCAAAATATTCCGAGGAAATATTCATATTTCAATATTTTCTTTAAAAAAAACATCGCTCTGAACAAGGTTTCAGTTTGAGGCAGTTAAACTGGAACAGATTCAATAAATTCGGCCAATTCATTATGATAAAGACTTGAACGGTGAAGAATATGCTCGTATCCTCCATAGTAAATAAACGAGTCCTTTGAGCAATATTTTCAAAAGCGCGGGGGCAGTGCAATACGTACGTGGCTACACGCCACAAGGCAAGTCGTGTGCGCAACCGAGAGCGAAAAACATTAAAAAACATTTCGTACGGAAATTGTTCAAAAAGATGTCATTGGTAACCATTGGATTGGCCCTCGCACGGTCCCGATATTTGTCTCAGATATTTTATTCTTTAGGGCCACTCAAAAGTTTTGCATCCATAATACCTGCTGATGACTTACATAAACTACGGGATCAAATGACCATGGGGAACTTGTAGACAATGCTAAAATGATTTCCCAAGCAGTGAAAATTACTTGCAAAAGAATTGCGGTAACTCTATATAATAATTTGATGACTTCTTTATTCCTATCTATAATGATAAGAGTCTGACGCAGCAAATTCATTTACGATCAATGATCACGAGCTGAAACAATTGCATCGTACTCCAAAATTGGCGTACCAGAGGATATTTCACTTGAGTGAGCAGATTTTGAACAGATTCACTCTAACAACTTATGGATTAAGAGAATAAAATGTCCTGTTATTTTCTTTGAAGTAATTACATTAACGTACCTTCTAAGAAGTAACACGTCGACAGGCTTATGAAAATAACTAGTGTTGCGCAGGAGTTGTGTCGCTTACCTTATAAGGAGATTCTTTTTCCACACTAAAAGAGACAATGAGTAAAAGAGGTGGTATTTTCAGCTTCTTCAAACGTCATTCCACTCAACATTACTAAAAATTGGAGCAATAGAAATCGAGGTAACCCTCACCTACCACAGAACAGATGTAGTTCAAGATACCTGCAAATTGGAGGAAATCATATTAACTTGAGCGTCTCTTACCTTTTATGGAGTTACACTTTTTGTCGGAGACGGACTGGATTCTGGAAGTTGGTGTTGGAGTGGAGCTGGTGGGTGTCGTCGTATCCGCCATGTCGCGGTCGCGGTCCTCGTTGATGCCCGCTAAAATTTCATTTAAAAGATCTCTGTCGGCCTTACGTTCGAGGAGACCCATTTTCGAGCCGGATATACTGGGCATATTTTGTAGAGAGGACATGGTCGAGGCACTTCGGTCAGACGATATTTCATCCAAGGTAAAGTCTTCACAGGACTCCAAAAAAGATCTATTGGTTTCGAAGGCTGCAGAGGAGCAATCGCGGTTATTGTTAGAGGAATGTGGTTGTTGTTGTAAATGTGGAGATCTTTCCGGTTGGTTTTGATTGGAGCTCGCGCAGCTTAGAGGAGGGGACGTGAGGTTAGGAATGCTGCTTATATTAAGTAAGGTGCTGCCGTTATTGGAGGAGGAGTTGCCGCCAGGGAAACTTAAAATGTTCGGGGTGGTGGTGGACAATTGGGCCTCTTGTTGCTGTTTGAACTGTGAAGGGTTGGACGGGGTGAGATGGGTGATGCCCATCATCTCATCTTCCCGGTTGCTGGAGGAGTCACCCATGTTGTTACCGCCATCCTGCATCGTGTTCTGCAGCAGACCGCCTACTCTCAGCAGGCCGGACGAGTCTAGGTCCAAGGTTGAGTCGTCCATTATTTATTACAGAGCTTACGATGACACGGAAACCTTCCGACTGTACAAGTTAAGTTACACCGTACGCATGCGCGGAAGTGGGTCAAAGTAAGCGCGGCCAAAAATTAAGCCTTTCGAGGTATATGCAAAAATTGCAGAAGACAGTGATAATATAGTTTAATAGAGAATATTTGCAAGAACTAGCAATTATGAAAGAGGAGGATGTAACGTCTTCGAACAGAGAATACGTCTTATATACCTGGGGCTAGAAAGCTAAGTTGTGCTTGAGGATAATATTGCTCAAAATACACACATACGAATTCAAAAAAAAGCTCACAGAGAGAAGAGCTTGCGTGAGTCAAACACGTATTGCATATCACTGCACAGTATTCACATTACCACAGGTAATACCGCCAAAGATATTTTTATCTACACGGATGTACAGGAAAAATGGCAATGTCAGGATCAGGGTATCATTGAGTTGGAGATTTCAACGCGTGTTGGAGACGTGAGAAGCCGATCAGGTCTTGCCTTGGCGAGGACATGGACGATTGAAGAGAGCTCGAACCACTGTATATGTGAAGTGTTAAAGTGAACCACTCACTACATATGTTAACGTGTTGTAGATGCAGACAGTACTGCGTCTGTCTTGTTCTGTGATGGTAGAACGGCGCTGGCTGCCTGCACCTTTGTAAAGGCGAGCCTGTTTCCAGGCAGCGCTTGGGAGCACCACTTCTCGAGTGTCCACCTTCTACTTGATTTTGCGTGCAAGGGCCACTCGAAGTAAGGTGAGGTCCGCTCTTGTGTAAGCTCACGGTGCTTAACCTACACAGCACAAAATGCCCTGCAGGTCATGCGTCTTCGTTGCCAGGCGTAGAATTTGAGGATTTTTTGGAGGAAGAAGAACACCCGAACATAAAATAGGGGTGCCAATTAACCGATTATTTTAAGGTGTCTTCAACTGTCTTTTTCTATGAGCGTTCGATGAAACCATGAAACAAATCAAGATTTGAACGAATTTTCAGAGTATAAGTTAAAAAAAACACTCACTGAATAAGTAACCGCGAATGGTATATCTTCAGTTCCATTGCTACAAGCACACCATGTCACATAACAAGAAAAAGAGCGTCGGGTAACAAAAAACAAAGTCACATTGCGAAATTGCAACAAAATTGTTATGTTTAATATTGCAAAATTCCCTCAAAAACTCCTGCAAAAGAAAGGAAATATTACGTCAGCGTCTCGCAGCAATAACACATCACAAGCTGAGGCAAACATGTGATGATGCCAAGTGAGCACGGCAGTTGTAACGCGGGTAGCACGTGATACACTTAACTATTTCGACTGTAGCTGGTGATACACTTAACTATTTCGATTGCAGCAGGTGATACACTCAACTATTTCGATTGTAACAGGTGATACACTCAACTATTTCGACTGTGATCACCACGGTCACGCTCGCCGTCATTTTGCGGTGGGGCAGGTACCACGTGACACACGGACTACTCGTACAAGCAAGCCTGTGGTCATCACACGAAATGATCAAATGTAAAACCAATGTAAAAGTTCCGATGGCGTATTACATTTGTCCTCAAAATCTGATGTGCACATCACATCGCAGCTGCATTATTTCAGTATCCACGGCACTTAAGACAAAAAATACTCTGGTTCGTAAGTAAGGACCGGCGATATTTTCACTTCGCACAGTTCGTGGTGTTTGTAATAAAGCAAGAAGACGTGTATGAGAGGTTTGTGTGGGAACTCTTCTACTAATTGAGAATGTACTTCACGCACTCACTCTCCTTCAGTCAAAAAGGGAGAAAACATTTCTGCAACCAGGCTACAATAATGAAGCAATCATTAAAAACGTATCCCTCGACAAAATCTCGTTCCAAGAAAATTTTAGGTGCAGGAGCTTTTTAACATTATGAAAACAGTTTTAATCAATTGTAAAATTAGTTTTGAGATATACTGAGTCGTTAAACTTCGTAGGAACTTAAAAGAAAAGAAACGAAAATTTACTAGGTAACTTAGATCCTTCATAATAAATGGGCTTCATTTCCCTTCTAATATACTGAATTCAAACTTTAAAACTCAATCATGCCAAAAAAATACGTTTTTTTATTTGAAATTAACATTCACTCAAGGTAAATACATCAAAACACACATCGAGACGTGGAGATCGGAGTAACACCCAAAACACATCGAGACGTGGAGATCGGAGTAACACCCAAAACACATCGGGACGTGGAGATCGGAGTAACACCCAAAACACATCGAGACGTGGAGATCGGAGTAACACCCAAAACACATCGAGACGTGGAGATCGGAGTAACACCCAAAACACATCGAGACGTGGAGATCGGAGTAACACCCAAAACACATCGAGACGTGGAGATCGGAGTAACACCCAAAACGCATCGAGACGTGGAGATCGGAGTAACACCCAAAACACATCGAGACGTGGAGATCGGAGTAACACCCAAAACACATCGAGACGTGGAGATCGGAGTAACACCCAAAACGCATCGAGACGTGGAGATCGGAGTAACACCCAAAACACATCGAGACGTGGAGATCGGAGTAACACCCAAAACGTATCGAGACGTGGAGATCGGAGTAACACCCAAAACACATCGAGACGTGGAGATCGAAGTAACACCAAAACACATCGAGACGTGGAGATCAAAGTAACACCAAAAACACATCGAGACGTGGAGATCGAAGTAACACCGAAAACACATCGAGACGTGGAGATCGAAGTAACACCAAAACACATCGAGACGTGGAGATCGAAGTAACACCAAAGCACATCGAGACGTGGAGATCGAAGTAACACCGAAAACACACAACCGAAATGAACTGTCCAGGTAAAGTAGCAAGGGCAGCTACAGATTGAAGTCAGCTACAGAGATGCACGCACGCTAACACGCACGGAGGACGGCAGCTTTGTACAAGCGTACAAAGGAACAAAAGAGAGTACGCAACTCGGCGCAGCACCGCACGCGTACCCCCCTCTCCACTGTCCGCTGCAGGGCGCAGGGAAAGCTTTTTTGTGTGGTCGTGTGCCCCACGCAAGGTCAACAGCCATGTGATTCTAAGTCAGTCTCCGTGAAATCCATTCAAGACATCGGGGTCTGTAATCAAAATATCTCGCCAAGCAAACACGGAAGAAAGCTAAAGATACCGGCACAAAGGACTTGAGTGTATTGGGCTTTTCGGGTTACGATTGTTGGATCTGCAGCTAAGGGCTTAGAGATATACCTGTGCTACGCTGTTGCCTTCTGGAGTTCCTCGAATTTCGGAGGCACAAAAATTCTTATTTACTAGTGTTTAAAATTCTCCTATCACTCGAGAGAATGAGATACATAGTTAACCAGGTCAACTATTACCCCGTGCGCCTTTGAACAGTCTGCGTGCTCAAAATTCGAGCTGCAACTGACGTTTATCGACAATAATGACCTTTTGGCAATTGCAGTCGCAAGCAACAGGCAGAAAACACAAAAAATTTACTTAGCTCACACCTCGCGAATGTAAATCAACACTCGGACAAATTCTGTAATACTCAGCATGGCATTTTTTGACTTCACCAAAGGACAAATGCTTAACTCAAACAATAAAGTTGAGCGGAAGCCATCTACTGCCAATACAATGTACGAGTAATTCTATACCAGCAACTGTGAAGCGTGACGTAGCTACAGTTAGCCGAGCTCAGCCCACAACGAATTTGAGTCCACTTCGAAGCCCACGTCCCGCAATAACGGGATTTGAACCTTTAATCTCATCAGTTTTATGACAAGAGACAAAGACATTCTTGCCTGTCGGAAGAGGTATTTCAGCGCGGTCAGGGATGTCAAAGCACAGACCGCTATTCAATTCCGGTTTCGTACTGAATAATTCGAAGGTATCTCTTAAGATGGCAAAACCAAAGAACATCGCTTGTCGTGGGTGGTGACCGTGTATAATCCGGATTGGTTGCACTGCCGGCGTGTCCCGGCACCAGCAGCCAATAGCAGTAGCGCTGGTCAAATCCTTCTTCGTGGTTGTTCTCAGCATTTCGGTATTGCCATGCCCGCAGAAATAAACGGTCAAAGCTACTCAAAAATTAGAGTACGGTTTCAACTAAGAATATATGTACGACGTACGGCAGGAACATACTAACCTTTTCCTAAGAATAACTTAAGAAAATCTTCCATTTTCGCACGGTTTTTTGCTGCACTTTTGTTATAGTATTTAGATACTGAATATGAAATTGTATTTAATATTCTCCCTATTTTAAGGTTAAACTTATATTCTGACACCATGCTTGAAGAAAGACCCTGCGCTTGAATCTTAGATGAGCAACCGAAGACGTTTGTGGCTGGTTTGTGAAGGTTAAGTTAAGTGGTACACTGGGAGGCGACTTGAAAGTAACATAGGCAGAAAATGTGCCTGGCCGTTTCACCAGGAAAGAGCTTAATTTTTCAAACATCAGGAAAAGAAAACTAACTCCTGCAGAACATTTCGAAAGCGTACCTGAAGAAATAGAGAATAAATTCTAAAAATTGTGATTTGCTTCACGCGATTTTCTAGACCAATCGTGTAAACTATACATTTAAGGGAAGGATGATGTCTTCCAACTGGATAATTTTCGAGGGTAAATTCTAGATGCCGTGTTTTTCTTTAACTATCAAAAACATAATTTTTTCTATACCTAATATTGTCTTAACATCAATTGTTCTTTGACGTTTATTCACTTGAGCTTTCCTAAATTTTTATTCCCTCTAACTCAAATCGTTTCTTACACTTCTTTTAATTGATTTAACTAAATTTTCATATTGTGAAATAATGAGGATACTCTGTAAAAATAACTGCATTAAACTAACATTGTCATTAATCAACAACAAAATAGATACAAATGAACAATTCACGCATGAACCTGATAAGTTTCTACTTATCAGATTTTTCTACTTTCTACTTCCTACTCGCTTCAAAATGAATGAATTTAAAATTTTACATATTCTGCGACAGGAAAATTTTCAGTCAGTTTTAAGTGAAAAAAAATTTTAAAAAGTACAAGATTAAGCAATAATTTTTTTTAATAACGAACTTCTTTGAAACATCGTAAAATTTCTTTCAAAAGCACAAAGCCATTTGAGAGGAACAGTAAAAAGAAAACTACGTTACATTTTCTCAAATCGAATACGAATGCATTTAATTTTCGGTAAACTTTGCGTTGAATTAAGTCAACTGAAAAATAAATTTACTTTAAACTTTGTGTTGAGTCAAGTTCATTGAATTTCACCTGCGTTAAACATTGCCTTAAATTAAATTTTATGAATTAAATTTGGGTAAATTTTGCTTTCGTCGATTACCGCAAGCGAGCAATGAAAAGAGCCATGAAAGTACCACATGCCCTGAAAATACTGCAGAATACTGTGCAAATATTTTACGAGACATAAAAATACGGAAATGATAACATCGAAAATTCGGAAAATACGAAGTCTAAGTGACCGCTGCCATATTAAACTACAGAAAATGAAGTTGGAAAATTTAACTGTAAACTTTTAACCATCACAAACAAGTGCGATAAAACGTCAGATTTATTATGCGTACATATGTACATGATAGGTCCTCACCATTATAAATGTACTTTAGGTCAGTTTCGAGGTACATGTCATCTCATGGTGCAATATCGAATTAAGGTTATCCGTCATTTTCTGTTGGAGAGGACAACTTTCACTCGCCTTTCTTCGTCCCCATCATCAATTTTTCCCAAGAACTAAACATTAAGCAAATCCCGGATATGTGCAGCTCCCTCATTCAGTCACAGTTTCTAAGTCTTTTATTACATCAAATGTTATTTACGATCCGACGACTCATTTATCACTCAGAATCATAGCACGGATCACTTGCTCTGCCTCCCGCGTCTCAGAGATGACCGTTTTAGGCAATTTCAGAGTTGTTCTAGGGGATATTTTCATGAGGACCAACTTCAAAGTGAAATTCGAATTGCCCGTTTTAGGGCATCGTATAGCTGTTTCATAAGAGTTAACTTCCAAAAAAATTTCGAAGTTAAGAAGCCCATGAATCACCGCAGCCATCAAGTCGCTTTCTATAGTATCCATATTTTCAAGAAAGACTCTTCTCAAATTATGCTCCAAAAATTTCCTTGTGTCTGTTATACTCAAGCGGTTGAAAAATTGGCAGCAACAACGTCAGCACTCTTCAAATCCCAAATTTGCCTTCAAATAAGACAATGTAGCACACAAATTACCTAACTAACTACCTGACCACCACATTCTACGGCACCTTCTCAAATTTCAAGAAAATCCTCCGCAAACAACAACAACACCAGGCAATCACGAGGTTACGTAGGGTATTTTCGACCCGAGCCTCGCACCTTGTGTACCTGGGATTGTTTTCCAAGAGGGTTCACGTGCAGGAACGTCTTCCTGCGTTCCAGGCCTGAGTAGGTCAAATCTCCTTTCAAGGACACCTGCCAATCCCACCGGAGCGGTCGGTCAAGCTCTATCACAGTCCGCTGCTTCAAACATAACATCTTTCGGCGACGAGCTTATTTTGGCATCGTAACACATCCATAAAAATCATCTACGTGAAATTAAAGATTTCAGCATCATTTCAGGCAGATACGGGAATCCAGTTGTTTGGTAAACTGAATGAACGACGCGTTTGAATATGTTGGGTAGGGATTTGTTAACGACGAAAAAAGATTCATTGCTTTGAAAAAATCGTCACCAGGCAGTTTTGGGATCTAGCGTCATTCAAGCACCGGCCCGTAATTCTGCGGTCTACAGTATAGTTAATTTTTAGATTGCTTGAACAGAATTAAAGTTAACGGACCTTCCCACACAATAACCGTTCTCAAAAATAGTCAGTGTTATCATCTTTGAAAAAGAACTTATAATACAATGGGTTTAATAAATGATTAATGTAAACGTTTATAACCATTAATAATAAATCATTTAAGTGCATTTAAATAAAACAAAACAGACTCAATGATGTAAGACACGCATGATATCTTGCTTGAGTCTAGAGTCTGCCACAGTTTTCAGTCACAGTTTTGTTATTTCACTTTGGAATTAAAATTTGCACGGCTACATTCCAATAAGTTACATAATTACTGAGCTGTATCACACGCGTTACGTCCTGCAACACGACTGTATCGCGCATGCGAATATCAGCATGATCCTACGATCCTAGCCAACACAACCGCTACGATGGCATTACGGAACTCAAGCGTAGACAACCACACGATCAACGTCACTCATTCTGTCTTCGCTTGTCTAGAAGACGGCTTATCCGATTGCACAGTTTGCAAAGTGATCATTTACGCGTAATTTTCCTCTACCGACACGTGATTGATGAGCAGATAAGCAAGCGCATGTGGCAGGGAACCTCATAACTGTATTGCGGTGGCAACCCGCACGGGATCGCCATTCAGCGCAACGAACAGCACGATTCTTTAGGCCTTCCGAGACTGTGTTTTTTTTTAATTTCGCTAGAGAGGCCCGACGCGTGGCCTAACCTCGAACACATTCAAAGGCTCACTGCTTGAAGTCTACTCGGGTCTACTCAGGTAAGTAGACTGGCAGTCGTCTACCGTATGTACCGACCGCAGCAGCAATCGGTGGAGCCTGCGGTCACGGCTCGAAATGTGGTGGGTGGCTTTTTATTGTAGTTATAAGCGAAAATTTTCTGGATGCTCGCATACCAGATCTTGTTCTTTGTCTGCACGCACTCATGAGAAAAAGATGATGCATCTAAAGATGTATCATGAGGAAAAGGGTCTTCTATAATTGAACGCAAAGCACATTCATATAGACTTTTTGTTATATGTAGATAAAACTTAGAAAATTCGCGCTCAACGTTCACACTCAACCTTAGAACTTTGCAAGAGTATGTAAAACAGTTTGTAAATAAAGTTAGTACTCGAGTTTTCCACATATCATAGCATCAAACAAAGTATACGCTAGAAACATTACAAAAAGGTGTTTCCCGAGTCATGCGACACAGATGATTTCATGTCTAAAATCTAATTTATCAGGTCCAACGAATTTCATTCAGAAAACGTAGCAACTAATGAAATGAATTATTTTCACTGTGAGAGCTACGTTTGAAAACACCGCCTGCCTCAAGGTCAGGCCCCGCGTGTGGGCGGAGTTTGTTTCAGAGTGAAAAAATCAGCTTTTCTTTCGAGACGAAGGGAATGTTGCATGGAACAGGAATGTTTTAGCTCGTATACGTCGTATTTCATGTATAGAAAACCGAACTGAGCTTCTTTTGTGGAGCGATGTAATTATCGTGTGACATCGAACTGTTTTTGATGACTGATTTTATTTGTAATGCAATTTAATGACTGATTAACTGAAATTTAATAACTGTATTCAACATCAATATGTCTTGATATTTTTCCGATCTACAGGGCATCCCTGAACAATGTGTCCATTGATTTTAATTTGAATAATATTATGAATGTACCTATGATACTGTATACAACAGTCTTATTCCGATGTATTTATTGAACATTTTATCTTTCTAAAACACAGTTCAATAAACACATTGGAATAACATTGTACCATAGGTACTCAAAATCAGTCAACACATTTCCCATGGACTGATTTAATTTTTTGTATTAAAGAGGCAGCATTCTTAATAGGAGAAGAAGCTCATGAGTGCTTTTGCGGTTATATCGTTACACAACGCCTTTTATTACACAACTTTTGTAAGTAAACCAACATGAGGAATTGAACCTCATTCAATGCAAGACTGTAAAACTACTTACTTGATCCTAGATCACCAGTAATACAAACGTAAGTTGCAGATTATCGCACGCTTGAATACTAAACCCCAACTCGATGCATACTTGAGTCAGTGAGTGACGTGGTCAGTAGTGACGAGTATCAACTGCTGGAGTACAGAGTAACAAATGGGGGAAGTAACTACGCGATGCATACTTGAATCATTGAGTGATGTATTCAGTAGTGTTGTGCATCAACTGCTAGAGCACAGCGATGGACATCTACTCGATGCATACTTGAATCATTCAGTGAGCAGCTCGATGTACATTTGAATCATTGGGTGAGCAACTCCATGAACACTCGAATCATTGGGTGAGCAACTGATGTACACTCGAATCATTGAGTGAGCAACTGATGTACACTCGAATCATTGAGTGAGCAACCCGATGTACACTCGAATCATTGGATGAGCAACTCGATGTACACTCGAATCATTGGGTGATGAGTGCAGTGGAGATGGCACAAAAACATCGAACAGCATCGAGCGGCAGCCTCCTCGGGAGACCCGCCGCCCACGCACGGAGCTCACGTGGCCGTCTCTTGTTTTCCAGCACACAACGGCCCGTGTGAATGCTGTTGGCATTCATGTCTACAATCCAATTTCGAATTGTCCAGTATGACCGGCGTGTTGTTGGAGCAAGTGAGGGACTTTGGGACGTTTATCTGCATTATGAGCCATAAGTCCTCGTGCTGCGAGTGTATGTGCACGAGGATCGACTGCTTATTTAGTTTTTCCCGATTATAAATCAAGTCCCCGATATGGCTATTGTCTGCTCTTTCGATTTGCTTGTCAATTTAGGACTTTTAAGTTAAGATATATTTCAAATTTGCTAAGTTGTAATGCACTTCATGTATCAACTTAAATAAACTGTTTTTTTTTTTTTTGTTTTTTCTTTACTGTATTTTCATTCTGTATGGGCTCCATATGAGCATATTTGCTCTTCAACCTCCATGGGTCCCGAAAAAAAATGTTTGCTACTGCAAACAATGTGGGTTTCATAAATCCAAAACTTCGGCGGATTTCATGAACGTGCAAAATTGAAGAACATTACTTCAAAGATACAGGTTCCACAAATAAAATTGAAAACCAACATGTTTATAGATAGAGGTTACTCTGTTCGACCGAATGCATTACATGACAGAAATGAACGAAGACAAGAATTGAACTGAAATGACTGCTCTCTATCGCGCACCATCGTCACCGCTTCTCGTAAGAATGTCAAAAAAATAGTCGGGACTAAAAATCCTAATTTTTATGGCTCTGTGGTGCCCGTAAACGAGTCCCCGCCGCCATACTTCCTCATCGAGTTCTGCAGCATGCAAAGCCAATTCCAAATATATTCAATAAATGTGTAAAATATCGTCTGTAGTCTCTTGTAAACTTAGCAAACTTGACTGAAACTTAACAACTGAGAATGGAGGCCGATATAAGAGCTACACGTACGAACTTTTGAGCTGGAATTTCTAGGTCGTAATCATCAGACTCCAGAACTGGTCGCAAACCCCAGAACTGTGCAGTCTGTGTAGAGTTAAAGGAGGAGGTGTTAAGAACGGAGCAAGTAACAAAATAAAAGAACCTAAGAACCACAAACTTGAAGTTTACACAAGTAAAAACATTTCATTTACATTGCACTTGAACCACTGTACGCATTATGGCTTGTGATTGTGTAGAATTTACATTGTGCTGCAACCGTTGTACACATTATAGATGGTGATTGTGTACAGTCACCGCACTTACACTGCACGCTGTAGCAAAATATGCAGCCTGTAGCACAATGTGCACTTCTGTAGCTCAAAGTAGTATAACAAAATCGTATTGACCGTACACAAAAAAAACGCAATTTAACCATAAACGTTTAGAGCAAAGTAGTATCACGAAACCGTGTTGATCTCGTGTAAAAAAACGCCATTTAAGCATAAACGTTTAGCGCAAGGCAGTATCACGAAACCGTATTGACCGCGTGCAAAAAGCACGGTTTCAGTACGAACGTTTCCGCATGGCTGGGATGTGCTTGGACGCAGTTCTCCCTGCCTAGGCTGCGGGGAACGGGGGGCAGAGAAGCACGTGTCCGAACCTCCCCCCTCTAAATCCCCTTCTTCGCCCTGTCTTTAGCTGTCGCGTTTGCAAAACGTGCGCCGCTCCCCCTGAAAATTCCTCGGCACGCCGAGATGAACTTCCATTTTCTTAAAGGAATTGCGTCGTGGAATTCTAAAAGAAAGGTAAGGTTATTCGTTGAAATAATTTTGCTACTTAGCGGAAGATTTGTTCCAGTGCAGATGTCGATAGAAATGATGACAGGGTAAATATGAGAGGATCTACTTAGACACGTTGACTACTTGTGAGCGGTTGCTACCGTTGGTAAGGCAAAGTTAGAAGTAGCAAAATTTAATACCCGACTGAACCGCTCGAACACATATTTATCGTTTCAAAAATATGTGAAAAAAATAATTATTCAATAATTTTACTTGCTACGCTAAAACCTATTTTGTAAAAGGTAGGGAAATAATTAAAATGCTACGCATTTATCCGGTACGTAATGAGCAATTTCCCAAGTGGCACATATACGTACATCCCAGTTCGGAGATGTGCTAAAATTGTTGTAACAAACAAACCTACTGCCAATTTGAACGCCCAAGTTTTTTCTTAAAAGTACTTTTAATGAAAGCGACAGCTGTTGCTGGATCTGTAACCATTTCATGTTTTAAGACCTTGTCAGAGTGAACAGGATTCAGTTTTCTTTGGGGGTCGGCATAGGAGTGAGCGCGGCTGTAGTTCTTCTAGGTTGCAACTGGCCATCTACGTCATCTGCCATCTGCAGAATGACATTCCCTGAGGTAAAGGGATGGAGGTTCGCGTTTTATCGCATTTTATCTTACAAAAAACATAGCTATTAAACACACTGATACAAACGATTTATATGTTAAAGTTGGAAACAAAGTTAAACGGGGAACTAAATATTACCGCATAAAGTTGGAAAGAAACAGTTAAATGGGGTCCTAAACATCACCGCATAAAGTTAGAAAGAAACAGTTAAATGGGGTCCTAAACATCACCGCATAAAGTTAGAAAGAAACAGTTAAATGGGGTCCTAAACATCACCGCATAAAGTTGGAAAGAAACAGTTAAATGGGCTACTAAACATCACCGCATAAAGTTGGAAAGAAACAGTTAAATGGGCTACTAAACATCACCGCATAAAGTTGGAAAGAAACAGTTAAATGGGGTACTAAACATCACCGCATAAAGTTGGAAAGAAACAGTTAAATGGGGTACTAAACATCACCGCATAAAGTTGGAAAGAAACAGTTAAATGGGCTACTAAACATCACCGCATAAAGTTGGAAAGAAACAGTTAAATGGGGTCCTAAACATCACCGCATAAAGTTAGAAAGAAACAGTTAAATGGGGTCCTAAACATCACCGCATAAAGTTGGAAAGAAACAGTTAAATGGGGTCCTAAACATCACCGCATAAAGTTGGAAAGAAACAGTTAAATGGGGTCCTAAACATCACCGCATACAGTTGGAAAGAAACAGTTAAATGGGGTACTAAACATCACCGCATAAAGTTGGAAAGAAACAGTTAAATGGGGTCCTAAACATCACCGCATAAAGTTGGAAAGAAACAGTTAAATGGGGTCCTAAACATCACCGCATACAGTTGGAAAGAAACAGTTAAATGGGGTACTAAACATCACCGCATAAAGTTGGAAAGAAACAGTTAAATGGGGTCCTAAACATCACCGCATAAAGTTGGAAAGAAACAGTTAAATGGGGTCCTAAACATCACCGCATAAAGTTGGAAAGAAACAGTTAAATGGGGTCCTAAACATCACCGCATAAAGTTGGAAAGAAACAGTTAAATGGGGTCCTAAACATCACCGCATAAAGTTGGAAAGAAACAGTTAAATGGGGTCCTAAACATCACCGCATAAAGTTGGAAAGAAACAGTTAAATTGGGTCCTAAACATCACCGCATAAAGTTGGAAAGAAACAGTTAAATGGGGTCCTAAACATCACCGCATAAAGTTGGAAAGAAACAGTTAAATGGGGTACTAAACATCACCGCATAAAGTTGGAAAGAAACAGTTAAATGGGCTACTAAACATCACCGCATAAAGTTGGAAAGAAACAGTTAAATGGGGTACTAAACATCACCGCATAAAGTTAGAAAGAAACAGTTAAATGGGGTCCTAAACATCACCGCATAAAGTTGGAAAGAAACAGTTAAATGGGGTCCTAAACATCACCGCATAAAGTTAGAAAGAAACAGTTAAATGGGGTCCTAAACATCACCGCATAAAGTTAGAAAGAAACAGTTAAATGGGCTACTAAACATCACCGCATAAAGTTGGAAAGAAACAGTTAAATGGGCTACTAAACATCACCGCATAAAGTTGGAAAGAAACAGTTAAATGGGGTCCTAAACATCACCGCATAAAGTTAGAAAGAAACAGTTAAATGGGGTCCTAAACATCACCGCATAAAGTTGGAAAGAAACAGTTAAATGGGGTCCTAAACATCACCGCATAAAGTTGGAAAGAAACAGTTAAATGGGGTCCTAAACATCACCGCATAAAGTTGGAAAGAAACAGTTAAATGGGGTCCTAAACATCACCGCATAAAGTTGGAAAGAAACAGTTAAATGGGGTCCTAAACATCACCGCATAAAGTTGGAAAGAAACAGTTAAATGGGGTCCTAAACATCACCGCATAAAGTTGGAAAGAAACAGTTAAATGGGGTCCTAAACATCACCGCATAAAGTTGGAAAGAAACAGTTAAATTGGGTCCTAAACATCACCGCATAAAGTTGGAAAGAAACAGTTAAATGGGGTCCTAAACATCACCGCATAAAGTTGGAAAGAAACAGTTAAATGGGGTACTAAACATCACCGCATAAAGTTGGAAAGAAACAGTTAAATGGGCTACTAAACATCACCGCATAAAGTTGGAAAGAAACAGTTAAATGGGGTACTAAACATCACCGCATAAAGTTAGAAAGAAACAGTTAAATGGGGTCCTAAACATCACCGCATAAAGTTGGAAAGAAACAGTTAAATGGGGTACTAAACATCACCGCATAAAGTTGGAAAGAAACAGTTAAATGGGGTCCTAAACATCACCGCATAAAGTTGGAAAGAAACAGTTAAATGGGGTACTAAACATCACCGCATAAAGTTGGAAAGAAACAGTTAAATGGGGTCCTAAACATCACCGCATAAAGTTGGAAAGAAACAGTTAAATGGGGTCCTAAACATCACCGCATAAAGTTGGAAAGAAACAGTTAAATGGGGTCCTAAACATCACCGCATAAAGTTGGAAAGAAACAGTTAAATGGGGTCCTAAACATCACCGCATAAAGTTGGAAAGAAACAGTTAAATGGGCTACTAAACATCACCGCATAAAGTTGGAAAGAAACAGTTAAATGGGCTACTAAACATCACCGCATAAAGTTGGAAAGAAACAGTTAAATGGGGTACTAAACATCACCGCATAAAGTTAGAAAGAAACAGTTAAATGGGGTGCTAAACATCACCGCATAAAGTTGGAAAGAAACAGTTAAATGGGGTACTAAACATCACCGCATAAAGTTAGAAAGAAACAGTTAAATGGGGTACTAAACATCACCGCATAAAGTTAGAAAGAAACAGTTAAATGGGGTACTAAACATCACCGCATAAAGTTGGAAAGAAACAGTTAAATGGGCTACTAAACATCACCGCATACAGTTGGAAAGAAACAGTTAAATGGGGTACTAAACATCACCGCATAAAGTTAGAAAGAAACAGTTAAATGGGGTGCTAAACATCACCGCATAAAGTTAGAAAGAAACAGTTAAATGGGGTACTAAACATCACCGCATAAAGTTAGAAAGAAACAGTTAAATGGGGTACTAAACATCACCGCATAAAGTTAGAAAGAAACAGTTAAATGGGCTACTAAACATCACCGCATACAGTTGGAAAGAAACAGTTAAATGGGGTACTAAACATCACCGCATAAAGTTAGAAAGAAACAGTTAAATGGGGTGCTAAACATCACCGCATAAAGTTGGAAAGAAACAGTTAAATGGGGTACTAAACATCACCGCATAAAGTTGGAAAGAAACAGTTAAATGGGCTACTAAACATCACCGCATAAAGTTGGAAAGAAACAGTTAAATGGGGTACTAAACATCACCGCATAAAGTTGGAAAGAAACAGTTAAATGGGCTACTAAACATCACCGCATAAAGTTAGAAAGAAACAGTTAAATGGGCTACTAAACATCACCGCATAAAGTTGGAAAGAAACAGTTAAATGGGGTGCTAAACATCACCGCATAAAGTTGGAAAGAAACAGTTAAATGGGCTACTAAACATCACCGCATAAAGTTGGAAAGAAACAGTTAAATGGGCTACTAAACATCACCGCATAAAGTTGGAAAGAAACAGTTAAATGGGGTACTAAACATCACCGCATAAAGTTGGAAAGAAACAGTTAAATGGGCTACTAAACATCACCGCATACAGTTGGAAAGAAACAGTTAAATGGGGTACTAAACATCACCGCATAAAGTTAGAAAGAAACAGTTAAATGGGGTCCTAAACATCACCGCATAAAGTTGGAAAGAAACAGTTAAATGGGGTACTAAACATCACCGCATAAAGTTGGAAAGAAACAGTTAAATGGGGTCCTAAACATCACCGCATAAAGTTGGAAAGAAACAGTTAAATGGGGTCCTAAACATCACCGCATAAAGTTGGAAAGAAACAGTTAAATGGGGTCCTAAACATCACCGCATAAAGTTGGAAAGAAACAGTTAAATTGGGTCCTAAACATCACCGCATAAAGTTGGAAAGAAACAGTTAAATGGGGTCCTAAACATCACCGCATAAAGTTGGAAAGAAACAGTTAAATGGGGTGCTAAACATCACCGCATAAAGTTGGAAAGAAACAGTTAAATGGGGTGCTAAACATCACCGCATAAAGTTGGAAAGAAACAGTTAAATGGGCTACTAAACATCACCGCATAAAGTTGGAAAGAAACAGTTAAATGGGCTACTAAACATCACCGCATAAAGTTGGAAAGAAACAGTTAAATGGGGTGCTAAACATCACCGCATAAAGTTGGAAAGAAACAGTTAAATGGGCTACTAAACATCACCGCATAAAGTTGGAAAGAAACAGTTAAATGGGCTACTAAACATCACCGCATAAAGTTGGAAAGAAACAGTTAAATGGGCTACTAAACATCACCGCATAAAGTTGGAAAGAAACAGTTAAATGGGCTACTAAACATCACCGCATAAAGTTAGAAAGAAACAGTTAAATGGGGTGCTAAACATCACCGCATAAAGTTGGAAAGAAACAGTTAAATGGGCTACTAAACATCACCGCATAAAGTTGGAAAGAAACAGTTAAATGGGGTACTAAACATCACCGCATAAAGTTGGAAAGAAACAGTTAAATGGGCTACTAAACATCACCGCATAAAGTTGGAAAGAAACAGTTAAATGGGGTACTAAACATCACCGCATAAAGTTGGAAAGAAACAGTTAAATGGGGTACTAAACATCACCGCATAAAGTTGGAAAGAAACAGTTAAATGGGGTACTAAACATCACCGCATAAAGTTGGAAAGAAACAGTTAAATGGGGTACTAAACATCACCGCATAAAGTTGGAAAGAAACAGTTAAATGGGGTACTAAACATCACCGCATAAAGTTGGAAAGAAACAGTTAAATGGGCTACTAAACATCACCGCATAAAGTTGGAAAGAAACAGTTAAATGGGGTACTAAACATCACCGCATAAAGTTGGAAAGAAACAGTTAAATGGGGTACTAAACATCACCGCATAAAGTTGGAAAGAAACAGTTAAATGGGGTGCTAAACATCACCGCATAAAGTTGGAAAGAAACAGTTAAATGGGGTGCTAAACATCACCGCATAAAGTTGGAAAGAAACAGTTAAATGGGGTCCTAAACATCACCGCATAAAGTTGGAAAGAAACAGTTAAATGGGGTACTAAACATCACCGCATAAAGTTGGAAAGAAACAGTTAAATGGGGTCCTAAACATCACCGCATAAAGTTGGAAAGAAACAGTTAAATGGGCTACTAAACATCACCGCATAAAGTTGGAAAGAAACAGTTAAATGGGGTACTAAACATCACCGCATAAAGTTGGAAAGAAACAGTTAAATGGGGTGCTAAACATCACCGCATAAAGTTGGAAAGAAACAGTTAAATGGGGTACTAAACATCACCGCATAAAGTTGGAAAGAAACAGTTAAATGGGGTGCTAAACATCACCGCATAAAGTTGGAAAGAAACAGTTAAATGGGCTACTAAACATCACCGCATAAAGTTGGAAAGAAACAGTTAAATGGGGTACTAAACATCACCGCATAAAGTTGGAAAGAAACAGTTAAATGGGGTACTAAACATCACCGCATAAAGTTGGAAAGAAACAGTTAAATGGGGTGCTAAACATCACCGCATAAAGTTGGAAAGAAACAGTTAAATGGGCTACTAAACATCAGCGCACAAAGTTGGAAAGAAACAGTTAAATGGGCTACTAAACATCACCGCATACAGTTGGAAAGAAACAGTTAAATGGGGTACTAAACATCACCGCATAAAGTTAGAAAGAAACAGTTAAATGGGGTCCTAAACATCACCGCATAAAGTTGGAAAGAAACAGTTAAATGGGGTACTAAACATCACCGCATAAAGTTGGAAAGAAACAGTTAAATGGGCTACTAAACATCACCGCATAAAGTTGGAAAGAAACAGTTAAATGGGCTACTAAACATCACCGCATAAAGTTGGAAAGAAACAGTTAAATGGGGTACTAAACATCACCGCATAAAGTTGGAAAGAAACAGTTAAATGGGCTACTAAACATCACCGCATACAGTTGGAAAGAAACAGTTAAATGGGGTACTAAACATCACCGCATAAAGTTAGAAAGAAACAGTTAAATGGGGTCCTAAACATCACCGCATAAAGTTGGAAAGAAACAGTTAAATGGGGTACTAAACATCACCGCATAAAGTTGGAAAGAAACAGTTAAATGGGCTACTAAACATCACCGCATGAAAAAGTTAAATGCAATTTCACACGAACCCATCAATTTTTGGGCAGCAGTATTCGATACACAATAATTGATGTAATATGAGTTTGACATTTTTTTTCATCCTAAAAGTTAACAAAACTGCCTCGTCTAACTAAATTATATTGATTAACGTATAATTTTTGTTTCTTGAGTTCTTTAATAAAAAGTTAGAGCGATATGAGAATGAATATTAATTTTTAAACGGACATTTCCAACCCGACATAACCCATGTAGTCGGGTTTATTTCCCGAAGGAGAAAAAACATTCTGGTTTTACTCGTATTTCCAGCAAATACTTATCTCTCGGTCTCTTTTTGTTCTAATCACACACCGGTCAGTTACTGCAACCTGCGGCTGAGAGGGACACAAAACACACTCGGGATTTACAACACCAGCAGCCGAATTTTCGAACAATTTACGCTACCGAAAGTCGAGTTATATGCAATAACATATTAAAAATATGAAATATATGTAAGTTATATGCAAGAACATACATATGACAAAATGACAATAATAATATTTTGTGGTGCTTGTGGTATAAAATCGAAATATTAATTCGCACAAAATTTCATCTAAAACACAAGCGTCATACGAAGATTGTAAAATAGAAAAAAATTACTCAATGTCTACGCAAATAGCATCGTGTTCACGCGACACATACCCACATTCCTGATCACCGGTAACAGTTGAGCAATAAAACGTTTTTATTCCTGGTTCAGCGCTCACTTCCGGCACGACATACGAGCCCTCATGCACGCCTGCCTCGACTTGACCGTCTTCTGCGAAATGCGACCGTTTCATAACGCGGTACCCGTTCCATCAAGCGGTTACCCGTTTTACGAAGCGGTCATCCGCACCTCCAGTGCGGTTACTCCGCCTGCTGCAGGATTGAGATTAGCTACACGGCCACGCTTCCCCTACCGGTTCTTTGGAATTTGGGGAGATTTTCTACTGTTAATTGGAATTTTGGGAGATTTTCTACCGTTCATTGGAATTTTGGGAGATTTTCTACCGTTCATTGGAATTTTGGGAGATTTTCTACCGTTCATTGGAATTTTGGGAGATTTTCTACCGTTCATTGGAATTTTGGAAGATTTTCTACCGTTCATTGGAATTTTGGGAGATTTTCTACCGTTCATTGGAATTTTGGGAGATTTTCTACCGTTCATTGGAATTTTGGGAGATTTTCTACCGTTCATTGGAATTTTGGGAGATTTTCTACCGTTCATTGGAATTTTGGGAGATTTTCTACCGTTCATTGGAATTTTGGGAGATTTTCTACCGTTCATTTAATTTTCGGAGATTTTCTACCGTTCATTGGAATTTTGGGAGATTTTCTACCGTTCATTGGAATTTTGGGAGATTTTCTACCGTTCATTGGAATTTTGGGAGATTTTCTACCGTTCATTGGAATTTTTGGACATTTTCTACCGTTCATTGGAATTTTGGGAGATTTTCTACCGTTCATTGGAATTTTGGGAGATTTTCTACCGTTCATTGAAATTTTTGGACATTTTCTACCGTTCATTGGAATTTTGGGAGATTTTCTACCGTTCATTGGAATTTTGGGAGATTTTCTACCGTTTATTGGAATTTTTGGACATTTTCTACCGTTCATTGGAATTTTGGGAGATTTTCTACCGTTCATTGGAATTTTGGGAGATTTTCTACCGTTCATTGGAATTTTGGGAGATTTTCTACCGTTCATTGGAATTTTGGGAGATTTTCTACCGTTCATTTAATTTTGGGAGATTTTCTACCGTTCATTGGAATTTTGGGAGATTTTCTACCGTTCATTGGAATTTTGGGAGATTTTCTACCGTTCATTGGAATTTTGGGAGATTTTCTACCGTTCATTGGAATTTTTGGACATTTTCTACCGTTCATTGGAATTTTGGGAGATTTTCTACCGTTCATTGGAATTTTGGGAGATTTTCTACCGTTTATTAGGAATTAAGGGAACTTCTTTAACGGGTAATTGAAACTTGAGGTTCTTTCTACCGGTTTATTTTATTTAAGTAGCTTTTCACCACGTTCATTCAATTTTGAGGAAGTTTTTTAACGGGTAATTGAAATTTAGGAAGTTTTTCTGTTGCCTAATGAAAATTTTAGACCGTTTTTTATGGATTACTTGAAATTTAGCAAGATTATTTGGAATTGATTCCGGACGTTTTTTCTACCAATTAATTCAAGTTTCGGGAACTTTCTGTGTGGTCAACTGAAATTTGAGGAGCCTTTCTGACGGTTAACTGGAATATGAGGAGGTTTTTTTCACAGGTTTCAGATGAGCAACAGAATTTTCCACTCAATTATAATTTGAATAGATTTGCGCACCATGACTATCTTGGTTTTACGTTCCATTATTTTGTGGGAAAATATTGGACAAAGATGAAAAAAGAATAGAAATAATGGCAATAATAATATTAATTTCTTATGTTTGGGGAATATAAATAAAAGTTTCAGTTCTTACAAAATTTCATTTGAAACACTAATCGTGCTAACGCACGATAGCGTCATAAGGAAATTTAAAATTAAAAGAAAACCTAAGTTAATAAACTATTTACTTTTGTATGAACCAATAAGATGTCAAGTTACGACGTGCAAATGCGCGGCATAAAGTGAATGATGTTAATCAAATAATTAGTTATAACACACTTTTCATTAAATTTTTTGAAAATTTCATTACATAAATTAAACTGAGGGGAGGAATACGAAGAAAACAGCGACAACAAAATTCCCACAGTTTGGGGCAGCACCCAAAACAAACATGAAAACAAACATTTTCGCTAGTTATAAAACAGAACACTTCAAAATTGCAGACGGTTCGTCACTTCCATGCAAAATGTCTTCGTTTGAAAATAAATACGAACAACAGAACAAAACGCAAACTTCGACCGCAAGTTCCAGGTGACGTTCGATTTCAGGCAGGCGATCAGAAACAGAACGAAACGTAAACACCAATCGTAGATTTCAAGTGACGTACAATACCAGGTAGGTGATCAAAAACAGAATGAGACGCAAACACCAATCGCAGGTTTGTGATGACGCGACGCATCAGACGTGTCTACGTAACGTCGCTTTCTTTCCAGCACCGCGCGACGTCGCAGCGGTCAGTGAACTGTGACGTCACGCGGGTACACCGCTGCCCCGCCGCCGCTGTCTCGCACCGAAGTTTCGTCGAACAACCAAGAGGCTTTCTTTTTTACTTTGTTCATTGTTTCTTTATTTATTTTTGTATTTACTTCCTTCCTTATTTCCTCCTTCTTACGTTCTTGTTTCTCTCGTTTTATTATTTTTTCTTCCCTCTATCTTTCTTTTCTGGTGCACGCATTCAATGTAAATATAGGCTTAAAAACATTGAATGTTTGTTGCGAGTATAGATTCAGAGAATACATGCTTATTGCGATATAAAGTAGAAAAGTATTTGTTTTCTACGAGTTACCTAGGAAACAAATCCAGAAATTTTGAACGTTAACTACAAATATGAGCATTCAAAAATATTCATGTTATCTCTCTCTAGTATATAGTGGTAATAGTCATTTTAAGGCAAAAAAATAGCAGTGATATCTTATGATGAATGAAAACAATTGAGGTGAATAATTTTTACTTCTCTCGCCTCCTAGTGACTAAGAGTGATGCTTCTTGCCTGCTGTCGGCTACCCTCCCTTAGGGAGGAGAAGCCTGGTATATGTATGTATGTAGTTTTTACATCACTCATTGTACAGCATGATGAAAGAAGGGGACAAAAGTCCCCTGCGCCAAACATCGCCGAACATCAGAACTGTTCGTAACACACACTACGCACATCCTGAGCCAGTAAGTGTGTCAGCGAGCTGTTCATGCCACGCTAGAAGTTACGTAATGACAAATCCCCATTCCCAATTTTTTGTTTGTCCGATTTTTCAAAACAAAAATTCACTTGAAACACGAGACGAATACCCCCTTTCGTGGCACGGGCACCGGCATTCTTGAGGTACGTCAGTTACTTGAAATTTAAATGAAGACGAACAAAATTTGAGACAAGCAACACTACTTGATGACCCAAGGCGAGATTTTCAGACAGTTTGCGTCGTCGAAGCGATACGGCTGGGAGCGTGTGTGGTTCTGTTGTGTTATTCCTTCTGGTCTTAAATAATCGAACATCGTTATACAAAGCTCACCCTAAAGGAGTTTTGTAAAGGATAACAAATAAATAAAAAAATTCCTTCCCAACTGCACCGGCGCAGACTCGTAAATTGATCGAAAATCCAGGCCCTGGGCATGAAATAAACCAAGAAAAAGCCCAGAGTGGGTCAATATTGCGCGAGAAAAGTTCGTATGGCGAGCGGAAATGTCGACATCGGCAAGGGTTCCGATAAAAAATACGTCACCACAAGTCGGGTAGGAGAGGTCAGAGTCTTCGTTTGATGCTCTCTTATTTTGAGGGCAAACGCGTTGAATAGAATCTGGTCCCATCTGACTCGATCTGATCCCATCTTACTCGATCTGATCCCATCTGGCTCGATCTGATCCCATCTAACTCGATCTGATCCCATCTGACTCGATCTGATCCCATCTGACTCGATCTGATCCCATCTGACTCGATCTGATCCCATCTGACTCGATCTGATCCCATCTGACCCGATCTGATCCCATCTGGCTCGATCTGATCCCATCTGACTCGATCTGATCCCATCTGGCTCGATCTGATCCCATCTGACTCGGTCTGATCCCATCTGACTCGATCTGATCCCATCTGACTCGATCTGATCCCATATGACTCGATCTGATCCCATCTGACTCGATCTGATCCCATCTGACCCGATCTGATCCCATCTGGCTCGATCTGATCCCATCTGACTCGATCTGATCCCATCTGGCTCGATCTGATCCCATCTGACTCGATCTGATCCCATCTGACTCGATCTGATCCCATCTGACTCGATCTGATCCCATCTGACTCGATCTGATCCCATCTGACTCGATCTGATCCCATCTGGCTCGATCTGATCCCATCTGACTCGAACTGATCCCATCTGACTCGAACTGATCTCATCTGACTCGATCTGATCCCATCTGACTCGATCTGATCCCATCTGACTCGATCTGATCCCATCTGACTCGATCTGATCCCATCTAACTCGATCTGATCCCATCTGGCTCGATCTGATCCCATCTGACTCGATCTGATCCCATCTGACTCGATCTGATCCCATCTGACTCGATCTGATCCCATCTGACTCGATTTGATCCCATCTGACTCGAACTGATCCCATCTGGCTCGATCTGATCCCATCTGACTCGATCTGATCCCATCTGACTCGATCTGATCCCATCTGACTCGATCTGATCCCATCTGACTCGATCTGATCCCATCTGACTCGAACTGATCCCATCTGACTCGAACTGATCCCATCTGACTCGAACTGATCCCATCTGACTCGAACTGATCCCATCTGACTCGATCTGATCCCATCTGACTCGATCTGATCCCATCTGACTCGATCTGATCCCATCTGATTCGATCTGATCCCATCTGACTCGATCTGATCCCATCTGACTCGATCTGATCCCATCTGACTCGATCTGATCCCATCTGACTCGAACTGATCCCATCTGACCCGAACTGATCCCATCTGACTCGATCTGATCCCATCTGGCTCGATGTGATCCCATCTGACTCGATCTGATCCCATCTGATTCGATCTGATCCCATCTGACTCGATCTGATCCCATCTGACTCGATCTGATCCCATCTGACTCGATCTGATCCCATCTGACTCGATCTGATCCCATCTGATTCGATCTGATCCCATCTGACTCGATCTGATCCCATCTGACTCGATCTGATCCCATCTGACTCGATCTGATCCCATCTGACTCGATCTGATCCCATCTGACTCGATCTGATCCCATCTGACTCGATCTGATCCCATCTGACTCGATCTGATCCCATCTGACTCGATCTGATCCCATCTGACTCGATCTGATCCCATCTGACTCGATCTGATCCCATCTGACTCGATCTGATCCCATCTGACTCGAACTGATCCCATCTGACTCGAACTGATCCCATCTGACTCGATCTGATCCCATCTGGCTCGATGTGATCCCATCTGACTCGATCTGATCCCATCTGATTCGATCTGATCCCATCTGGCTCGATCTGATCCCATCTGACTCGATCTGATCCCATCTGACTCGATCTGATCCCATCTGACTCGATCTGATCCCATCTGACTCGATCTGATCCCATCTGACTCGAACTGATCCCATCTGACTCGATCTGATCCCATCTGACTCGAACTGATCCCATCTGACTCGAACTGATCCCATCTGACTCGAACTGATCCCATCTGACTCGATCTGATCCCATCTGACTCGAACTGATCCCATCTGACTCGAACTGATCCCATCTGACTCGATCTGATCCCATCTGACTCGATCTGATCTCATCGGAAATTTCACACAGCATTCGGCCCGCAACTTCACGCCTTAAGCTTCATATAAGTCATGACCTGTAACTGCAGATCAAATCCGGTGTGTTCACCTGCTTTTAGTTTGGTTTTATCACGCTCTCAAATTCCTCAAAAAAAAACTTCAATAACCTTCCCATCAACGGAAAAATTAACTTTCTGAAGATACGTTTTCAAAGACGAAAGAGCGTAAAGACTGTAATGTATGTTTTCTATGTAAGTAAGATTTGTTTTTCTGAACAGCACCGGTCACTTGCAGTATTGTACAAAACACGCGCGCCGATGTCAAATCTTCTACAGTCAGCTCAACGAGAAGCTTCTCATAACACACGCAAGTCTTCTCACTGCAGACGCCTTGTGACTTTAAATTTTATTCAGCATCAACTTCCATAAATCTTCTTGCAGTAAATTGATGCTTGCACACTTGAGACTGAACCATTGCGATACAGGTGTGACGGTGCAGGCCGCAGGTGTCACGGTGCAGGCCGCAGGTGCGACGGTGCAGGCCGCAGGTGTGAAGGTGCAGGCCGCAGGTGTGACGGTGCAGGCCGCAGGTGTGGCGGTGCAGGCCGCAGGTGTGGCGGTGCAGGCCGCAGGTGTGGCGGTGCAGGCCGCAGGTGTGACGGGGCAGGCCGCAGGTGTGACGGTGCAGGCCGCAGGTGTGACGGTGCAGGCCGCAGGTGTGACGGTGCAGGCCGCAGGTGTGGCGGTGCAGGCCGCAGGTGTGACGGTGCAGGCCGCAGGTGTGACGGTGCAGGCCGCAGGTGTGACGGTGCAGGCCGCAGGTGTGACGGTGCAGGCCGCAGGTGTGACGGTGCAGGCCGCAGGTGTGGCGGTGCAGGCCGCAGGTGTGACGGGGCAGGCGGCAGGTGTGACGGTGCAGGCCGCAGGTGTGACGGGGCAGGCCACAGGTGTGACGGTGCAGGCCGCAGGTGTGACGGGGCAGGCCGCAGGTGTGGCGGTTCAGGCCGCAGGTGTGACGGTGCGGGCCACAGGTGTGACGGTGCAGGCCGCAGGTGTGACGGTGCAGGCCGCAGGTGTGACGGTGCAGGCCGCAGGTGTGACGGTGCAGGCCGTAGGTGTGACGTTGCAGGCCGTAGGTGTGACGGTGCAGGCCGCAGGTGTGGCGGTGCAGGCCGCAGGTGTGACGGTGCAGGCGGCAGGTGTGACGGTGCAGGCCGCAGGTGTGACGGTGCAGGCCGCAGGTGTGACGGTGCAGGCCGCAGGTGTGACGGTGCAGGCTGTAGGTGTGACGGTGCAGGCAACAGGTGTGACGGTGCAGGCTGCAGATGTGACGGTGCAGGCCGCAGGTGTGACGTTGCAGGCCGCATGTGTGGCGGTGCAAGCCGCAGGTGTGACGGTGCGGGCCACAGGTGTGACGGTGCAGGCCGCAGGTGTGACGGTGCAGGCCGCAGGTGTGACGGTGCAGGCCGCAGGTGTGACGGTGCAGGCCGCAGGTGTGGCGGTGCAGGCCGCAGGTGTGACGGTGCAGGCCGTAGGTGTGACGGTGCAGGCCGCAGGTGTGACGGTGCAGGCCGCAGGTGTGGCGGTGCAGGCCGCAGGTGTGGCGGTGCAGGCCGCAGGTGTGACGGTGCAGGCCGCAGGTGTGACGGTGCAGGCCGCAGGTGTGACGGTGCAGGCCGCAGGTGTGACGGTGCAGGCCGCAGGTGTGACGGTGCAGGCCACTTCACCACACAAAATGCACACTATGCAGGCCGCACAAGTGCAGTGCGACACACCGCCCGCAGACAATTAAAGTCTAAAGTTTAGATTCTGTCCTCAAAGAGTAAAGTAAAGATTTATAGTGTACAACTTTGAAAACAAAATGTACTACTTTGTGAAGTAATAAAAAGTTGTAATACCCCATAAATAATTTTGGACTGTTTTTGCAGACCCACTTCAAAAAAAAACAACGCGTATCGTAAATGACAGCTTTTCATGTTCAGTAAGTTACTTTCGGGATTTTTTAGATCAGATGAATTAGTTCAAGCCTCCCAAAATTTTGGTGTTTCATCCAAACAAACCCGGTGACTCCTCTTCTTGAAACTGTTCTATGTATGAACATCACAAGTACTGTTAATGTATGAACAACAGAAATGCAGTACTTCGATCACGACTGTCGTAGATGCTGATAGCAAACAAACCCTCCTTTTCCCCGGAAACCCGTGACAAAGACCAGAAAATATCGCTATATTCGCCTTATCGTTTTCAAAATGGAAAAGAGGAGACACACGCCCTTTCTTAATGATCATGTCACTCGTTCTAAGAATAAAACGGAAGCATGACTACGACATTCGGTGATATTCGCATTGAAACTTTTGCCTCAAAAAGCATCAATCTGTCGCATTCTGTTAGCAGAAATCAACTCTTTCTACGCGTGCTATGACGAGACCGTTATCTTACGGTTTATCTAGATTGCTGTGAAGAAGGCATTGCATGAAATATAATGTATCCGAAATATTCACACGCGTTGTTTACGGAGATGTGATAGAAACAAGACGCTCTCAGTACGGACAAGAGCGCAGCACTCGTAGAATGAGTGTTCGGTCTACGCCAGCTTGCGTCAGGCATTGTACGACAATACGTGCTCTACATTCATGCTCAGGCTCAAAGCTGAAAATTTCTCAAGGTTTTGTTACGCGTAGTAAGCATGAGTAATTCATATGCGTTAGTGCGTGTTGCAAATAAGATGATTCAGCATTTTCGCAAAAAATTAATTTAGATGACACAAAATGATCTCTATCAGATAAAAATGATTTGGCATGTTCATTTTGAACATTCCATTCAAGATGCGTCGTTTTTCTTGACATAATGTAAAAAGACTTTAAAAATACACCAAATTGTCAATTATGTGAATAGAAATTTTAAGTAAACATATAAATCATGAATGAAAATATAAATAGATAAATAAAATTTCCATAGTCACGAAATCGTTACGTGATGCAAAAATGCACGAAAAAAATTACACCAAATATTCAAATACTTGCATAAAAATTCTAAATAAATTAAGTTGAAGTGAAAAATCAATGCATGTGCAATAAATTTAATTTTGCATCTCGGAGCATGAAACTCGGGAAACCAAAAGGTGAGGGCGGGCATCCTTCACACGCCGGAAATAGAGGCATAACTTCCCGTCTCAATCAATAAGTGGAACTGCCAGAGCGCCGAAAAAATGCACTGCTGAAGGTCCTCCACAGAAACTATAGTCGGTCACACACACACACGCACTGAGTGACGGTACAAAATGAATAGGCACCGTAGTTAGCGGTCGTCCATGACAGTCAAAACGCGACCGAAACAAAGAATGGTGTCTTACAGCCTCAAGGCCTCGCCGAGCGAAGACGATAACTGTCCATTTTTTCGGAAGCATTTAAAGTAACCGAATCTTCGATGGAAACAAACGGCGGTGCGGAAGAAGAGTAACAGAGATACGAAGAGGGTGTAGGGGTGAGGGAGGGGAGTGGAGGTGTAGCACCGCAGAGAGGGCAACGACCGCTGCTGCCCCAGCGCCACCCCTCTCCACCCACCTCCACAGATCGTCGGCCACGGCAATCGCTATCTCTTCCACCTTTAAATGAATCGAGATGACCTCAGAGGTACGCTTTAACAGGACAACTCATCTGCCCAAAATTTAAAGCACCATAAGAACTATCTGCGTGCAAATCTCAGTTCGTAAAGAGCGTAAAGAGTGCACCAGAGAGCGACGGTGCCGAGACACAGAGTGGAGGGGGCTACGTACGAGATCGTTCGTACGTTTGTCAGCCGTTCGGCTGGAGTCGGGTGAATGAACTCTAGGTGTCAGTGCAGCGTTTGTCACACTTTCCTGTATATTACCGTAACACTGACATTCAACCTTGTAACAGTGCCTCGAGCAACACTTGAACAATTTGTACCCGCCGTAACGGTAAACTAATCAGCTCGGAAAACTGCATGCTGAAAACAAGGGTTAGATGCACAAACGGTGCCGTAGCTACGGCGCCATTGCAGTTGCGATGCAACTTACATATTCTGACTGTGATGTCTCATTACTCTACCTCACGGCAAGCTCTGCTACGCTGAAGCACTGTTTAAGCGTTAGCAGATAAAGGAATAAGTCCGGGGAAATGCATTTCAACGAGTGCCACTACTGACGTTGCAACTTTTGGCACTCCTACGCCGCGCGGAGGTTATTGCTCTCTCGGTCACAGCTCCACCACAACAAACTTTTGCTCAATACTAGCTCCGCTCCAAGTTGATTCTAAATAATCCATTAACTACACACTTATTTATTAACTACTCTTGCTCTTTACGCGTAGAGAAAAGTTTACGAAATTTCATGATATATTTCAACTAACTGGCTGGTTATATAAACATATGTATTAGTCATCCTTAAGAAAACCATTATGCAACGAATTCACCCCACGCTCTCAAAGCAAACACCTGAACTGGGTCGTATAGCGGTAATCGACGGGTGAGAAGCCGAGTTTTATCGCTCAATGGGTGAAAAAAACGTCACAGAGAAAGAAATTTTGTAGTCATTATGGGCACTAAAAATATAACACCTCCACAAATGTAGCATAGTACCACAGAAAGGGGATAATTTATGTATGCAAATAAATAGAGTATAAATGCAACAATGTGGAACCACCGCACACAGTCACTGAAGCAGGCGCATCGGTCGCGAGCTCTACGGACACCGTTATGTCAAGAAAATTACGAGCGGCACTCCTAGAGTTTCGATCATCATTCACTATTTT
This sequence comes from Morinoia aosen, assembly GCA_030386875.1. Classification (NCBI taxonomy): domain Eukaryota; kingdom Metazoa; phylum Arthropoda; class Malacostraca; order Amphipoda; family Talitridae; genus Morinoia; species Morinoia aosen. The sequence continues at coordinate 66,810,318 of CM059565.1, read as the reverse complement.
ATCCCGTTCCACAATGCATGCAATTTCTGCATTTTTATGCTAATTTGGAGAAACAGTTTTTTTTATTTCAACCGAAAATTATTACTTCACCTCCGAGTTGGATCCACTTTAACTAGTCAGTTTTTTTTCACTTATAATTGGGGGTGTGGTCTGATTTTTCTAAATAATTTTTCGTAGTTTCAGTTTTTTGATTTTCAGAATTGTCCTTTAAATTTGAGATGAATTAAAATTACATCATAAGCTCACGAGGCACAAAACAAATCATTATTTTCCGTAAATTATTTTTATCAATGGGCTTTTTTTAAAGTTCACGAAATATGTGACAAGATGAAGAACAAACGTTTTCTGTCTTGCAGAGCACCAGGACAGTGCAAGTATGATGGCACTAACAAACTAAGCACACGACAGCATCGCTGCGACGACGGTACGACCTAGGCAGACTTGCTGCTTACACCTCAGCCCTCACAGACTTACTGACTGTGGTGGCGGGTGCGCGACGGCTGCTTGCTCGTCGTTCTCTTGCACCGCCGTGCACCACCGCTACTACAAGACGCTTTTTATTCATACGTCTATGTATTAATATCATAATCGTGCAGGCTTAACGGAAAAGCGATGATGTTTACCAAAACGTTAAGGCAGTGATTTGGACAAGGTACGATTGACTGAGTACGAGCATTTGAGCGAAAACTGTTGCACATCAGCCGATAGCGTTCGTTCACCCCAGGTCGTTGCCTCTACCGACGATATGATTGGCTGTCGAGCATTCCTCCATCCCGGTAGATGAACCGAAATTTTCTTGATACAAGTTTGTTCAAAACAACCTCTCTTCATATCAAAAGGTCACCTCAACAATGCACATTCATTTTCTTAATAAATGTTCTCTCTTTAAACGTCGGAGGGCATTGCCTGAGCGGTGAATCATAGCAGAGTTCAGTGACCAGCTATGTGACCTCTTGAGGGGTCGATCCCCGTAATGATAGAAGGCAAATTTTTCTGAGCTTTGCGAAATGAGCTATAAAGCCACGAGACGTAATTAAAATAACTTTTAATCAAAGAACACAGAATTTAAGGTGGGAATGGTACATGAATACTGACTTTGAATGACTCAAACGCATTAATTACAAGAAAGTCGTGATTTTGGTCCACTGAGGCTTAGGATTTCATTTTAGGTAAAAATATTAAACACGATCGTCTTTTGAATTTTATAGTTAATTTTCCTCGCGTTTTTATTATGAAATTAAAATAACCCGACACTTATACACTATAAAGAATTGCGGTAATTACTCACGTGACATTGTAAAACTTGCGTTTGAAAGCATAACCGAAAAGTTACAATAAAACACTTTTATTCCAGAAAAATAAAATTTTAATGCTGGAGAAAAATTTTATTTTACTGATCACGATCAGATGTTAAATTTGTTAAAGAAATAACATATAGAATCCCCACATTATAATAGAGCTGACGATCCATTATACGCTTTTCAAGTTGTACAACACAATACACAATTTCTAGCGTTCGTTAGTTGAACAACTTAGCTCTATCACAACGTGCGTTATTTGTACAACTTAGCAATTTCATAAGTCCCAGCAGGCGTCATTTGTAAAAGTCAGTACTTTCACAATTCCATCGTTAGTCATTTTTCTAACGTAAAATCAATGAAAAAAAAGATGTTGAATAATTTGTGGTTCACTTTCTTCAATAGTGAATGAAAAAATTCGGTGAGGGGAAAACTTTAAAACCTTCAATCCATGGTAAGCTTCCTGGGCCTCCGTTCTCTCCGCCGTATAAAAGAGAAGAAGCAGGAATAAATGAAAATGATAACAGCGAGAAAAATTCACACTTCAATTTAAAAACCAGTTAAGTTTCAGCGTTTAGGGGAACGATAAATATGTGGGGAATATGTGACTTCTCGTTGCGCGGTCTCAGCAGATATGGAGGTTGTCACTTGCAGCCTTCACCCCACGTCTAGGAGTTAGATGTTGTGTTCGCTCAATATTCACCTCGCCTCAAAAATAGGTTCAGTATTTAATGAATATTCATCTCACCTAGGAAATAGATTCAGTATTCATAAAACAATAATTTTGCTTATGGAATAGGTTCATTTTTCACTAAAAATTTATCTTGCTTGGGGAATAGGTTCAATATCTACTTAATATTTATATCGTCCCGAGTCACAAATGTGCGAAAGCATGTCCGTAATTGTCGGACATATACAAAATAATTATCATGATGATAATAATTGATGCTCCGTTGATATAAATCCATTTAAACACATTTTCTTCACAGATATCGGCGTAAAAAAAGAATGCCATTTTTTGTAGTTTTCCATTCATTTATGCATTTATTTACATACTTATCCATTCATTTATTTCATCAATTATATATTTGGGTATTTATTCGTAAGTGGCCAGACAGTGAGTGTCTTGCGTTTGCAGCACCTGAAGATGGACTGCGCGAGGTTTCGAAATGAGTGCAAAAGTTACTGAGCCTCTCACAATAATGGTCACCAAAATCCAGTGAAATTTAAAGTAACCGAATCTTCGATGGAAACAAACGGCGGTGCGGAAGAAGAGTAACAGAGATACGAAAAGGGCAGGCGGCAGGTGTGACGGTGCAGGCCGCAGGTGTGACGGGGCAGGCTACCTACTCTCAATTTTGATTGATGTATAACACTAATGATTTTGATTACGCAATGTAGGAAATAGAACGAGAAACTGCTACTGATAAAGTAGCAAATGTCGCTCATCATAAGGTAATTTATTCGCTCTAACGAAATACGTCATATTTTCGTAAATGTCATCACGTGAGTTTCTTAAGAGCGGGATCCATCAAGTAAAAAGTCATACTGATATAACACGTAATGGCTTCAAATGCTTTTGAATACATTTCATTCAACGCAGAAATTGCATGCACAAACATCTAGAATTTCTACCAGATTACTACCGGAAGCATGAAAATTTAATCGAAATCGATTCAAAAGAGTAATTAATTGCCGGAGAACCAGGACATTCAAACTTAAATAAAAACCTCACGTTATATTGAAATATTTCGCCTAAATATTACATCCACTTTCGTTCCAGTTGCAAGAGCTATTCTTCAATGCACACTGCATGTGTGCTAGCATTTCTTGCAACATTCAACAACGCAAAAACTGCGCTTCGTGCGCATGCGCACACTATTCTACATCATCTTATGTATTCGGGCATCAAACTTCCAAATTTTAGAAAATTCCCGTATACTAAACATGAATACGGAAGGGCGCAGTGATGAAGTCCTTGAATAGAATATTTCCGATGGATCGATTCTTAGGGGATCCCTCGCGTAAGATGAAAAGGTGAATCAATGAAAAAAAAATGATATGAGAATACCATCATCATTTTTGGATGAGTTATTGAATTGTGCTGAACTCTACACAGATATTGATCATGAAAATGAATTTTTTCAGACACACTGAATACAAATTTAGATGCTCACTTCAGCTGCTTTTCAACAGAAGAACTCTGCCGAACAAAATTTCATCACTCGTATTTAGAACCAAGATTCATACTTGTGGGTAAGCATTAACTCCTGGACGAATTTTCGTAAGGCACGGGAAGATCCGGTGATTGTGATGAAACAAATTAAGGATGTGGAACACCCAAAGCATCTTTTAGTAAGGATTCTATAACGGAACTGTGGATAGCTATGGTCGATTCTGAGGTAGGCCGTACAACGGATCTAGGATAGAGGTGTTCAAGTGCATTTAACACGTTGACTGCGATGGGTTGAACTGAAATTCAATATTCAATTCAAATTTAAAGTCAATTGTGGTAATAAACTTTGAAAATAGCAATCATTAACTGGATCGGGTCTTCATTTAGATTTCATAAAGTATTAATAAATATGAGTTAGTGACTGCAGGTGGGTCAGCAGCACTATGAAAATCACCTAAGTGACCACCGGTGGGTCACTTCGCAGGAAATGTGATAATTTAAATTAAATTAAATTCTATATTAAATTACAAAACGGTTTATTTTCTGGCAAGCGTAGATTTCATTGAGCGGGTTTGAAAGAAACTTAAAAAGGGCGCGCTTCCGTTCTTTATTTTATTCAATTCATTGGACTACATTCGTGAGGTGCCGTGGTTTCCACATCGGGTTATGAATCCGCAAAAGGGAATACATATGAAAAATGTCTACGTCGCACGGGCTTATAAGGCTCATAGTTCAGTTGAACAGATGAATAAATAACCTTTGAAAAGGGAACGTAGCCTACTCAGAAATTATCAGGACAGTGATTTGAGAATGCCATCATCATTAGAATAATTTGATTGTACTATTATTATTTAAATGATTGGAGAGTACTACACATTGTTTAAATAATTTGAAGGTACTATCATCATTTAAAAAATTTAAGAGTAGTATCATTATTTAAATAATTTGAGAGTCTCATCATCATGTAAATGATTCAGGAAAGCGACCATTATTCAATTATTTTTTAGTCTAAATTTAGACAATCTAAACCCGCTGACATAACTTTTATGACGACGCTTTCACATTGCAGTCATTGAAAACTTTATTTTTCTTACTCGTGGTAAAAGTATTCTGGGTTATTCCTAAACACAAAAGGCATCGATGGTACATAATTACGTATGCAATAATCAAGTCATATCAAAATTAAATTTTCTTTGAAGAACCTGAAAATATTTCGAAGAAAATTTAAAAAAGGTGATTTAATTTTTGAAGAAAATTAAAGTTTCTTTGCTCAGAAGCAGAGGCCTGAGTACGCCAGCGAGAGAGGTCTGTGAGTGAGTTGATTTCATGTACATGTTACATTTATTTCAATTATTTGAGTCTATTTTAATAAAGTCATTCCATAATAAATTTTGACTTCATTTTTTCCGCTCGTAAATTTTCACATGGATAAAGCAAGTCATCATCAAGCGTTCCAACTACTAACCGGCGAAGTACAATTTCTTCAAGTATATTCATTTTTCAACATTCGACATTGAAGTCATTTTTAGAACAATACACTTTTTAAACATTTTCCTACATGTTTTGAACGCATTGATTTTCGGTTTTCTAGGTCAGAGAACTGGTCAGAATTTTCCAAGGTAGAAACAATGTCTCTATTCTTCGCAACTATTATCACAACTTGTACTATTCCGGCAGACCTAAAACGTTTGTTTTAGCGCAAGTTAGGAGCCTATTTATTCTTCATAACCTGCTGCTAATTACTTCAAACTCTGCCCATTTATTTTTGTGTGTCTTGAAACCAGTTTTCCTTGTGGATGGATATCCGTTTCATGTTAAACCGCAGGCAACTCAGGAGACAAACCTTGTTCAAAAATTCTAGATATGCAGCGCCAACCTATGCATGACTGACACAAAACTGTGTCAGATGAGTTGCGTGCTGCAGCTCTTAAAATAAGATAACCGAAGGCAGGCAGTTATCATGGCTATGCTGAGAGCTGGTGTCTGGTAGCCTTTATTCAGCTTGGATGCATGAATAGAGTGTGAATTGGAGCACAGAACATGCCGAAAGTAACTCGTTCTGTCGATCTGCGCGCTGGACCGGTCTGCAGAAAGTGTGAACTACTGCCATCGGTAAGTCTGTATAGATGTTTCGGTTTATTACAGCGAATAATTTCAAAAATATCACAGTATTATATTGCTTTGATGCAATCCAATTGCTTCCAAGTGTTGCGCGATTTCACCTGAAAATCATACGATGTTGTTTCAACGTACGCTTATTTGATGTTTTTAGACACTTAACCTTTCCTTAAAATATATCTAGCTACCTTAATATTCTGCCGAGTTCTCTAAAGTATCACTCTTCGATGCACACTTTAGATAATCCGTGATCCTTTTATTTCCGAAAGCTTCATGAAGTACAAGAAGGGTTCTACCTTAAGTTTCAGGCAAACATACTCATGAATGAATTAGGTGATCCATTTGCAACTAGAGCAAAAAATGAGATAGGCATGTCACGAACACGGCGCAGCATTCGAGAAGGGCCCAACGAACCTCATATACTGGTTTACCAGCAGTGTCTAACGTGTATGACTGTTTCTCTCGTAGATGCAGGGCTTCTGAAAGTGTTTAACTCTCATACATTTTAAAAGCAACGAAAGTTTTGAGCCCCCACACTTAGAATTCACAAAAACTTAAAAGCTAGCGAAGTCTTTCTATTTGGATGCTTTTGTGTACTCGAAAACCAATCAAACTCGTTACCAAAAATTTTTGAAGCTTGTAAAAATAATCCAACAGTTATATTTTTGAACTGAAAATTAAAATTTGGTCTCACAAACACTTGCAACACTTAAAACTATTAAATTGGTCACAATTTGGATGCTCCAATAAACTCCACATTATTAACTGTACATATTAAAGCTATAGTTTCAACTATTAAAGCACTGTCAGAAATTAAGGCTTTTGTAAGCTAGAGATTCAATTGATTCGTGAAAACTGTATTATTACAAACAATTTAAGTACGTATTCGTTCTAATTCGGATTCACCTATTTTGTTTTCAAGAAAAGAATTTCAATCAACGTTAATAAATAGTAATTCAAATGCAGAAATTTGCTCCAGAAATGTTTAGGTAGCCAGTTTAGGTGCCCAGGTTCCAATTGGAGCGGCCATATCAGTTAAGCAAGATACAAACTAGCTAGCAAACACTAAGCTGTGTTTTAAGCAGGGTGCCGCAGTCAATCCTGCATTTTAGGCTTCCACAACCTGCTCAAAAATGCAGGATTGACTGCCGCACCCTGTATTATATTATAAAGGAGACCATCACATGCGGCTTATCTAAAATGACGCCCTTTAAAAATGCTCGTTGTGGAACGTAAGTGACTTATACATAAAATAGCTTTGCTCTCTGACGACTTGGACGATGGAAAGAGTACGATCAGCGTCTCTGTGATATAGGCTTCACTGTTTACAGGATTTTCTCTATATTAAACTTCCAGAAACGGACACCAAACAATTAAACCTTGTGACTTGAAAATCTCTTTGCCATGCGTGAGGCAGCGGAACTTGCATCACAGATACTCATGAAACACTTGCAGTTGTTCCAGAGAACGAATTCGAGTGCTACAGACGAAACAAATACGCACTTTCACGATGTTTATCATTATTATTCCTATGGAAATGGCCACGTTGCGCGCTGTACACGGCCGTCAGGGAGCACTGCATGTACAGCCTCGTAAACTGACGGAACGGCCGAGCGAGCGATGCTAGATTTCTATGCGAAATTTTTCTAGGCGGCAAGTGGTATTCGGGGTATCGTAATGGCGTTATTCTCTGTGATTCTGTCTTTTTGTGTGTCTTTATCGCATAGCCTTAACTTAGGTCGCCAATTGCATGGAATAGTTTTACACAACGAATTGATAACATTTGAAGATTAGTTGGAGAAAAACTACTCGCCGTAGGAAATAGTCAAATTCTCAGAGTAAAGCTTCGCTCAGCTCAAGCCAGTAATATGCGAAATAAACAATCGCGGAAGAGAGCCCGAAATCACTGCACCCATTCAATTTATAGCTCTGTAATTAACCCACTCACTCTCTTAGAATTGGTAGATCAACCCACTCTCTTAGAGTTGTTTTGTTTAAGTTGAAAGAGGGAAATCTTTGAAACCAACCTACCCACTCTCTTAGAATTGGTAGATCCACCCACTCTCTTAGCGTTGTTTTCTTTAAATTAAAAGATGTAAATCCATGAAATCAACCCACCCACTCTCTTAGAATTGGTAGATCAACCCACTCTCTTAGCGTTGTTTTCTTTAAATTAAAAGATGTAAATCCATGAAATCAACCCACCCACTCTCTTAGAATTGGTAGATCCACCCACTCTCTTAGCGTTGTTTTCTTTAAATTAAAAGATGTAAATCCATGAAATCAACCCACCCACTCTCTTAGAATTGGTAGATCCACCCACTCTCTTAGCGTTGTTTTCTTTAAATTAAAAGATGTAAATCCATGAAATCAACCCACCCACTCTCTTAGAATTGGTAGATCCACCCACTCTCTTAGCGTTGTTTTCTTTAAATTAAAAGATGGAAATCTTTGAAATAAACCCACCTACTCTCTTAGAATTGGTAGATCCACTCACTTTCTTAGAGTTGTTTTCTTTAAATTAAAATAGGAGAAATCATTGAAATTAACCCACCTACTCTCTTAGAGTTGGTAGATCCATCCACTCTCTTAGAGTTGTTTTCTATAAACTAAAAGAGGGAAATCTTTGAAATCAACCCACTCACTCTCATAGAATTGGCAGATCCATCCACTCTCTTAGAGCTGTTTTCTTTAAATTAAAAGAAGGCAATCTTTAAAATCAATCCTCCAACGCTCTTAAAAATGCATCTTTTATATTATAAGATGAAAAACTCAGTAGTAAATCCACTCACTCTCTTAGAAATATTCATTTTAAATTGGTAGGTAAGAGACAATCTGATGATGGGAAAAAAAGTCTCCTACTAAATCTAACGTTCCACGAGGGAGGCTAACTCCGTCGGCTGAAGGAAGGCAACACAAGCAAAGACGGTCTAAGTATGACCTCGTGTTCAACTATCATCAAATTGCTATGAATATTTACAATTTGGTAACAGGTCATTAAATGATCACAAACAGTTTTTTAATTTAAGCATGAGGAAAGAAAGCGGATGCCCGAAAGTTTATATAGCAATACACGCTTTAAGATCTGCTGTAAGATCTGCCAAAAAGTTTTTAAGAGCAATACACGCTTTAAGATCTGCTGTAAGATCTGCCAAAAAGTTTATAAGAGCAATACACGCTTTAAGATCTGTTTCTGAGCAAAAAATTCATGTCCCTCTAAAACACCATCAAACAACCGCAGAATTTCCACGAATTACATGATGTACTCCGTGTCATGTATTGAAAGATTAAGAAAAGAAAAACCTATACGGTACTATACTGGCTTTTCTCTGATTAATGAGGCCATTCAATTCCAACCTTTGTCGTAAGCCCACATACTTTCTTAGAAACGTACCTTTTAAATTATGATGGGAGCGACTATTTGATGATGAAAAATGCGAAAGAATAAGTTAAGAATGTAATTTTGAAGAAACACTGAAATCTTTAATTCTTTATTCATCACACTGAAACACTGTAATATGTGATGAATAGCAGTGACGCACTCCACTGTGTATTTTGTGTATTTTAATGAAGAAAATTAAAAGAGCCTTGCCATTTGAGCTTCAAAAATTTAGCAGCGTTCCAATTTGCAATTCCTGAATTGTGTTGAAACATTCAATACAAATATTTGAGAGGAAATTCAAGAAATATTCATAATAAATATCCGCCACTTAATTTTTCTCATATATCTACAATTTTCCCTTAGGTCTTTATGCGTGAATTAATTATTGAACTTCGATTGCAATAAATTCACTTCCCGCGAATAATGAATACTAAGTTCCGTAGACTATCTGTTGAAATCATGCTCATAAAAAACGGTTTTATTAATGACTTGCACACTGAACGTGGATTATGCAATACAAAATTCTTGTTAACCCTTTGACGCCCACATTTTTATACTCATATTACCGTTATGACAACCACTATCTTAAATTTGTAAGGGAAATGCCAAGATGGATTGAAATTCCAAAATATATAAACCACTTCACTTCATATAGATTTTTACTTTTCCTTTCCAATGCAACTCACATGGAGATCTATCATAAAATATCTGTGACACCATTTTCGTCAAAATCTCTTATTTGAATTTTATGCCAAGGAAAAAGTACGTAAAAATAATTTTAATAAGTAATCAGTTCCGCTGATAATGCTGTAAAAAGTTTTTTGGTTCTAAACTTCACACTAAATGACGAAAAGTTGTAATTTTATACTAAGGAATAACTAAATAATTTAACATTACTATCATTCGGCGTAACTTCTGCACATCAACTCTAGACGCCAAATGATCAGATAGCGACAAAATCTAATAGCTGACGCAGACGTTGCAGCGGAAGGCTGCAGTGGACTTTTTCCAGATAAGCCCCGCCACTATTGCAACGCATAAGTTCACCCACTTGTAACTTTCCACTTCAAATTACTCAAATAATGCATCTATCGATTTCAAACAATGCACCGTTCGACTTCAAATTACTCTGAAACGAAAACTTGAAACATTTTTTCTTTCCGAACCGTAGATGATACGGAAACGGTTCTCTGTGTGCTACAAAAATTTCTGAACATACCTATCCGACTCGCGCGCCGTCATACCACGTAAGTTCACCCACTTGTAACTTTCGAAATGATTCACCGATTGACTTCAAATTACTCTCAAACGAAAGAATGTTCTAATCGTTCGTTTGAGAGTAATTTGAAGTCGATAGGTGCATTGTTTCGAAAGTTGCAAGTGGGTGAATTTATATGTTGCGTTAGTAGTGGGGCTTATCTGAAAAATATCCGCAGTTAATGACGTATGATTAATTTGACTCATCATGGAAATAAAGACGGCCAACTTGAAATCTACTTTGAATTAAGGTAAAATTGCCAATATTTTTACAAAACTACTTTCATGAAAATTGAGGCTGAAAATTTTTAGAAGATCTACGGAAGTGACATACATACTTAAGATGTTCAAAATAGATACTGAAACGTTCTTATTGGCTTAAAACTTTTATTTTGAGATGAAGTACGACAGCAGTTGTTACGTGTACGTGAGCTACGTGTACGTGAGCTACGTGTACGTGAGCTACGTGTACGTGAGCTACGTGTACGTTAGCTACGTGTAAGTTTTCGGCGAACTTTGAGTAGGATTTAAAAAAACTTCAAATTGTTACGTATACAAAAAATACGAATTTGTGACTTGCAGTACAAATAGTTTTCGCTAGCTTATGCGTAAATTGAGACTATATAAGTGGAACGAAACAAACGTAACTAACAAATCGCATCAGCGCTAAGCGAATAAGAAGCAAATCAGGCCAAACGCTTCACAATTTGAAAAACTGGCAAGCAATTTACGAGAAAAAAGAACTATCGCTCCATACATTAAAGAGAAAATAATGTAAGACGCCTTGTTCATTTCTGAACTACCAAACGAACCACGGGAAAACGCATAAGCTTTTTACAAGTTAGTTTCGTTACAGTAAGTAAGTAAAGAAGGAAACACTGATGCAAATCAGCGTTAAAGATATAAGCATCATTACCTATAAAAGAGAAACATAATCGTTAACACTGATCCAAATCAGGGTTATAAAAATATGTTTCGTTGCAACATGGAAGTAAAAAAAGGAAACACCGATGCAAATCAGCGCTACAGAAATACGTCTCGTTACAACAAATAAGTACTGCAGGTGCCCCACACAAGCCTGGCACACAACACGCGGTGTATCTCCCGATAACGCGACGCGGCGACGGGAGGTGCGATGTAGGGCGCGACTTTTGCTCCGGGCCTCACCACTTCGTTTTGGGTGCGCTGCTGGTTCTTGGGCTCAGGTGAGCTTGTTCTCTATATTCTTTGGGTGTTGTTAAGTTCTTCTTTGTGAATTTAGGTTCTTGGGTATTTTAGTTTCAGATTTGACTTAACGTTTGCGCGTACCTTTAATATCTGCGTGCACCATTAACTACTACATGTGCCAATACCTACTACATGTGCTAATACCTGCTACATGTACCAATACCTATTATATGTGTCAATACCTACTACATGTGTCAATACCTACTACATGTGCCAATACCTACTACATGTGCTAATACCTGCTACATGTACCAATACCTACTACATGTGTCAATACCTACTACATGTGCCAATACCTGCTACTTGTACTAATACCTACTACATGTGCCAATACCTACTACATGTGCCAATACCTACTACATGTGCCAATACCTACTACATGTGTCAATACCTGCTACATGTACCAATACCTACTACATGTGCCAATACCAACTACATGTGCCAATACCTGCTACATGTACTAACACCTACTACATGTGCCTATACCTACTACATGTGCCAATACCTACTACATGTGCCAATACCTACTACATGTGCCAATACCTGCTACATGTACCAATACCTACTACATGTGCCAATACCTACTACATGTGCCAATACCTACTACATGTGTCAATACCTACTGCATGGGCTTATACCTACTACATGTACCAATACCTACTACAAGTGTCAATACCTACTACATGTGTCAATACCTACTACATGTGCCAATACCTACTACATGTGCCAATACCTAATACATGTGCCAATACCTACTACATGTGCCAATACCTACTACATGTGCCAATACCTACTACATGTGCCAATACCTACTACATGTGCCAATACCTACTACATGGGCCAATACCTACTACATGTGCCAATACCTACTACATGTGCCAATACCTACTACATGTGCCAATACCTACTATACATGTACCAATACCTACTACATGTACCAATACCTACTATACATGTACCAATACCTACTACATGTGCCAATACCTACCACGTGCGCCATTAACATGTACAGCAACAACAGTACGGATGACGCAGCTGTCAACGATGACGCACCCGTATGACGCAGCTGTCATACTATCATACTACTCACACTCGGTACCCGCACACACCTCACAACGCACCTGCGCGTAACTTTCTAGTGCACCTACAGCTGCGTTCTGGTCCGCATATACGTATATATCACATATATCACATATATATCTGCTCAGATCCTCACATAGTCGCAGCTATTGAGGATGAATAACAAATTTTTGTAAGTAAAATTGCTTTAATTTTTGTCTTATTTAAGTGGCGTGTAACAAGCGTCATTGAATCTGCCGCGCGTGAAGAGTTTGGAATCATGCGAGTACTTCTTACTAATAAATAACTACAAAACAAAAAATATTTGTGTGCATCTGAGTGATTTCATCGGAATTATATGTATTAAGCATTTTTATTGTGCATGTTTGTACTAAATGCCTATCGTAAATGAGTGCATATCTACCCATAATACAATAATCCCGAGCAATCTTGTGTCAATCTACACTTGTGATGTAAATGCGACCGAACTAAAGTTTGCACAGCGTTGAAAATTCATAAACTATGTTTTCTTCCGTTCATGCACAAGATTGTGATCGTTTACCTACATGTTGTTCATTGTTACGTCATGTAATATCCTTTAAAAAATTTACGACATAGCATCGTGGGAAAATTTTGCAACTTGAGATGAAATAATGGAAGACTTCAGGGGAAAATTCTATACAAATTTTTTGAAAAAAATCGCAACTTAACGACATGGAAATTTCAAAAATTTATATCGAAGAAAAAATTACAGCTTAACATCGGGGAAATTTTATAACTGAATTTCATGGAAAAGTTTAGGACAGCTGGGGAATGTTTATGGCTTAACATCGTGTAAAATTTTTACAACTTAACATCAACAAAAAAAATTGACGATTTGCTACGATGGGAGAAAATGAAAACCTAATTCCAAGGAAAGTTGCACAAATTAACATCATGGGAAAATATTAAGATCTTAACATCACTAAAAAATTCATGAACCTATCATGACAATGTGAAATCTCCAGAGGTAAAGATTTTATCTCTGGGTACATTTTTGAAAATTTTACTTCATGCTGATCATCCACGCTGAATCATATATTTATCATTAATTTGTTAATCACGCTCGTAAAACTCCACAGCATTTTAAAAGAAGTGCGATATTTCATCTCCGAATGGTAGAATTATTAAGGTTAGATACTTTCCATGGTATTTGCATCAGCATGGTAATATTAGTAATATCTGCTGTAGGATATTATTCCGAGGCTTCTTGTTCTGCGTTGCTTGATTTTAGCGGACAAAACAGAAGCTCGATAAAAGTAACGACGACAGCAGCGGGTCATGAGAGGCAATATTGACACGCTCGTCATTTACAGAACTCCAAAACTTAGAGCTAAGGTTGTAATTTAGAATTAAGGTTATTCAGAGTTAAGGGTGAAATTTAGAGTTTAAATTCTTATATGAAGTTGAGGTTGCTATTTAGAGTGAAATCTACATAACTTACTTTAAGGCACATCAACACATTAATTAATTTAGTAATATATGTACATATGTTTACTGATGTATGTTAATAAATTTCTTGAAATTTCTTTTCTTGAACATTGTCACTTAAACAACATGAGAAATGACTCCGCTCACACATGTTGCATTCAACATTTAAAAATCTTACTGTATATTAATGTATATGTTAGATATTCCTCAGTATGAATCTATTCTTGATTTTCTTCGCCACTTGCTAATATTCAGCAGTAACTCAACCAAATTCGCAGCGTGTGGGAGCCTTGTGAAACTTCCCAGACTCCTCCAGGCCTAGTCGTCCTACATCGCCAATGTTAAGAAATCATTCACAAAGCATCAACATTTATTTGTATGGGTGATTTGATCCCTAAGTTAGTTTCCTTATTTTCGTTGATATTCGCAGAGTTTATCAGGACCTACTTTACAAGGAAATAGCTTGACACCCTAAATTTGTACACCTCGGATAGTTTGTCAATTAGTACTCCTAGTATGGAACTTTTGTTTTAGGACGTCTTATATTAAGAAAATTTTTAAAAGCCAATGTGTTGGCAAGTATTTCGTGTGGCAACTTGGAAATAACCTGTTTTTTTCCTCTGGATTCTGAAAGCAAATTTGGAGAGCATGCTCTAGGTTTCAAAGCAATGCTCTACGTTTAAACGCAATGCTCATAAGGATGCTTAGTGACCGTATCTGTGATACGAGTTTCACCAGTGCACAAGTACAAGAATATTTTAATCGCGGGTACTATAAAGCGGCCCATAGACGATCAATTTAATTGTTAATATCATTGACTCAATATATTGATGACATTTTTTTCGCCCACTAAGTCAATTAATTGACGGTGGTCAATCAAGCCCACAGACGATCAATTAAATTGTCAATATTCATTATAGTCAATTATATTGATAATAATGAATAATGACTACTATTGTAGTCATTATTCATTTTGTAAGAAATGAAAGAAATTTGTAAGAAATGACTACTAATGGCATTGGAAAAGCTGTAATATAATAACACTACTAATGGTACAAGCCAAGGTAGAGGAAATAAGGTAGAGTCATTTCCATGGGGGAAAATACACTTCTTGTTCGGCTAGCCAATAGAAAAGCTTTATTTGAAACGAACTTCATGTCGTCACCAAAACGCAATGTCGTGAGACTAATAGTGGAGCCGGATTTGGGGGTAGCAGTGCTACCAGATGCAATATAAGCGCTGCTATTGGCTGGCTCGTTGCCGTGACACACCATCAACGAAAAAAAGACTGGTTCGATCCTACCTTGTTTCCTCTACCGTGGTACAAGCTGAGGGTACTCACCAGTCCATTTCGAGTGGGGGGAAGTTTGGAGGAGGGCGCCTGGCTGGAGCAGGCAGCAGCCACACGGGGACAGGTGAAGAGGGGCACAAGTCTGTAGGGCGACGTCTGCGCCTCACACGCTGTGTGTAACACTGGGCACTTCTGTGTGCATTGTCCCGCGATTGTGACGCGCTCACACACGGTCGGTGTATTTCCGTTTGTGGTACTTCTATGTGATCCTACTATCGCGTAGTGTTTTTACTACAGTCTCCTACTACTGCGTAGTGTTACTCCTACGTGGTCCTATAGTTGTGCAGTGTTACACTCCTACGTGGTCCTACTACTGCGCTGCGTCACTCCTACTTACCTATTTTAGTGGGAACCTTTGTGCGCAGTCGGAGAAGAAATTGAGTGCTCTAATTTAGGTGATCATAGCCTATGCAAGAAGATAGTTTAACGCTGAAAATTAAGAAAAAATCGGTTTTATTTATATGATAATAAAGAGAATTGCGCAAATTTCGCGTGATGTTAAGGAAAAGTAAACGTAGGCTTTTATAATTTCAGAGAGAAAGTGAAAGACGTTAAATGAAAATGAAAAGAATAAAAAATGTTCTAAAAAAACTCCGATAACGCGAATGAAAATATTTTCATCACGTGAATGAAAATATTCCGATTACGAGAGGGAAAATATCCCGCTAAAGTAAATAAAAATATCCTCTTAACGTGATTTAATATCTGATAATAGACTCAAAAACCTTAAGAAATGTTCGATTACGAGACTCATCACGCCAAGAAATGTTCAGAAGCGTTTGGAAATTAACCGACTTGTGCTGAAGGCCGTCCGAAGTTATTAAAAAAACTCCAAACGTTCGAAAGCGTTTGAAGAAACTCAACGTTCAAAACGTTTAAATGAATGTTGTTAAAGACAGTTCGATAACCTTGGAATAATTCTTAACATTCATAGAATAATTAATTAGATAGAGTGTCTGAACGCTGGTCAATTGTTGAGAAGTGCTTGCAGGATATTAAAAAATGTTTAAATTGTGTTTGTGCAGTAAACTAAAGAATTGCTGTCTGTGAGTGAAAAAGATTGATACCGTAAAATGAAGAGGTTGACGACATAGAGTGGTGAGTTTGACGTTTAAAATAAAAAGTTTGATGCTTTGAAAAGAAAAGTTTGACGCTATAAAATGAAAATTTTGGCACTTTAAATGAAAATTTAGACGTTATAAAATGTAAGGTTTAACACTTAAAAATGAAAACTTAGATGCTGTAGGATGACAAGTTCGACACTCTGAAATTAAAAGTTCGACCGCTGAAAATGAAGAGTACCGAAACATAAACTAAAGAATTCAATGCTATAAACTAAAGAGTTCAATGCAATGAAATAAAGAGTTCAATGCTATAAACTAAAGAGATTGGAACTGTTCACTAAAGAGTCTAATGCAATGAACTTCAGAAGGGTCGGGCACTGCCAATGGACGCACTAAATGCTATGAAGGGAAGGACACTTCACGCGTGCTTCCAAACGCTCACATTACGCGTTCCCTTGACACTCAGAACAACAATATTCACTGAACGCTCCCATGGCGTTTTTGAAAGCAGTCCCGACGCCGTTCTTGTGAACCTGAAAGTAAAAAAAGCAATACGTGAGTTACTCGAAAATTAGTGAGGCAAAATATGAATTTTGTTTTGCGCGATCGTAATTTTTCTCGGGATTTTTTATTTGACTGAGTTGTTCAGGTGGGAATTCGAACGCATTTACCCAGTCTAACTTTTTCGCCGCCTGTATGCATGTTTTTCGCCGTGAAAAACATGCAAGCAGGCTGCGAAAAAGTTAAACTACGTAGCGTTCTTTTGCCCCGTTGGGACTTTCCTTAACTTACGTACGTGTAATACTTTGTTTCTGCGCAATTCTTCACTGAGAACTTGTCGGACTCCATTTTTGACATTTATATCGGAACATTTGACGTTTACTCCCCAAATTCAAGGCATATCAAAATGTTCTCTATTATAATGGGCGAGAATTCAAACTAAGAACTTATGAGAAGCATTATTAAACATTTTCATATGAATATTACGCCTTTATTTGCTAAATTGTCGACACATGAAGATTTTTTTATTTTTCGCTAACGCACGAAAATCTTCACTGAGTATTTTAAGAACCATTTTAAGAATCATTTTAAAAATCATTTTAAAAATCATTTCAAGGACCATTTTAAACATTTTATCTTGAAACAAACGAGGCTTATACTTCAAAGCGTAAACACGAGAAGGAGTTTTCTATGCTGATGTGCCCCTTTGTTGAGTGATGCATCTTGTACTGGATTGTGTCGTGGAAAGTTTATAGAGTACATTGCACTATGTATGTTTGCACCTGCGTAGCATGAGATGCACTAATATACTGGCACATTAGAAGAATGATATACAATTTTCACTACTACTGGCACATCAGTAGAATGATATGCAATGCTATGAGTGTCATTACCTGGATGCGTCATTTTACTGTGTACGCGTCTAATGAAATTTGACTAGAATGAAAGCATACCAGTTGATAACAAATTGAGAACAACAAAATTCCAATTTCTTACAGCATTGTCTGAAAGCATTTTCATTCAGCCAAGAAAACATAGTCGTATGGAGTCTGTTCCCTTAAACATTTCATTTGAGGTATCTGGTTGTGTTGTGCAATCTATTCATTTCAGTCAAAATTTCTATACGCCTACATGTGATCGGAAACTTTCTTTAGTTTGTACTGTTGCAAATCTGAATTGCGTGTGATCAATATTTGTACGAGTTATATTGTGCGAGCTATATCTTTTAGAGCTATATTTGTACGAGTTATATTTGTACGAGCTATATTGTGCAAGCTATATATGTGCGAGCTAAACTTTGTCTGCCGATACGCTTTCATTCTAGTCCAATTTCATCACACATTTGCTGTGTAATCTACGTATCTTTATATACGTTATACTGACTTATATGATCGATACAACCACACTTGTTGTCATGTAAGCTATAAAAACAAGTTGTACATTGTAATATTCATGTTGCAGCACATATGTGTAATATTACCTTCTACAGAGCACATTTCATTGAGCATAGGAACGTCGTTAACGGATAACCTCTCACAATGAATGTAGAACAATTAAACAACTAAGCTGCTTTAGCCGAACTATCTCGCAGAGGCTGACCCGATGAATTATTATATTTTAAATAATATATTGTTATTGATCGAGATATCCCAATGGCGTAGCTGAAAAGTCATTTTTGCATCTAAGCTTGCAGAGAGGAAATGAATATGTGAATGAAGTACACGGCTATCAAGTAGAACAATTTCTCCTCAAAATATTTCTACTCGTCTTTTCTGTTAGAAATATCACCAGAGGATCTCAACAAACGCTCGTGAAAATGCAATGAGGGCGGGCCTGGGATCGAACTCCTATCTTTCATGTCCTCCTGCCACTAATTGGCCCCTTGCCCCTTACAACGTCATGTTGTAAGTTTACGCTTTCAAGAGGCAAATTAAAGTTGAATTAGCTCGTAAGTTAGTTCAAGTCCCCCTTAAGTGTGTTCCCATGAAAGGAAGGAGGAAGGTGCCATTCAGTGTAGAATTAGCCCGTTGATTACGTATTGACAGTTTGGGACATATGTTTGCACACCACTATGTATATGGTTAATTTACATACTGGTATAAATGAATGGCATTTCAATTATTTCAATAATTTGAAAATCAATTTTATCGAACATGTCACAGTATTATTGCGCAGTTATGTTTTCACGCTGCTTAAAAAGATAGAAATCAATTTAGCACTTTGAACAGAATTTTCAAGTCTGATGCTTACAGTCTAACCTAACCAACTGTAGCGACTGCGCAAACGTAGACAACGTGTTAAAAGGGAACAAGGAATCTGTGCATTAGGTGTATCTTTACACCCAGCGCTAAGAAGCGGCAAGGCTCAAAAAAGCTTATAAAGCAAGATAAACATGTAAAATGAAAATTACTATGAGTAAAAAATAAATAATACGTGTAAAAATTTATTAATAATTATTTTATTTTTTAATATTTTGTCATTCATTAATGCTTTATGATAACTGAATATTTTATGCTATCTTGCAGTTGTGTAGTGTAATTACTGAAGCTTTTTCTTCGACAAGAGCTGGTCGATAACGTGAATTATTTTCAGTTGGAAAAGTCCCTGTTCTATAAATTCATCAGTATTCCGACCACCGTTGTTGCTGACTATAAACTATACATTTCTCTCCATATTTCGATCTTCAGTTTAAAAAACTTATCGAATAACTAAAATCTTCAGTGTCCTAGTGCATCTACTTGTATGTAGTGTGTGAGAATAGGTTAAAATATTTTTCCAATGGTAAATAAAAATCCCCTAGGCGCAGCAACCCTTGAACGTTTATGAATGTTGTTGTGCGCAGCGCGCATCGAAGCATATCGGCTGCAGCTACAGTGCCTTGGGATAGAGGGGCATGCTGCGCAGGAGAGTCAGCTGGGCAATGATGGAGCAGCCTCCCCATTTGAGCATTGGCTTCCATACCACGATGCAAAATTCCTGAATGATTATTGTTTGGCTTATGGCATAGTATGACAGATTTATTTACTGTAGAATCATTCCATGTTTTATAGGGCAAACTGACACTCAATGACATCTATTCTCTTCTGTATATACAGTCAGCCGATATATCTCGTGTTCATCCATGGGCTCTATATTCCTGATGCAAACCTACGATTTAATTTTTCAGCTGACGGTGGCATTGATTTCAGAGACATTTCTATAAGTTTTCAGCTATTTATTGTTTTTTGTACTTAGTATATGACTTACATTTGCGTTATCGCCAAATGAAAAAAAATTACGCATCTTGAATGCGTGAATGCGCATTGAGTCGCTAACTTTAGTAAAAATACAGAGTAACAATACTCACAATACTCGATAAAATATAAATATGTATTAACATTAAATAAAAAGCTAGTTAAAAACGTACGTTTAGGATTATTACCATGAATTTTTTGGCAGCTACAATGTTGAAAATGTTGATAGTGAGAAAGAATGTCAAATTAGACCGAGAATGTCTCCACTGACGAGGAAGATCATGTTGGTTCTCAAATGAGGACGTAAACTCTAACACTAGTAGATCAAGTTGAAAAGAAGATGTTAACACAAACTATGAAAGTAAAGTTTGCATAAACATGTGAAACAAAAACTGTGAAAGTCTAGTTGGAACAAAAAATGCTCACCCTCGCTAAAAATACGATGGATACGAAAACATTCCAATTTTAATGTAACTAAAATGATTTAATAAGGATTCAAAAGTACCTATTTTCCCTACAGGTTTACTTCACAAGTATATGGTATTCATAGGTACCTATTTATTCAGGTAGTGATTTGAATGTCTACTTGAAAAGCGTTTCTAAGTTAGTCGGCAATAATTTCTTTACTGACACTATAGTGAAGTTATTTAATATTTCAAATTATTCCAGATTCCTGTCTGCTGGGCATGCTCTTAAACACAAAGTCATATAATTCCTTTTGCACTGAACACTGTCGTCAGCGTCGCAGCATGTGTATACTCTATCTAGTACCTACGTGGTATCACAATTTACTCCTTCATTTCACAACTCTATTAAAGTGCTTACGTCTTCCCTTCATCATTTATTGTTCCGTAATGGGTTCATAATTTCTACGTTCAACCTTTTGTAGGTGAATGATAATATGCATGCATTATATGTACAGAACTTCACTATGCTACGCATAGCTTTAGCTACTAGTGAGGGGTATTCTATAATCCGTCCGAGAAGTGCATAGTTTCCCATTCCTCAAGACCAGGTGCATTGATGCAGGTGATGTAAACGTCACCACAGAGAGTTTAGATATAAGCCGGTTTAAAATCTTCCAGAAGCTGACGGACGACAAGTTGCCTCTGCATCGTGACACAACAGAGGTCTTTTAAGATTTTTAAATACGGATACGGATCCGTAATGTTCTAAACGTAATGTAATGTCTGTAATGTTCTTACGGATGTTTAAATGCCCGTTAGTAGGTGATGTTCTATGTTATGGGCATACAAGAAATGATCCTCCACAAAACATATTTTACAGAACTTTATATTTGTTCCCATCACCATGCTAATTTTGCCCGTCATCGCTGAATTTAAATTATTCAAGAAAATTATTTCAATGAAATTTCGTCAATATTATTCATGCGCTGGTTCAGATGCCGTTTCTTGAATAGCAGCTTGGTAAAATTAAACTATTCATAACCGGTTATCCTCCACTGCTGTACGAAAAGCCCTACTTGTTTGTCTCATGTGTGAACGCTATTATACCAAACAACAGAATGGACTTATGATGCGTGATCAATTTTCACCGTAAAAATAAAAAAATGTAATAAATAAAAGTAATAAAATGTATAATGTACATAATAAAGAAAATACGTATAACATATACTTACTCTACACAAACTCGGTAGACCTGTCGGCATTATGAAAGCAGAAAAAGAACGCACATTCTCTAAATAAACGTGCTTTACTATATCCGTATCACCATTCAGCCGCAGAAACATTATTTAAATTATGAGATTGTTTTATTCTCATGAATGTGTAGACATATTACGACTTCAAGTGACAGGTAAGTTAATTAGTAGGAGTGCTTATAGTAGGGTCAACTCCATCGTACATTCTATAATTTATTTATACAGATGAGAATAATACTGAGTTTGTCTTTATTTTACATAGATATAGTTTAAATAGATGTTTTATAATTGATTCACGATACCGTAGAAAAATTGGGAAAATATTTCGACATCGTAAATGGTGTACGGAACTTGAGATGATTGACATCCATTGGCTGAAGTATGCTTAGTTATTCATCAAGAAAGTTTATGATTGAATATCCCTGGGCACTTTTTTTTAGCAATAATTATTATTCCGATGGTTGCCGAATTTTGGACAAGCTAATATTCTCTCAGCGAAGTTATTTCAACTCAAGCAAACTTGATTTTTTTGCTTGTGAATCGTGATAAGGCTGACAAATGCTCTAAGTTGCCCTGTATGGACCGCACGTATCGGATGTTAAAAAATGGAGCAGGGCGCAGATGCGGGCAATTGGGAGAGTTAAATACAATTTTCTTAGACCTTCTAATGCTGAACCTTGTCGCTACTTACCACTGCTGACCTTGTCATTACTTACCACTGCTGACCTTGTCGCTACTTACCACTGCTGACCTTGTCGCTACTTACCACTGCTGACCTTGTCGCTACTTACCACTGCTGACCTTGTCGCTACTTACCACTGCTGACCTTGTCGCTACTTACCACTGCTGACCTTATCGCTACTTACCACTGCTGACCTTGTCGCTACTTACCACTGCTGACCTTGTCGCTACTTACCACTGCTGACCTTGTCGCTACTTACCACTGCTGACCTTGTCGCTACTTACCACTGCTGACCTTGTCGCTACTTACCACTGCTGACCTTGTCGCTACTTACCACTGCTGACCTTGTCGCTACTTACCACTGCTGACCTTGTCGCTACTTACCACTGCTGACCTTGTCGCTACTTACCACTGCTGACCTTGTCGCTACTTACCACTGCTGACCTTGTCGCTACTTACCACTGCTGACCTTGTCATTACTTACCACTGCTGACCTTGTCGCTACTTACCACTGCTGACCTTGTCGCTACTTACCACTGCTGACCTTGTCGCTACTTACCACTGCTGACCTTGTCGCTACTTACCACTGCTGACCTTGTCGCTACTTACCACTGCTGACCTTGTCGCTACTTACCACTGCTGACCTTGTCGCTACTTACCACTGCTGACCTTGTCGCTACTTACCACTGCTGACCTTGTCGCTACTTACCACTGCTGACCTTGTCGCTACTTACCACTGCTGACCTTGTCGCTACTTACCACTGCTGACCTTGTCGCTACTTACCACTGCTGACCTTGTCGCTACTTACAGTATCTCCTGCATGAGCTTGAGCTCGTTACATGGTCTTGCTTTAGTGAACCTCTCTTTTTATCTTTTCTAATAGACCTTGCTAACCTATGTTGCCTTTACCATTATTTGCCATAATTGTTTTTAAATAAATAGAAAATATTTAGCATCATCTATTGGTATTTTTATCTCAAACCCTGTCCATAGTAGATGAATGTGGAATGAAAATGCCACAGAATGTGACTCGAATTAAAAGTTTGATGGCGGAATTTAAACTGTAAAAACGTGTTTTTTTAAATTAGTTTTTATAAAATTTCTTTGCCCTTTATATTGACTATTGCCTTTATAGCTTGATCAAAATTTAGACTGACGTGTGATATGTCCTCACCTTCAATTTTGGTTGTGCGCAATGAGCATCGCTCCGCCCCCCAGGCAATGCACGTGAGGACTGCTCAATAAAATGGTTGCGGTCTTGGAACTGGAGTTTCAATTTCAGCTTTCCCTTGTAGTTCATAGGAAATTATTACGCAATCGGCGTTGTACTTGGGTCTCTATTATCACTCATGTTCAGCTAATTTTGATTGGCATTCATGTTCATTGACTCATGTTTAGCCAGTTTTGATTGGGGACATCCACATTCGCCTTCTATATCCCAATTTAAACCGGTGCATATCCGTAATATAAGAACCTTTTAAAATAGTCAATATGTCAACCTTGCGCATCTCTTTAGTCCCGTTATTTTTGAGTTAACCCAGTGCGCACGTGGTGAATGACTTGATGTGAAAAAAAACATCTTTTTATCGAATATAAGGGAACGAGTCAAGCTGATGATTTCTCAGATTGGTTCTAGATTACGCACTCCTTTTATCTCCTCTGCAACTTATCGTTTTCGAAGGCTTGGGTGTATTATGATATATGAAACGTTGAAACCTTTGCGTAGCAACAATCTTTTATCATGGTAAGGAATCATTTGCATTCTGAATATGGGAGGAAAACTTCGGAACTGCTCATAAAAACTAATGACGTTTAGCGTTCCGTAGATGAACTGTTAGTAAAAAATTAAATAATTATTGCTAAATAATGACGTTTAGCGTTCAGTAGCCGATCTCCTGGAAAATAAACAGGTGATTCTTGTAAGCTAATGACGTTTATCCTTCAGTAGATGAACAACTTGAAAATAATGGTATAATTCGTGCGTACTGGCATCACCAACTTCACTGCAGGAAAGCTGCGGCGACCCTCCACATCTGGGAGGAGTGGTGCTGTGTTCCAGCACGATAATGCTCGTCCTCACATGTCGGTTAACCAAAGATCTCACGTAGGAGCTTTTGTTGGTGTAAAACTACGTTAATCTCACAAAATTACAAGTCGAATTACGTACGTTAATATCTCTGAAATACCTAGAATTAGGATTATGTCTGCATCTTAGTATTAGAACTACAATTACTTTAGGATTAGAACTACAATTTATTACCTTAGGATTAGAACTACGTTAAGATCTTAGCATTAAAACTACGTTTATATTTTTAGTTGACGTCTAACAATGAAAAAAATAATGAGTGAAACTCAAATTTTGGATCGAAATCAACGCATCATTTAGAGTAGCAGGAGATGCATTCTTGGATTCAGAGCGAGAA
The DNA here is from genome assembly GCA_030386875.1 of Morinoia aosen. Taxonomy (NCBI): domain Eukaryota; kingdom Metazoa; phylum Arthropoda; class Malacostraca; order Amphipoda; family Talitridae; genus Morinoia; species Morinoia aosen. Next base: position 66,785,416 of record CM059565.1, on the reverse strand, counting down.
AATATTCTGTCTATCATTGAACACTCTAATTTCGTCAGTTTTTTGGTATTCAATGCACAAGACATTCAAAAATCGGATACAGGTTTCGGTTTAACCTAATACATTTTTATACACTGATATTCTAATGTACATATATACATATCTATATACCTTTTTTTCGAAAGAAGATAACGCTCAATAAATATACTAAATATTATAGACTTGCTATTTAGTACATGTAATTTACAAGGAAGGGGATATACATTACCAATTTCATAACATATGCCTTTACACAGTAAGCGCTTATACAAACTATATATATAATGTTTATATAATTTTATGTGTAGATAAAATCTACAACACACATTATACATTATATATATATACATATATTATACATAATTATATATATATATATGCTCTTCTTGAGTACAGACATAAGTCATAAAATTGGAAAAGTGAGTTTCTTTCCTTATAAATTACATGTTCTATATAGCAGATCTATAACATTTAGTATATTTGTTGTGCATCATCTTCAGTTAACTACAACGAAATCTTATTAGCGCAAAATATATCAATGTTGATGAAAAAGGTTTCTTTGCGAAATGACTTTTTTTAATTACAATATAACGATCTCAAAAACAGATAAATTGTACTTTAAGTCACAAGAAGCAAAGATTTATCAGAGGCATTGCGAGAAATGACAAACAAAAAATTCATTCCAACGCTGAAGAAGCTTTGAGATTTAAAATCCAAAAAACAGCAGCGGCTTCTTTAAGTCAGGGATTTAGAAGCATTTTTCTAAAAAGTTTTATTCCACTTGTACAAAAGGGAAATGAAATTAATGTTGTGAGGTCGTAACTTGGAACGCACGTACCTATTTTCTTTCGTTTTGGTACCGATAAAAGATGTGCGTCCAATTGTCACTTAATAATCGTTATTGAGAACATGAAAATTGATGTAAATTATTCAAATGTTCTGCAATAAAGATTGTAACAAACGTTAGTGTACTTGTTTTTACAAAGGCTCATTGCTTAACTTCCACTTGACGCTATGCAGGGTCCGCGAGATCATGTGGAGGTCAGAACTTGGGTTCACGCGCCAGGCATTAATTTTTAAAATCCAAAGGATTCAGTAGCACCCAAGACCCAATTATTAATCCTACCTTACCCTCACCTGAGACTCAATTATTTATCTTACCTTACCCTCACCTGAGACTCAATTATTAATCGAACCTTACCCTAACCTGAGACTCAATTATTAATCCCACCTTACCTTTACCTGAGACTCAATTATTAATCCCACCTTACCCTCACCTGAGACTCAATTATTAATCGAACCTTACCCTAACCTGAGACTCAATTATTAATCCCACCTTACCTTTACCTGAGACTCAATTATTAATCCCACCTTACCCTCACCTGAGACTCAATTATTAATCCCACCTTACCCTCACCTGAGACTCAATTTTTAATCCCTCGAAGTCTCATCTACGACTCGGACGCAAGTCTCACCTAAGCCCTAGAAACTACAGGTCGCCCCTTAAGGCCGAGAAGCAAAGTCCCCGAGAAGCCCATGAGTAGATCTTCCCTAAGATCATGAGACTAGAACCCGTTCAACACTCAGCATCTAAGCATTATATAAGCTTAAAGCTAGGATCCATGCAGGAGTCCAAGCCAAAAGGCATAGATCTTACCTACAACCTTGAGGCTAAGCCACGTCTGAGACATTGAAGCTATCTAGGCCTCACTTAGTCTATGGGCAAATTAGCCTCTTACCTCTTGCCTAAAGCCAAGGGCAAATCTTGCTTAAGACCTAAAGGCAGATCCTAAGGCTTAATGGTAAATTTAAGATAAAACCTTAAGGCTAGACCTCACCGGGGGCCCCAGGTAAATCTTACATAACTTAATATTTGGTCTCAAAGCAAATCTAAACCAAGATGTTAAGGCTAGGCCTCAGTTAATGAGAAAAGCTTAATATTTACTACTACGTACTTTGAGGCTCCGAAAACCTATAGGTAAATCTTTCCAAAGAGATGAGGCTAAGTCTCACCTAGGCCCAGTCTCTCCAACGGTTTGGAGGCTATGCCTCACCTAAGGCAGAAGTCTTTCCAAAGGTCTGGAGACTATGCCTCACCTAAGGCAGGAGTCTTTCCAAAGGTCTGGAGGCTATGCCTCACCTAAGGCAGAAGTCTTTCCAAAGGTCTGGAGGTTAGGCCTCACCTAAGGCAGCAAGTCTTTCCAAAGACCTGGAGGCTTTGCCACATCCCCAAAAGCGAATCTCCCCAAAGTCCGCTGCCGCCCAAGTGAGCAGGTCTGCCCCACACTCCGCCTCGACGGTCCATGCGACCCTGGCTGGAAGGTTTGCTGTGGCGCAGCACAGTCAGTTGACCTCCCTGGGGTCCTCGAGCGGTCATCGACAGCGGTGTGTGTGTGTGTCGGCAACCCGCGACCTTTGCGTGGCTCTTCCACTCCCATCTCTTGTTCTCTTGCTGCGAATATCGCATCGTGGTCTACCGTTTACCTGATATCCTGTGGCGTGATATTGTTGTACCTGTGCCTTATACCTCAAAGTACTAGGTGTTAGTCAGCAAACCAGAGATCTTTGTGTCGTTCTTCCACTCCCATTTCTTGTTCTCTGGCTGCGAATATCGCATCGTGGTCTACCGTTTACCTGATATCCTGTGGCCTGATATTGTTGTAAAAGGAAATTCTACCATGATGATAGTGGATGTTAGGAAACGAACAAGTGACCTTTAAAGTATAACTTCTCTCATGTCTCATTGGCTGTACTTTCTAAGCGTTCAGCACAGTATTTAAAATTTACATTTAGTTGAATGGCTTGTTATTACGCAAGGATAATATTGTACTAAGCAGTTCATGCTCTAAGTCACCATGAGCTGGGAGATATTTTTTAAAAGTTACTGTCAAAACTTTTCTGTTATTTTGTCGCGCACAACTGAGGGATGAGCAGGATTGACATCATGGATGTCTGTAATGTATCGCCACACGCTGCCGCTCACCCTAACTTGCTCTTACACTTCTGTATTAAAATTATGCTTTTTTCTCTACTATTGCTATATCATTACGTTTCAAGTGGATTTTTGTCACGATATTATGTTGCAATTGCATTTTTAAATACTATTTTGCTTTTGCTCCTTAGATCTTGTATTTTATAGTGGTTTTTGATCCCTCTGTACCATTTTCATTTGTGCATTGCATGTCATTAGCCGCCCTTTTCCCCCAAAATTGATTTCTTATGAGAAATTTTCTTCTTTACTGACGTTCAAAAATCTTGCGGCGGCTGCAATGTTCCTTCCGCGCCGCATCGGCTGCTCTTAATTTAGATGGCCATTTTTGAGCTCTTGTAATTCGGTCGATGTCTCAACAGATCGCGTTGATAGCTGACTGACAGACGCGTTGACAGTTGACAGACGTGTTGACCGTTGATATATGTATTGACAGTTGACTGACAGACGCGTTGATAATTAACAGACGTGTTGAAAGTTGACAGACGCGTTGGCAGCTGACTGACGCGTTGCCAGCTGACAGACAGACGTGTTGGAAGTTGATAGAAAAATGCGTTGACAGTTGACAGATCACCAAAATTTGTTTATGATTCGTGAACCATCTCTAAGTTTTATAGGTTTTTAATTACTTCTCTGCTCTCATAGATAAACTAACAGATTTTGAAGAGTGAATTTAAAACGAAATAAAATATTTATACATAGGGTTCCTAAGAACATAAGAACGGGCGTCCATTTTTCTTCAGGTAATTCATGCCGAAAAAAGTGTCTCTGGAGACATCCGTCATTACGAAGACCAGCGCTCTCAACAGGCACGGGGACGAAGTTTCAAGAGCTTGTCAAACCAACGTCGTAGGAATTTCCTTGAAGGAACCACTTTCTACCGTAAGAAACATATTCATATAAATAAATATGTACAATGTAATGATAACCTTAAACAGATATACATATATGATGATAACCTTATGGATATGTTTTGTTTTTTTACAAATGCGAATAACGAAGTAAAGTGCAAAGAAATATCATTTAAAGTAATCATTATCTTATTAGCAGAACATCTATTTTTACTCAATGACTTTCTTTAATGAGATAAAGGTAACCTTAAACACGTGTTTCTTTACACTTCTACTTATTTCCTAATTTCATTGTAAAAATGCATTGTTTTTACCATTGAAATAGTGCACATTAGCTTGTCATGAAAACTAATCGATCAGTTCAGTGAGCGTTTAGGATAGTCGCTCTGGGATAAACAAAATTGGACACATTAGCAAAAGGCTTCCACTGGATATTTGCAAGGTACAGCTCATGTTCGGACTCACAAGTTGGCATAGTTTAATTGGTTCTCTGTAATAGTTCAAGATAATGCTTTTTAAAGGGCACCAATTGGAAAATTTAATTCATTTAGAGTGATTACCTTGTCTAATAATACCCTAGGTGTGTTTGTTTATTTATATATTTGTTTGGTGTCCTCTTCTTCCGTCTCTCTCTGACGCTCATAAGGCTGCTTAGTGACCGTATCTGTGATAGGAGGTTCACCAGTGCACAAGTACAGGAATATTTTAAGCGCGGCTATTAGGATTGATATATATGTTTGATTTATTTAATAAATATCGAATTACGTCATTTCGGACGGATCGTGTGCTTTAGTAATCAATAAGATTCGGGAACACAAGATAGTTCGGTAAAAACTCCCGTCTTTCTTTCTACCGGGGGGTTACTCTATCACAAACTCGGGCCAAATAGTAACCCATTCCTGTAAAAATGAAAGGAAACGAATTTATAAAATAGATATATCCAAAGTAAAAACTACACACACGTGGATGTACGACTACATGCAATTTTTGGGGAATGCAAACAAATATCTAAACGGCCAGAGATTGTAACTGTCTTGCCTGAATATGAGCATGCACTAGCAGACCGTGACTTACTCTTGGGCTGCAGTTCCAGATTGTAATTTAATGAGCTATACATGCTATAGAATACGAGTTTTACTCATTGTGGTACCCGAGCAGCCGCGAGTTATTAAGTATTAACCCCGTTAAGTAAATGGCGCACGTCCCTAGAGCAGGGGTCAAAGTTTTTTCAATCAAGGACCACTTTTACTACAGAAAATAAGCTGAGGACCCCTCACATGTTTTCCCCTCAGAAATATATACATACATTGTACGCACTCTAACATAATATCAACAGTCATGGAAAGCTGTAAATAAACACCTTTTCTGCATCCGCTGTTAAATGCATTAAATTTTGTGGACCCCCTTTCAAAGTGCCGCGGACCCCACTTTGAGAACCCCTGAGAGTGAGAGTAACAAAGACACATGTTCATCCCGCTCGGCGCCGCCACTTTCTTGTTGACGCCCAGCTCCTGAGGATGGTGTTGCCTCTCTCCGCCCAACCTTTGCCATTAAAGCCTGCCTTACAACTGGGAGAGCTGGTGTCATTCAATGAGGAAAATAAGGTTTGAGGCCAGCTTTCTTGCTTTCTGCAACCTATTTGGTTCCGTTTACTCTGCTGTTCTGTCCCTACAGATTACAACCATCGTAGTGAAGCGGGCACTCACGTAGCAGATGACTCCAAAATTGGACGTCTTAGACATTTTCATCGAACAAACAATTGGGAACCCTCCTTTTTTACTTTCTTTGAGACAGATTCTGTTCAATGAAGTTTGATATTCGGTGTAAAGCGCGGGCCCACGTAGAAGATGACTCAAATATTGCACTTTTCAAACAGCGGATGATACAGCAATTGCGAAGCTTTCTATTTAGGAATAGGCTTTTCATCAATTTCTATAACTTGATTTTGAAACGTTTCCTGGGTGCCAAAAATTTCTCGATTTTCTATTCCTTTACCTCTACTCAACTTCTGATTCACTATATTATTTTATCAAATTCTCCAACATGAAGCTTTCAGCCGGTTAATTGTAGAATTAACAATTTCTGCCGGTTAATTTTGGTTTTTATCCCTCATATTCCCCAGCAGTTGAGTTCCTAATATTTGATTGTTTCTCTGCGTATGAAAAATCACGCATTCATCCGATAAAGGAAGCATGAGAATATTTTTTGGTAACTCATGAGATTGGCCTAAAATGACGGGCAGACTACACAAATTAATTTCTCTTATTCAAACGTGCTGTTGTAGCTTAGGTTTACATAGATGAAGTACAGCGCAGGTTTACATAGATGAAGTACAGCGCAGGTTTACATAGATGAAGTACAGCGCAGGTTTACATAGATGAAGTACAGCGCAGGTTTACATAGATGAAGTACAGCGGAGGTTTACATAGATGAAGTACAGCGCAGGTTTACATAGATGAAGTACAGCGCAGGTTTACATAGATGAAGTACAGCGGAGGTTTACATAGATGAAGTACAGCGCAGGTTTACATAGATGAAGTACAGCGCAGGTTTACATAGATGAAGTACAGCGCAGGTTTACATAGATGAAGTACAGCGCAGGTTTACATAGATGAAGTACGATAGATCGTACAAAATATACACAGTTAATCAAGATCCGTACCAGCACGGCACCCGATATGATTTGGAACTATCTCTTTCTTAATTAAGAAGAACACATCGTAAAGTTAGAGGTAACCCTCCGAAATAATGGAAATTATCCCACCTTCAAACATCGCTTCCTTTTATAACGAGAAATAATACAGCTTAAAGTATTGCCTTCCTTTATACTGGGGAATAATGCAGCCTGAGGATCGCTTTCCTTTATACTGGGGAATAATTCAGCTTGAAGGATCGCCTTCCTTTATACTGGGGAACAACACAGCTTAAAGGATCGCCTTCCTTTATACTGGGGAATAATACAGCTAAAGGATCGCCTACTTTTATGAAATAACTTTTTGAAATAATTTTTTACGGGAAATAACGCACCTGAAAAGAAATACTTCCACTCTGTGGGAAATGATCCACTGCGTCGTGGGAAATACCACTTTTATTTGCAGGGAAATTGCTCTGCTATTTATTCCAGCTGCAAGACACTTTTAGTCACTTCGTAATAATAAATCTTGCAGTAACCTCACAATAATCTGTCTTGCAATAGCCTCATAATAAACAACCTTGCAATCAAACCTTACAATAATCAATCGTTCAACAATTTTTCAAAATTCATTCTTTCAATAACCTTTCGGTAATCAATCTCTTAGTAACTTTTTCAGTAATCAATCTTTCAGCACCCTTACGGTGATCAATCTTTCAACAACCCTACAGTAATTAATCTTACATTGATCTTGCAATAATCACGCTCATGAGGTGGCTATCAGTTCAAAGGTGAAGCCAAAGATTCAATAAATATAATATAGCAACACTGTAACCTGTAATGCAAACCAGCCCACGGCAGCAGACGTTGAGAAGAACTCCCTTTGCTGTCTAAGTAGGTACCCTGCTATGACCGTGTATCTAGTGATGTTCCTTTACGAACTGCCAAGTCATAGGAGAGTGCAAGTTTATGTTATGCATACAATATAGTCGAAGAGTTGTCCTCGCCGATGTGTTGATATTTGCTATTAAATCCCAGAAGATAAGCAAAATTAAACTACGATTCCCGATAAAAAATCTATTTAAACTTAATGGCCACAACAAATGTGATCTCAACAGTGCGAAGGTGAGGGACCGTTTGGTATGGAGAGCTGAAAACGAAGAATCTATGCACAAGGTGTGTTCCCCAAGGATACCCAGAGCGAAATAAAAATTTATTCATGAAATCTTTAGTAGTAAATGTAAACCAACTAAAGTAAAACATACTACAAGTATCACTTAATTGCGTGAAATATCCTCAACCGCGATGTGTCACTAAAATCATTTGAGATCTAAGTGTAAACTTTTCAGATTTGATGAATATCGTATAACTGATCAACAATGAAAGAATTTCTTCATATGATTGGAATGTTTATTCAAAATTTTAAGCAACTTCAGTTTTTGCTGAAACCTGCGTGAGCCTGTGTTTATAATAATTAAAGAAAAGGTGGTGCGGTACACTGGCACGTCCCAGTGTCATCTGATCACAGTCCAATGTATTTCAAGTAATTCATTCATAAAACTACATTTCTTAGTACATTTAATAACTCAACACGTGGACTACCTCATTATATTTGCCTCACTGATTCCCTCGTGATGTTTATTAGCTTAGCATATTTACTACCTGACCTCATTTAGTACTTTAGCATAGTTACTGGCGTTACACATAGACTACCTGATCACATTTATCAGCTGAGCTCACTCATAAGCGCTGTACATTTTTCACTTCCTCGACTTCACTAACTTTGCTCATTAATTTAATTAACAACCATGTTACTTTTAACTTGCCTATTTTCTACGATATAATTCAGCATGACCGCCCTGCCCCATGTGAATATTAAATTCTTATCTAGAAAGTATAAACTCATTAATTTCTAAGTTCGCTTATGTGTGCGAAAATGCTCTAGTTTTCCATAGTTACGTATGTAGTTTTCGTATCCCTTCAATTGGTAAAAGTAATACTTTGAAGCATCATTTTCTATTTTTTCGTTCATTGTGATTTGATTAATGAAAAATCATTCAATTTAAGTTTCACAAAAATGATGAAGGAATCATGCTACTGAAACTCAAGAGCAGTCTGAATGATTTCCTGAAACACATTTATCTTATGTCTTTATTAACGAAAACTAATTATGCTGTCCTTTTTTGTATGCACTCCAGCAACACTTCACCTTATTCAATTCTAAATCTAAAATGATCACATTTAAGTGACCGTTTTAAGCTTCCCACTTCATGATTAAGTTTCTCATAAAATGATTACCTTTCACTTGGCTTGGTAAATGTTAATGTTCATTACTCTGCAGCAAAGCTAAATAAAATGAAGCCTTTGTTTAACACGTTGACAACCCTAGCACTGTTGCTACGGTTGGAAAAGATGAGTTGTAATTAGTCGAATTTGGAAACCGACTTTATTGCTCGAGTACATTGCGGAAAATATAATTGTTCAATAGTATTTTACTTGGTACGCTAAAATGTGATTTGATAAAGGTTGTGAAATAATTGAAACACCGCACATATATAGCAGTACGTATGCAGGCAATATACCAAGTCGCACACACACATGTACCGTTGCGTAGTCTACGCGTTCGATATACAAGAGAAACAGGGAGCTGGTCAACGCTCTCATGCACGGACGACCGAGAGTGAAACTCGATTTTTTTAGCTGAGCATATCAGGAAGGCGCCCACTGGACTTTATGTTCTTGTTTATGAATATTTTTTTTTCATGATTCAAAATGGAGATTTTCAACAGAATTTCCCTTGGAGCAGCTACAAAATACACTGTTTGAGTTACAGCTAGGGGAGTGAAGCGATGGTCACCTCGCTTCAAAAGCAGAGTCAGATGATGTACTTCTCGTTATGTTTAGTTTCATCGTATCAGACGAATCGCTTTTTCTTCCAATTCATGTTTACTGCATAGACTTTCTTTCGACATAGGTTAAGCATTTTTGCTGCAAAAAGCTTGACGACAATATCTCCTTTTGTCAGTTATTGTAACTTCTGAACTCAGTGCGAAAGTAGGCACGCGAACAAAGCCTAGAATACGAGATCGGAGAGACACAATTCCGAGGACATGCAGCACATGCACTGTAGTAGTCAGTGACGCAACGGAAGCTTGGAAGAAGCGTGCTGTGGCGTACACTGAAATAGCTACATGCATATGCAGCATATCAATAGGCTGATGTGTATTAAAGATTGCATCTGGCTGTTCGGACGCCGCTTACAAATCACGTCTCAGAAATAACACTGACGCTGTGGCAAAAATTCTAATGTTAAGATACAGGATGGAAATGTATGAGGGACAACCCGATCTAGCAACAGAGTCAGAGATAGCGAACAGACCTTGTAACTGGGAGCGATGCTGAGGAAGGACCGAATAATTCATCACTTATTCATGTTTCACAACCACACCGGCAATGGCAATGGAGATATCTAAACGAAGCACTTCACTTCTCATAAGTCGCTCATGAACTTACATAGGCACTTGTACTACATGAATCACACGGCACCGAGAACTCCAGCCTAGAATGGGAAGGTAGGAAAGAAAAATGTGCACTCTCACTTGGGCTATTCCAGCGGTTCAGAGCGGACCCATCCCAGGGAAGCTGCACAAGTCCTGGATCAGGATCTGGAAAGCGTTTCCTTGGAGGGCAGCGACCCAAGATTTACACTCTCACTAAGTGAGAGTGACACCAAATAGCACACCAAATAGCATTCAATAGCACACGTTCATCGATAAAATGTCATGACCAGTAGTGAAATCGTCCCTTTCAGTTCTCATGAACCAGTAACCTACGTGAAGTGTGATTTCCAGGTGGCGTTCACAAAACGTTCACTTCGCTACCTAAGATTACAATTGAACACCCAGATTTCTGGAGGTGAAATTCAACGATAAACCAAGATCGCTCAAAAAAACAGCAGTGTCGTATCACAGTGGGCCATGTATGGCACCATCGCGTCGAGTTAGAGAGCAAACTCTGGAAGCATTTCCACCAAACTGAGGCACAGTCATTTCATGAGCACATTTAGTGAGCACCTTCCACAGGAACGAATAATTACAGGAGCCAGACACACAGTAGTGGCACGGTAGAAGTGTCCTACCACAGACGGATGGTTCACCACACTGGCGCGGCGCGTAACCCTTGGAGCTGCCAAAGCACTTTCACTTGATACCAACTGTACACAGCGCGTGCAGCCTTCACCAACCTGCACCTCCACCTGCATCCAGCCTGCCGTACTGCGCACGTACGCGTGCTCTGCCTCTACCTACTCTCCTCTGCTACGTGTGTACTTTTCTGGTACTTCTGCACTGCGCTCGTACGCGTGCTCTGCCTGCTGCTCTACCTACTCTCTTCAGCCTACTTCTACATGTGTCTACTCTTCAAATGTTGCTACTTTGAGTAGTGCGTTGCACTTCCTACTTTCCTCAGCCTGCTTCTGTATGCGTACTTTTCAAATTTAACTATTAAGAGAAAGTACAGTACGTACTTTTCAAATGTTACTACTATGAAAAGGTATAGTGCGTACTTTTGTGCTGCCTGCGTAACATGGCGTTGGGTTATTCCTTGCGTGAAGCGACCCAAGAACCGACCTCGGCATGCAGGCACCGAAGCCGTTTGTGTTAACTTCCAAGCGAAGAATGAAGTTACACGAGTATTTCTCTACTTTAAAACGTGTCAACAAAATTATACGGACAACGTATTTCGATTAACTGAGTTACCCACTCGTGGGTACTAGATCAATGCCTCGCGGAAGCGCCGTGAGGGGTAGGTAGTCTGTGCATTGTATACAAATTCTTTCGTACTAGACTTTCTACTTTTACAATTTACCGAGCTGACGCGCAGGACTGACCCACGCAGAATACATAGGCGCCTCTACAAAACTGTACACCAATACGATTTTCAAAAATTGTGAAATTGGAACACCTTCAACCATAGCGCACGTCCAGTACTAACGTCCAGATCTCTACGCTACCGACTCACTCATACATTGTCGATATATAACTTTGAATATATAACTTTGAACATTATTAGGAATTATCAATACTACGATTTTTAGTGTTACAATGCATGATGAATAGTATTCGTTCTATTTTCAATGCGTATTAATTGTTGTTAGTCTTTAATGTTATGATGTATTATCATTTTTATTTTTATTATTACCGTGAATGGAGCTTAAGACGGAATAGCAGACGTGTGCCGGAGTATGGTAGAACAAGGAGGTACTCTCTACAGCAGGGGTTCCCCGCAAAAAAAAACAGGGGCCCGTTTCACTTTGACAGGGTTACGTAAAATTTACCGAATTTTGCAGTGGATGCAGATAATGTATTTATTCACAGCTTTCCATGACCGTTGATATCATGAAACAGTGCGTAAAATGTATATATATACAGATATTCCTGAGGGAAAAACATGTGAGGGGGCCCTCAGCTTATATTTGTTGAATAAAAGTGGTCCTTGGTTGAAAAAAGTCTGAGAACCTCGTTCTACAGTCTACAATTATGTTTGTACGTGCAAGTATAGGACCCTGGTTTAGCCGCGTCTCGTGTTCCAACTGTAGAAAGCTCAATAATCCAGTAGGATAGGAATTAGTATCTTGAATTTCAAGTTCATGTTTCCCGATAATTATTGAAAAAACAACAGGCTTTTTTCAGAACGTTCCCGTGATTCTCATCATTGACAGTAAATAAGCGCGTGTTGCATCATTTTGAACATCATCTGTCCTTTTACGCATCGCCAAGCAGGAATGGCCGCATGAATAGTGAGATAGATTGCATGTTGTATTCCATGAATGTGTGTCTTCGCGGTGCTGTATAATCTCCCTATGTATGATTAGATGAATTACGTTGCTTGCTCGATTGCTTGCTTGATTGCTTGATTGCTTGATTGATTGCTTGATTGCATGATTGCTTGATTGCTTGATTGCTTGCTTGATTGCTTGATTGCATGATTACTTGCTTGCTTGCTTGATTGCTTGATTGCTTGATTGCTTGATTGCTTGATTGCTTGATTGCTTGATTGCTTGCTTGATTGCTTGATTGCTTGCTTGATTGCTTGATTGCATGATTGCTTGCTTGATTGCTTGATTGCTTGCTTGATTGCTTGATTGCTTGCTTGATTGCTTGATTGCATGATTGCTTGCTTGATTGCTTGCTTGATTGCTTGATTGCTTGCTTGATTGCTTGATTGCTTGATTGCTTGCTTGATTGCTTGATTGCATGATTGCTTGCTTGCTTGCTTGATTGCTTGATTGCTTGATTGCTTGCTTGATTGCTCGATTGCTTGCTTGATTGCTTGATTGCATGATTTCTTGCTTGATTGCTTGATTGCTTGCTCTATTGCTTGATTGCTTGATTGCTTGCTTGATTGCTTGATTGCTTGATTGCTTGCTTGATTGCTTGATTGCTTGGTTGATTGCTTGATTGCATGATTGCTTGCTTGATTGCTTGATTGCTTGATTGCTTGCTTGATTGCTTGATTGCTTGCTTGATTTCTTGATTGCTTGATTGCTTGCTTGATTCCTTGATTGCATGATTGCTTGCTTGATTGCTTGATTGCTTGCTTGATTGCTTGATTGCTTGCTTGATTGCTTGATTGCTTGATTGCTTGCTTGATTGCTTGATTACTTGCTTGATTGCTAGCTTGATTGCATGATTGCATGACTGCTTGCTTGATTGCTTGATTGCTTGATTGCTTGCTTGATTGCTTGATTGCTTGCTTGATTGCTTGATTGCATGATTGCTTGCTTGATTGCTTGATTGCATGATTGCTTGCTTGATTGCATGATTGCTTGCTTGATTGCTTGATTGCTTGCTTGATTGCTTGATTGCATGATTGCTTGCTTGATTGCTTGATTGCTTGCTTGATTGCTTGATTGCTTGCTTGATTGCTTGATTGCTTGATGGTTGGTTTGCTTCTACTCTTATCCTGTGAACTTGATGCCGAAGCACTGCAAAATGGCGTTTAATTCCTTCTTTTTATGTTTAATTTGTTTACAATGATAGATATCAGTTAATTTCAACTTGATCCTGGAACGAAAATAAACGTACAGAACGTAGAAAGAATGCGTATTTAAAGAGTTCAATTAATAACACTCTGTCGATTGAATTAAATGTTTAATATGCAAAATTTTCCTATAATTGACGGCGAGCGGTACACGTACTAGTAATATATGATGAATGTTGAACTGATCTTAAGAAGCGCAGGCAATCACGAACACGACACAACCTAAATCTGAAGACATCGTAGCTCGCAACTGTTGTTTTCATTTCAAGACCCACATTCCCTGACATTGTCGAATTGACCATCTGTTTAACGGTATGCACGAATTCATCAAAGGAAATTCTAGAAAAACAAATTATTAGCGAGATGAATTCCACAATTCGTCTAATACATTTGAGCTTTTCTGCTGGTACACGTGATGTATGTTCACAAATTGTCACACATCATATATGTATATATATATGTTATGTATATATATATATATATATATATATATATATATATATATATATATAGCTTCACATATATATATATAGCTATAGCTATATATATATATATATAGCTTCACCATAACAGTTTTAGAAAGCATGTCCTTCAAAAGATTCAGCTCCAGCAAAGAGCAGGACGCTTTGGGGTTCCTTTTCCTGACGAGGAGAAGCCTGCTCACTTGGTTGGCTGTAGCCAGGGCACAACATCTGAGATAGAATGGTTCCAGAATTTGCCCCAGCGCTCCACGTAATAGCTGACTCAGTGGGTTGCTCGCTTCTGATTGGCTGCGCGTGGCGGTTCACCTGGTGACGTCAGTCCTGCCTTACTCCGGTGAGCTGACGTAAGGCGAATGGACTAATTCTCAGGCGAATGGACTAATTCTCTAAAAAATTCTGAAAACATATTTATGACTGAGCGATCTTGAACATGATTATATATATATAATCATATTCAAGATCGCTCAGTCATAAATATGTTTTCAGAATTTTTTCTCAACAAAGGAAGGTCGTTTAGCGGATTGAGGCGTGCGCTAAAGCGCAGTGGCGCCTTAACCTAATATACCTGAAACATTTATGCTTCGATCACACTGACCTAGCCTAAATGGATTGATAAAGTTTGTCTGAACAGACGAAGTTATGGACTAGGTACCATGCTTTAGTAAAAAAAGCTAAAATCAAGCGTAAAATTCTGTCTGCGTCCTCCAAGTTTTCATTAATATCCTGAACAATTAGAAACTTCGAGGAGTTTGCATTCGATTTGCATGGTCGAATCTGGCCATGAATTTTTGCATTTATTCATTTAAAATAGGAATAGGCTGTGCTCCTCATAGAATGGCACGATTTTCAAGTACAATGATGTGAGTGTGAAGGTCACAGCGCACAAAAGTAGCACATACAATAACCTATCATGAATATTTCGAGTCAAATAACACAGAGTGATTCAAATATTGGTAATGCCTGTAAAAGTTTCTTCTGAAAGCCATAGTCGCAACTTGTGTGTCACTGATGTAGTGCTGAAAACATTGGAGGGTCATGACCCAAGTTGCAACAATCTCAAAACAGAGAATGCTTTCAATATCATATGAAAATTTTCGGCTTTGTAAACTACACCTAGGTTGATATCGATTGCTGAAGTGTGGGTGAGAATTAGTCCATTCGCCTTACGTCAGCTCACCGGAGTAAGGCAGGACTGACGTCACCAGGTGAACCGCCACGCGCAGCCAATCAGAAGCGAGCAACCCACTGAGTCAGCTATTACGTGGAGCGCTGGGGCAAATTCTGGAACCATTCTATCTCAGATGTTGTGCCCTGGCCACAGCCAACCAAGTGAGCAGGCTGCTCCTCGTCAGGAAAAGGAACCCCAAAGCGTCCTGCTCTTTGCTGGAGCTGAATCTTTTGAAGGACATGCTTTCTAAAACTGTTATGGTGAAGCTACGGAAGCGTTGTATTTCGCATTGGCGTTCTGTGATCACAAGACATCGTTTCTCCATTATTTTAATTGAGAAGTAAAACCTAGGCAAGCAAAAAAATTATTTTATCAATAATTGGTGGGATTGAATTCAAGCAATTAAGAAAGCAATGCCATTCTCTGGGCAATGGATCTATTGTAGACTTCGTATTTGGACAGAAAGAAAGTTGCTCACACCAATCCAGGACTCAATCCATTTTTTAGCCGCATGATTTTTGTTAATAAAAAATTTTATTGAGAAGAGATATTTTCTGGTGTGTCGAGCCCCAACTGAATAGTGATATGCGAGTAGACGAGAAAGCCATGTATGATGCGTCACTAATATTGCGCATTATACTAAACAGAAGCGAAACACACATGAAGGGAAACATATACCTAAAATTGAATATATTTCTGAGGGGAGGAGCATTTAGCAATTCCGGAAAAGATTGCTCCCCTTGTAGAAGTAGAGGGATTTTCTTCTTCATCAACACCTTTGAAGACATCTTATTCGGCAAATGGTGTTTCAAGCATAACCCTTATATAGTTGAAATATACAAGCTTCCTGTGAAGAAATATTGAAAATCTAATTGATTGAAATGCATTTCATGCATCGGCCTTGTTTTTTTAAATAAATTGATTTTCCTTTTACCTATTCTTGAAATTATGTGTTTAATTTGAAGAATTTCCGTCCAATTTGACGATGTGTGTGTAAACTAAGAATAAATAATGAAAATTGAACTGCCCATAAACAACACAGACGATCACAAACACGACGCAATCTAAAATCTGATCTCGATGCAGTGGAAAAGTTTTTCTGGATACAAAAGTTTCCATTTCCAGAAACTCACCCAGGAAAGGAAAGCATGCGGCGATCTTCTAAATTTTGGAATCGGTGTTCCTGGTAGGAATATGAAAAAGTGGTATCCTCCCACACTACTCTTCCTCTCTAAAATTCAAGCTAGAAGTGCTTCGTAACTCAAACTATCGCATGGATTTTTTTGTTCAAATTAATGGGGTGCAGAACTAATTTAAAATGAATTAACTCGTTCGACATTAAAAGTAAACCTCAATCGTCGAGGATTTCAAATTGCTTGTGAAATGTATGAAAAATAAAGATTGAAAGAAGGGTGAAGAAAATTGATATCAAATAAATAAAATAGCAGCTTTAAACTGTTTTTCTTCCTGTGAATCATTCAGAGGACGAAACTGTTATCATAGAGCAACCCATTTATGTGCATATGTGTCAGTGCTCATCTATATAAGTATGTGCATTTGGAAGTGAAAATCATTATTTACAATCTAAATATATCATAATCTTCTCTTTATTTATGTATGTACATAAAAGACACATATATAAATAAGATGAAAAAATTAAAGTATTTGAACATAAAGAATATTTCATTTTTTTCATTTTAGGGTAAATAGTAGCCTATGAAATTAATAGGTACGAGGAATAAATTTGTGACTCCGACTCCAATTATCCAGAATTTGGCGACTCCGAGTCCACCTTTATAGAATTTTGCGATTCCGACTCCATCTCTTCAGAATTTTGCGACTCCAACACCGACTCCACCTCATCAAAATTTATAAGATGAATATTTTATTTCTTAATGGGTGCAGGTTTGCAACCTTGACATATATTCATTATATTCTTTATTTACGAGCGTCTCTTAAAATAGGCAAAAGAATGTTAAAAATCAAGTTATACTATTATATATATCTACTATGTAGTGTATTAAAAATCAAGTTTTACTACTATATATATCTACTAGTGTACATGATCCTTCCAAAATGACGGAATTCCAAAGTTACCTTTAAAAAAGTTTAGAGATATAGATGACAAACAAATCGATTTATCCTAACAGTACCCGCGATTAAAATATCCCTGTGCATGTGCACTGGTGAAACTTGTATCACAGATACGGTCACTGAGCATCTTAAAAACGTCACTGACGCACACACCAACCGAACAAGTAACAATTAACTGTGTTCTATAATTTAAACTAGTCCACCTCCCTTTATTTGAAATAAGAAAGAAGGCGAAATGAAAGTAAATCCGTAAGAAATGAAAAAATTTCAATCTCCCGATAGTTGATGCGACCGAGCTTGTATCACAGATACGCTCATCACATACTTTCGGCTGGCTTCGGACAGACGGACGCGGCTCTTATTATAATATAAATTAAATAGGATGAATGACATGACTGTTTAAGATGTATTAATGAGAATTAAAAAATGCTTAAATACCTTATCATTTACATCCTTAGCTGATACTCACACTTGGGTATCGTAATACCCATGTCACATGTCGAAACAAAATGATTGAGAGAAAAGCACTATAGCACGAGTTCTACCTATAGCTGGTACTACAGCGTGAGGTTAGGTTAAGTTACCAATGAATATTACTAATTTCCATACATTTAATTTGGCTATAAACAATTTGCATATCGCAAACTGCACCTGGGTAGGCGATACGTGGCGGTTGAACTCACGCTACAGCAGCACCGCTTTTTAAACAAATATTGCGTTGGGAGGCATGTATTAAATTAATTGAAATAAAACATTCCCAAAACTACTCAATTCAATACCCGTTTTTATCCTACATTTATTTCTCACATGCAAACTTATTACAAAAAGAAAAACAACCGTTGACGTGGAGTTTGACATTGAATTTTCAATTGTATTTCCAATGATATATTTTTAAAAATATATTTCTCCAATAATATGCAAATGATGTCGTTAGCAGACAAAACAATGTTCATGCGCGGACGATAATTTACGTAATCAATTTCTTTCTGCTATCACTCTGGATCATCAACTTCAATTAACCATCGTGGCATATTTAAGAGGTTTAAAATGGATATTATTCATCAATGATAACAACAATGTATAAAAATATTTAACGAAGTTCCAAAAATGTTCCGAGCACAAAACTAAATTGAACAAGTCTCCTCTATTAATCGTTTTTTACGAGTCTCATTTTCTAATTTTGAAAAAAACTGTAAAGGTGACCAGGGACTAAAGTTATTCATGAAGTTTATGAAATGAGATATCTTTTTAACTTTTCCGTACGAATCAGATTCTTTAAATACTAATGTATACATAATTCCTAATCAATTATATTAATTTGAAACTTAAGGTTAAAAACTCGTAGGTATTTGATTTTAATGTAATTATAGAATATTATTCATCAGAGTTGACATGTAAATAATCGTATTCGAAACGGCTTGTCTCTCTTTTGAGTGGTTATGTGGGGTAATATTATTTTATAATACACTCCTCTCAAATATTATTCATATTTACTTTAAAATTGGCCTATTCCAGAAAAAACACCAGAAAAAAAATGACCACTCATCTCAGCTGCAACCTATAGTCACCCTCCCTCCTTGTCTCAAATATACGGCTATAACTTTAAAAAACTAAAATAAACAGTTTTATACAATTTTATGCTAATATTTCCTTACAAAATCAATATTTCATTATTCATTAATGGACAATGAGAAGTGAATAAAACATAGAGAGCACAACAAAATTAAAAATTAGCATAAATACCTTTTTCAGTTTATAGTAGAGATGATTCTTATGTTCTTCTTCTTCTTCAGGGGGGTTCCAGCAGGATCTTGAAAGGCGATGGATTCTTCAGCAGAAGTCTTATGATGATTCTTATTGATCTACTTGATTTTTTGGAGCTCGCTCACTAGTATGAGAAGTGAAACGAAATTAGAAGAGGTCACATTTTAACTCCAAAAATTTTGGAATTCTTAGGTTCCATTGTCAGTGTTGAAATTCAAAAGAATGCAAAATTATTACATTTTCTATAAAAACATCAACCGAAAGCAGAACTTCAAAGAAAATTAAAAAAAAAACGGCACTTACCTAGCAACTGTATTAAAACATTTTCATCGCATTTAAGTCCAAGTATCCACATAAACGATAACAAATCCAAACACACGCATTACCACCAAACATTCATCTCGTACATGGTTAGGGATCCCGAATACTCTTGGAGAATAATAAATCCTTTTAGAAAATAAAAAAATTGTTGAAGCATCTTTAAACATGTACATAAAGACAAACTATTAATTTCAGGCTGCTCCGAACAGAAAGTCCATTTGGTTGAGATCAGGCGATGAGGAGAGAAATATCGCCTTGCTTCATGAACTTCGGGAAAAAAGCCCTGACGCAAGTATGGTGTCGTGCTCGGAGGGTGCGCTACCCTTTTGGAAAATGAAATGCCTATTTTTTCAAGTGCTTTCTTAAACTCAGAAGTAAAATTTTGTTTTAGAGTTCGAATGTGTGTCCTTTTTTGAACCGCATTAGACCAATGATGTGAGCTAATTTGCGTGTTTTAGAAGAGGAAGCGCACACATGCAGTATGTATTTACTGTCTGAAAATTTTTTTGGGGGGAGTTGAGTCATTCTAGGAGTTGAGCTGCCTCGTAAAACTGATAAATTTTCATCTGAAAACACATAATCAGTGACCGTACTCTTCTTAAACTTGTTGTAAAGATTATTAGTTGGTAGACTTATAGGGCTTTTATAACAACCCATGCCAATATTTGTTCAAAAACATCGAGAGGAAAACATGAATATGTATAGTCATGGTCATGTTATTCAACGCTTGATACAACCTATACTGTAATAAGAGCTGCGTCTGTCTGTCTGTCTGTCTGTCTGTCTGTCTGTCTGTCTGTCTGTCTGTCTGTCTCTCTGTCCGAACCCTCCCGAAAGAGTGTGATGAGCGTATCTGTGATACGGGCCGTGTGCACTCGGCCTCATCAACTTTCGAAAGATTGAATTTCTGTATTTTATCACTTCTCTTTCATTTCGCCTTCTTTCTCATTTCATATAGAGGAGGGTGGACTATTGGTTATAGAGAGGGTGAGCAGGGAGACTGTCCTACTCAATGAGCTGACATTTCATTTTCGTTTCACTTTGAAAAAATGTTGAAATTTCAATTGTAATTTCAAAATGAAACAATAAATAAAGTTTTCCTAGAAAAGTATTCATAGAGTAATTAGTTATAAATCTTGGCGATGTAAGCTAAATTTATTAAAAACTTTTTGCAAATCAGTCAACTTGAATAGTTCAATCAATAGTTCACATTCAGTCTATTGTTATTCCGATCACTTATAGAGGTATAAGTGCATAGTGGTATTACACATCTCAAATGAAAAATACAAACAAGAAAAATAATTATTTTAACGAAATTGACACGTACAGTCAACGTTGTGCTATTTATAACTTTTTGATGTAAAATTTATTAAATTTATGTAGTGGAAATACCACAGTGAAAATCTTAAATCCATGATAGAGATTGGAAAGAACTGAGAACAGGACAGCAAATACCTCTCGTAATTTTCTATAAGCTCGAAAAAAATACCTCGGCACTCTTTTGGCACGCGAAGAGAAAGACCTTGAACCGATGAATAGAAACAGTCTTCACATTGACCCATGAGCCTGCTCTAGTGTACAATAATGACCAATGTCGTTGAAACCATCATGAGTGAGAGTGAATAAAGGTGGATATAAAACAAAGAAGTCTACGGCTTAGTAATTTGATCATAAGAATATAATGTGCACCGATCAGAGTACATATGCTTGCCGAACGACTAATTTTAAAAAATCTTATTCAAATAATACAGGTATCGTAAAGCTATGAACACACATGTCTGAAAATGAATAAGTAAACTTTTACACTGAAATATATTTTTGTGTTTTTCCCTTCTACGATGTATGAGAGTGCGTAATGTGAATAATTCATCAATCACCTACTCTCGATTACATTCATTTTAGTTTATTTATATTTTGTGATTCGGGAAGGTTTGACTGGGACTGGGTGATAAATAAGTGATAAATTTCGAGTGATAAATTTCTTTTTAGAGCAGCGAGACAAGCTCTAGCTTTATCCGCTGAACACTTGCGTTGTTTCAAATATTTAATATGATTTCAAATTTAAAAGTTGCTGTCCCACACAGCGTTAATTAATGATCGCAATCATCCAAATTTTCGGTTATTGCACGAAAAAATTATAAATTCTTTTCGACTCAACAACGAAACAGAGGGTATTTTGCTGGTGTGCTTGAAAGAGTTAAATCTTAAATACGCTGTCGGCAACCCACCCATAGGGAGAAGAAGCCTGGTATATGTATGTACAGTATATGTATGTATATTTATGAGTAAGTTTAAACTTAAGTGCGCAACTTGGATCAAACTATAAATAGGGCAATTAATGGATCCGCATATCATCATCTATGAAATTTAATCTAATATCATTTGAGAATTAAGAAAACGGATGTCGTTGAAAGAAAATGGAAGTGGCGAGCACTAAAAAACACAGTTAAAAGTCAACCTGAAGCCAAAAATAACAGAAAATCGTTTATTGTATACCGACAAAAATAGCCGACGAATAAAAATTAAGATGATTATTTAACTGAACCCAAATTTACTTTTGCTAATCTTGTGAAGCTATCTATCTTATAACAGACATTGCATTTCTACGTAAGGATGGTAATTAATTACTAGATGATTATCTACTATGAACAGCACAGTAAGTCCTACCTACCATGATGGTTTGCAGCCTTGACATCTGAAGTACGTGACGTCACTCCCACACACTCAGATGCACTACTAAATTTCTATACCAGAAAGATTTAATACGCGGCTGGATGTCCATCCCTGAATCGAAACTGCAAAGAGATACTGCACTAATTAAAGTTTATTCCTGGGAAATATTCAGAAAACGGTGTTAAAACTTTATTTTTATTTTCGATCCTAGTCCAGAATATGAGAGTAAAAACACGCATGGAGGAGTAGGATTTTCGTTTCACGTAAAATAACTTTTAGATTTTAAAAGTAAAACTTCTAGAATTTCAATTCGAAAAGAGTGGAAAGGTATTAGCTCAAAAAATGAATTACGAAAAGTGTGTGCCTCGTTCAAAAACCTTCTTGTTCTAATCTAATTCTCTGCTTTTTAAAATTAGAACCATGGCAAAATTGAGTTTAGAAACCTGGGTTCTTGATCTAAAAACCATATAACACCCAAACCTCGCAGTGAGGGTATTTTTGGGACACATTGAGCATCCACATCGATTGTTGACTCCATGAACCGTCGTTTGTTGGATACCTGCGAGGGACCAAGTTTCATCCGTACAAGTACAGGGTGTCCCAAAAATACATCCTGTCTTATTCTTTGTCTGCCGTATATGTACAGGGTGTCCTATTCTTTGTCTGCCGTATATGTACAGGGTGATTTATTCTTTGTCTGCCGTATATACACAGGGTGTCCTATTCTTTTTCTACCGCATAAATACAGGGTGTCCTATTCTTTGACTGCCGTATATATACAGGGTGTCCTATTCTTTTTCTACCGCATAAATACAGGGTGTCCTATTCTTTGACTGCCGTATATACACAGGGTGTCCTATTCTTTTTCTACCGCATAAATACAGGGTGTCCTATTCTTTGACTGCCGTATATATACAGGGTGTCCTATTCTTTTTCTACCGCATAAATACAGGGTGTCCTATTCTTTGACTGCCGTATATATACAGGGTGTCCTATTCTTTTTCTACCGCAGAAATACAGGGTGTCCTATTCTTTGACTGCCGTATATGTACAGGGTGATCTATTCTTTGTCTGCCGTATATATACAGGGTGTCCTATTCTTTTTCTACCGCATAAATACAGGGTGTCCTATTCTTTGACTGCCGTATATATACAGGGTGTCCTATTCTTTTTCTACCGCATAAATACAGGGTGTCCTATTCTTTGACTGCCGTATATATACAGGGTGTCCTATTCTTTTTCTACCGCATAAATACAGGGTGTCCTATTCTTTGACTGCCGTATATGTACAGGGTGATCTATTCTTTGTCTGCCGTATATATACAGGGTGTCCTATTCTTTGGCTGCCGTATATGTACAGGGTGATCCATTCTTTGTCTGCCGTATATATACAGGGTGTCCTATTCTTTGGCTGCCGTATATGTACAGGGTGATCCATTCTTTGTCTGCCGTATATATACAGGGTGTCCTATTCTTTGACTGCCGTATATGTACAGGGTGATCTATTCTTTGTCTGCCGTATATATACAGGGTGTCCTATTCTTTGGCTGCCGTATATGTACAGGGTGATCCATTCTTTGTCTGCCGTATATATACAGGGTGTCCTATTCTTCGACTGCCGTATATATACAGGGTGTGTAGGGTGTCCTATTCTTTGACTGCCGTATATATACAGGGTGTGTAGGCTCTCTTTCTGGCCTACGACGTTATAGGGGAATAAACTTCCCTTTACCACACGGTTCAATAAATTGATACTAGTTCGTTGCGTGCTCTCATGATATATTTCAGGGATCATGAACAAATATCACAGTCCTTTTAACGGTAGCACAGTAATAGCAAGCAAACAAAACAAGTTTCAAAATATTGAGGAAATGCGAGGTGTCTGGAAAGATAAAGAATAAAACTAAATAAGACGGTAACAAGAAATAAATGAATATGCATATGTCATCAATATATGTCTCAGTATAATCAAATCCAATGTACCTAGAAATAAACAAAGACAATTCAATAGTGAACTACACGCTGGCCGATTGACACGCATCTGGCGCCTAGAAAATCTACCTAGCATTAGCACGCTGGGATAATTCTTTCAACTATCTTTTAAGAAGCATGGACGGCGCCAACAGGGTGTCCTATTCTTTTTCTACCTCATAAATACAGGGTGTCCTATTCTTTGTCTGCCGTATAAATACAGGGTGTCCTATTCTTTGACTGCCGTATATATACAGGGTGTCCTATTTTTTGACTGCCGTATATATACAGGGTGCCCTATTCTTTGTCTGTTGTATATATACAGTGTGTCCTATTCTTTGTCTGCCGTATATATACAGGGTGTCCTATTTTTTGACTGCCGTATATATATAGGGTGTCCTATTCTTTGTCTGAGTACATGAGTACATTTGATGACACACCCTGTCTATAAAAATAAGTAAACATGGAAACCTTCTTATCAGAAATAACACACTAAATGAAACCTGCCACAGTGTGACCTGGTGGTGCACTTGAGCGCGGAAAGAAGATGAAGCGAGAGATGTAAAACGTACTTTACCAATGAAATAATGAAATGACTTCCATTTTTGTTCAACATGTAGCCTTCATTAACATTTGTTATCAAACCTAGGCATAAAAATAAAGCACTTATGTCGTGGTTTTCTTTCAATCGTTTGTTGCTATACTATTAATAAGGGTATTACGACACTCATGTGTGTATTTCAACTAAGGATGTTTATATAGAAACATTTTAAAAGAAAGAAAAGAAAAAAAAAAGAAAAACGGTTTATTTACAATAGAGATGGTACAAAAGAACCATCATTGGTTTTTAAAATATCTTAAAATTAATACACTTAGATGATAGACACACACGAGTATTGAAAAACTCGTGTCACTAGTCAAAAGAAATGATTGAGGGCAATGAACTCTTAATCTAGCTTAGTCTACATTTGATAATACATGTAATGATAATTGTAAGAGATAACACAATTTCATGGACGATGCATTTTCATTGTGGGGTGAAAACACTTTTGACAGTTTACATGTACATGACAAAACTTCGCAATTCTTGACGCCAGGAAATAATATATGAAATCGCTTGTTTCGGTCAATGTTCTCAAGTGTCATTTTAAGGAAGCATGAAAAAAAGAAAAATATATATATATAAATATATATCCATATACACACATATGTACACATACGTATGCATGTGTGTGTATATCCATACACACACACACATACACACACACACGCACACATATATACATATGTGTACATATAAGCATGAGGACCAAGAAGATTATAGGTTTTGTATTTCTGATTCTTTGTCTGATTTCTGATTCTTTGTCAAAAAACCAATGATGTGTTTGAATCACCTTTTTCGATGAACACTGTTATGCTTTTCTTTATATCTCCTTCTTTGTTTGAACTACTCGTGCGTACAAACGCAGCAGTGCAGCGAGCACTCGCACACAGGCCTGTATCGGGAGCCAGAAAATCATGCGTGACTCGGATAAATAAGTTGAGCTTTATTTTGAAATTCCTTTAATTTTGAGCATTCACGAGAAATATTCATTAGTTACCATTGATAGCTCATGAGAAAAGTCAATACAAAAAATTGTTTGAATGTTCAACTGAAAGAAACTCGGGGAGCAAAGATGCTGGACGTGCATTCGTTAAGCCAGGAGAATTATAACTCACAGTATAGTCAGTCGCTTCCTAAATAAAATAAACTATCTCAAATATTACCGAGCAAAAAGTTGTGCGTTTCAGACCAAAGCTGAATGTCTTCCAGACCGAGGCTGAATGCCTTCCAGACCGATGCTGAATGCCTTCCAGACCGATGCTGAATGTCTTCCAGACCGATGCTGAATGCCTTCCAGTCCGATGCTGAATGCCTTCCAGACCGATGCTGAATGTCTTCCAGACTGATGCTGAATGCCTTCCAGACCGATGCTGAATGCCTTCCAGACCGATGCTGAATGCCTTCCAGACCGATGCTGAATGTCTTCCAGACTGATGCTGAATGCCTTCCAGACCGATGCTGAATGCCTTCCAGACCGATGCTGAATGTCTTCCGGACTGATGCTGAATGCCTTCCAGACCGATGCTGAATGCCTTCGAGACCGATGCTGAATGCCTTCCAGACCGATGCTGAATGTCTTCCAGACTGATGCTGAATGCCTTCCAGACCGATGCTGGATGCCTTCCAGACCGATGCTGAATGTCTTCCAGACCGATGCTGAATGCCTTCCAGACCGATGCTGAATGCCTTCCAGACCGATGCTGAATGCCTTCCAGACCGATGCTGAATGTCTTCCAGACCGATGCTGAATGCCTTCCAGACCGATGCTGAATGCCTTCCAGACCGAGGCTAAATGCATTCCAGACAGAGGCTGAATGCCTTCCAGACCGAGGCTGAATGCATTCCAGACCGATGCTGAATGCCTTCCAGCCCGAGGCTGAATGCATTCCAGACCGAGGCTGAATGCATTCCAGACAGAGGCTGAATGCATTCCAGACAGAGGCTGAATGCCTTCCAGACCGATGCTGAATGCCTTCCAGACCGATGCTGAATGCCTTCCAGCCCGAGGCTGAATGCATTCCAGACCGAGGCTGAATGCATTCCAGACAAAGGCTGAATGCATTCCAGACAGAGGCTGAATGCCTTCCAGACCGATGCTGAATGCCTTCCAGACCGAGCACTAATTAAGACGACCACTTACGTAGGTCCAAGCGATCGACAAAATTCCTCGTGCCAAATTACAACGCATGTTGCGTCACGAAGAAGCTGGAATGCAAAGCCATGGACCGGTCAATGCTTGTCGAAACTCGGATTCGACCATCATTTTGGAGGCGAGTGAGAGCGACTCTATTAAAATGGTGTTCTTCGCGGTCACGAAGTGTCTCCATGTTACTTGGAGACAATTTCCCCGATTATCTTTACAATAGATACTCCGAGTTGCTGACGTACAGTCTCAATGCTACTTTTCCTATTTGCAGGGCCTTCTCGATTTTGATGAGGTGTAAACTTATGAGCAATTTTTTTCGGGTGCTATGAAAATGCTTTTTTGGCCCACAAAAATGAAGGAAACATCTGCTTATTGTCGGGACAAGATTTTGTTATTCCTGCTTATGTTATTATGAATCTTGGGTGAGTTTCCAGCAGACTTTTAAGGTCACTTTGGAATTGAACTAGACCACCCCTTTGACAGCATTGTTTAGGTAGATAATTTCACGAATTGTTTTATTAGTGATGTAAAATGTAGTTTTGGTTAGCGTTATACAATAATCTATTTCTTATTTCTGACTCCGCTGAAGTTTTTTGTGCTGTCAATCTTGCGTAAGAAGTAAAATGAATATGTGGTGTAGTAATACATTTTCTCTGAACTTTTGACTTGGCTAACTAGTTGATCCGTAAGCATGAAAAGATAGTTCTGCATTGTTAGCATGTCGACCTTATAGTCTAAGAAGCATAATTATATGCGTCCACCCAATTTACTTTCAGCGTTGTTCCTTCATATCGCGAAAGCCTAAATTTACATTTCAATGTAAGCGGACACGAACAAAAATGTTTGTCATCAATGCGTCACGGCCATTGCAGGTAGTTTGGTTATCACTTGTATCTATGCGCATGGCCATACTTATTATAACTTAACGAAAGGAATATATTTAATGTTTTTTCTCAATCATTTCTTCGAAAATTGACATGGGAATCATGACACCCAAGAACGTTTATCAACTGGTTATTTTTATGTCAAAATAGTTAGAAACCAAAAACGATCTTTTTTAATTTTTTTCTGTAGTCCGTTAGGTAAGTTACTTAAATTACTAATATTTATAAAACATTCCACGCAAAATGGGAACTAGTAACAGATCGCGTCTATCGTGCAGCGTGGGAGGTTTTAATATTGTCCAAAAGTATCACTAAACGCCGAGTGTTGAATCTCATCCAATGTTTTTACTCAGCAAAGCGTGGACGGTGCAAGCAAACCAACAAGTTGATCAGAGTTTCATCATCACGCGGAGACTCGTACGCTGGTTGCGCCCGTCGCCGCCAGGTGCACGCATGTGAACGTAAATTAGTCCATTGTAAAACACTTCAACATAATATTTAGGAGTCTAATGCTTCATTCAAGATTTAGTATAACGTTTAATATTTCAATTAAATTGTTGATGATTAAAAGTAGTGCTTAGTATTTTAATATAATATTTATTGGTGGAATAGTTTAATATTATTCACTACAAACCTCAAACGAACATTTAAATTTTCTTTGCAAATATCATATATTCGTTGAATTTTCCAATTACTTCGCATCTACACGGTCACAGCATTTCTATTAATTAGCAAAAAAATTATGCTCTCCGAATATTAAATGAAATTAGCTCTAGTAAGACAGTTTTCAAATTACGACGAGTTATGCGTGACTGGTGCACTGAAGGGAAACGAGTGTGTGGACAGGAAACACTTCTGTTTTAAATTGCTCTTCAAGTGGTAGATCATCACTTTTGTTAAAGACTTATAACTAATTAAGCAAGCTACTTAATACAACCGATTAACACTAACAAACATGAACGAGGTGATAGGTAATTTGCAACGTACACAGAATTTGTAAACAATTGAATATAAAATGATAGGGACAGAAATCATTAGACACTTGAACAAAAAACTGGTAACAATTTCGTTCTATCGCCATCGTTTGTAATATCAGCTCTCACGCGGCCCCAGTAAGTTTTTGCTATGTAAATTTTGGCTAAGTTTGATCGGAATCTTAGTCCATACTTTTAACACCTCACATTTATTGAGGATTACATAGTCCACCCCCCTTTATTTGAAATAAAAAAGAGGGCGAAATGAGAGAAAGGCCGTAAGAAATAAAAAAATATACAATCTCTCGAGAGTTGATGAGGCCGCGTGAACACGGCCCGTCAAAATATATAGGGCTGGAGCTTGTATCACAGATACGCTCATCACACACTGCAGGCTGGCTTCGGACAGACCGACGGACGCGGCTCTTATTATAGTATAGATTAATGAATCGTCTGGCGAGGATCTGACTCTAATTTCTCCGTCAAAATTTTTATTGGGTTTAAATCCAGTGATCGGATAGGCTATAGCAGTAGTTTGGCATAGTTGCTTTATTGGCAGAATTTTTCACAGGTCCACCGGCCTAGCTAACGATGACATTGTCCGTGGAATTTCATATTGCCCCAAAATTTCATAAAATCCACACCTCAAACGAATCGCTACGCAATGGAACAAGCAAAAATAGTGGAACTTTACTTCCGATGTAATTGTTGGTTTACTGAAGTTCAGAAGAATTACTCAAATATTGATGGAGAGTCCTTCGAATATTGAAATATATATTAAATATTGAAATAAATATTAAATATTGAAAGAAATATTAAATATTGAAAGAAATATTAAATATTGAAAGAAATATTAAATATTGAAAGAAATATTAAATATTGAAAGAAATATTAAATATTGAAAGAAATATTAAATATTGAAAGAAATATTAAATATTGAAAGAAATATTAAATATTGAAAGAAATATTAAATATTGAAAGAAATATTAAATATTGAAAGAAATATTAAATATTGAAAGAAATATTAAATATTGAAAGAAATATTAAATATTGAAAGAAATATTAAATATTGAAAGAAATATTAAATATTGAAAGAAATATTAAATATTGAAAGAAATATTAAATATTGAAAGAAATATTAAATATTGAAAGAAATATTAAATATTGAAAGAAATATTAAATATTGAAAGAAATATTAAATATTGAAAGAAATATTAAATATTGAAAGAAATATTAAATATTGAAAGAAATATTAAATATTGAAAGATATGTTAAATATTGAATGAAATATTTCGAATATTGAAAGAAATACAAGTATTGAAAGAAGTCCTTCGAAGAACTACATCAAAAGCTGGTTTTGAAATTAAGAGAAACAGGGACAAGAGCAGACAGACAACGCTGTGGCAGAGTACGGACCAAACGAACTGATGTTAGACTTATAAAGGAAAAGAAAGCCTTACAGCTAGGAACCAATTTTTATTTAACTTCGATCACCTCCTGATGTGCCGGTATAAGTTAAAAATCCCACCAAGATCCGCGGGACTCGCAATTGGGAGCCCAACACAACTGAAACAGAATATACCGATTTTAGAGCGTATCGTTATCAAGTGGTGTTTATATGGTTATACCAGAATTTATTTAGATATTAGATATTTCCAATAACATTTCACTTCTCTACTTTACTCTCAACACCTACGGATCGGGCTGGCTTGGCCTCGAACCACCACGGTGAGTTAATTAGACAGCTCAGCTCAGCTCAGGCGACGACAAGTTAATCATACAGGTGCGGCGGAGAAACGAAGATGGAGACAATAGGGCAAGGTTTGAAAGCAAGCAGTCTCGGGCAGACGACTTCAAGTTATTCTAAAAAGAAGATGAAGAACCATGTTAGTTTACTGAACTCAGCCACAGCTGTCTTTTTTATAGGAATGAATTTCATATCGTTCAAAGTATTTCAATTGCTCAATTAAGAGCTACTCGGCTGTACCAACCTTGAAACTTTAATGAGCACATTTCAAGAGGCACATAAATAAACGGCCATAAGAGGAAAAATAGACAGGTTAAGTAAGAGAAGACCTAGTACTTTTAAGGTTTAAGGTACTATTAAGGTAATAAGAAGATAAATTCTCATTAAGAGGTAAGTAGAAACATTAAGTTAGGCACTATAGGCCAATTTTAAGGTTAAAAGTTAAAGTTAAAGTTTTAAGGACTCCTAAACAGGAGAGTAAGTATATTCCCAAATTAGGGCTTAAAGCGTACTAGGCCTCTCGGTAGGTTTTAAGGAGCTCAAACATGCATCGAAAACGTAAATTAAACTTAAGGAAAACCAAAAGAGTGATCACTCCAAATCAAAAAAGGAATTACGAAGAATCGGCCATGATGAGTAAATGGTCTGCCCAGAAACACTGCAGCTACCGCTCCGTACCACATACACGTAAATTTCCTAAGCTACACAATCTTTTTCTTCACGGGAACATTTAAGAAATACGTAATTTCTAACACCGATGCTTCAATTCAGTTTGTCGCAACGAGTGATGCAACGGCCCAAATCTACAACTTAACTTTGAAATTTCTTCTTTTATTCTGAATTGACCAAGTCTCTTTAGTATTTTAGTTTTATAGCTATAATAATTTTTCAAAATTCCTTCATGTATAATAAAACGCCACGTGTCTCCTTAAATTTGTAAATAAATATATTTAAATGTTTTTTTTTTGCGAGGGGCGTAATTTTTCCTATAATATTGCGATGGGAATCTCATAGAACAGATTAAATTTCTAGAGAATTTTATGCACTTGGTAATAAATAAAATGCGGAGTTACTGCTTGCTTGGTTGGTGCGTGTGTCTGTGACGCTCACCAGGACGCTCAATGACCGTATCTGTGATACGAGTTTCACCAGTGCACAAGTACAAGAATATTTTGATGGCGGGTACTGTTGGGATGGATATATTTGTTGGGCATCCATATCATGAGACTTGTTTCAAGAAACTCTATAATCCCTTTAGTTTTGACGGGCGAACTTTGTGCCATGTGCTTTAGTAACCTAGTATTTAATTAACACTTAAATTGCTCTCTGTTTTTAAATGAGCAGGACTTCAAACTTGGATAAACAAGAATGAATAAGAAAGAACGAGGATAAATGATCTGAGGTAGGTTTCTCTGAGATACGTTCCATATCTCACACCATTTATCCTGGTCCACCTGTGCAAGCATGCAAAGGTGTTGAATCGCGTGTGTTATGACTACGGTAGAGGAAACAAGTTAGGGTCATTTCTGGGGGAAAATACATTTCTTCATTTTCGGCTGGCCAATAGAAAGGCTTTATTTCAAACAAACTTTATGACGTCACCAAAACCCCATGTCGTTAGGCCAATAGTGGAGACGGATTTGGAGATAGCAGTGCTACCAGATGCAATATGAGCGCTTCTATTGGTTCGTTGCCGTGACGTCAGCTAACCCACACAGTCGACGAAAAATAGACTGGCTTGACTCTACCTTGTTTCTTCTCCCATGGTTATGACACAAAATTCTGTGCTGTGACCTCATCTTGTAACGTTTTCTGGGTGTGACGAATGGCAGATGTGGTGCTTATAGGATAGAGCATATTCTAACGTAAATATGTACGCATGTTCGTACGTGTGTAGCATATGTTGCCTTTCTTCATAAGGGCTAATATATCTAAACGAAAAAATTTAGTATATTTTTTTTATGTATTTGTACGTAACGTATGCAGTCTATTTCGCCTTTTTTCCATCGGTACAAGGTACTTAAGAACAAAATGTTATTGTTAATGAAAAGCCATCGTTAATAATCATGGCTACTGTATTCCAGAAGTCAAAAATAATGAAATTTTCCCCATTAGATTAAAGATCAAGTTCCTTATAGAAGATTTTGGAAATGAACAATTTAAATGCGTATTCTTTCTACCTCTATTTTTCTCCTATGGATAACATCAATGGCATTTCTGGAGTTTAATTGCCCCACGTATTATTTTGTTAATTATAATGCAATTTTTATGAAATTAGCACAGTATATGTAAAATTGAATTTGGAGCACATTTTTAATTTTCTGATTTTTTTCTCCTTTATTTTCCACAAAAAAGAAGCATCATGTTCGTTAGTAAAGTACATGAGATTTTGAGCACTTACTGAATTGTGAAGTGTCGCTGTTAGCGTATTTGCAGCATTACAATTTGAGTCTGACTTATGTGAATTGTGTAAAATGTGGCTCCCCCATGCAATTTGATGCTTCGGCTTTAGAATTTTGGTGTTTCAGATATTTTTCATGCGGAAGTGTAATACTTTTTGAGGGAAGACATCTTTCGATCCCACAAATTTTGAAACTTATTTATTTTCATTTGTGCTTGGAACTCCCTATGACTGTGATCTGTGAACAATTGGATTTAGATGATCATACAGTTGTTGGTTGGCCCAATTTCATTGTGGAGGTTTTTGTTGTTTCTGCTACCTTTTTGTCTAATAAAATCGAAGGAAAAGACAAAGTTATTTAAATAGACGAGTGTCGTTTTTCAAATGTGGTCGGATACTTATGATACTGGCGCACTTTATGCAACATTAAATTTAAAACACAATTAATTTCTCGTATTTTTCAAATTTTCCTTATATTTTTAAAATTTTCCTTCTATTTTTAAAATTTTCCTTATATTCTTCAAATTTTCCTTCTATTTTTCAAATTTTTCTTATATTCTTCAAATTTTCCTTGCATTTTTCAAATTTTCCTGATAATTTTCGAAAAGATCGTGGGGTAGGAAAACTTCAGAAATCCCACATCAATTTTAAATTACTTGAACAGGTTGAAGAAATTACATCTGTCAGTAACATCATCGCTCGGAACTACGCTCGGGCAAGTTGTAAAGTTGTCATCGCTCGGGCAAGTTGTGATGTAATTCTAGTCGTGAATAACTCGAATCATAGTTCATTCTATGGAAACCTTATTCGACATATAAAATTTCCCTTGAACGAGGAAAACACTTATTTAAAACCTGCATCAGAATGAATTTGAAGTAATATGAAAGAAATACAGTTCAAAGCAGGGAAGTTTCAGTCGCCTTGTAGGGCTAAATCATCAGTGCACAGGCTGGGACAGGGCACGGAGACACCAAATGCGACAAGGTCTTTAATATTGAAAAGAAAAGAGAAAATATTGTTATTTAAAAAACAATTCCTATATGAGATGCTTTACAAACATTTGGGAAGGCATTAGAACCAATTTCAAATATTTATGAACCAGATGGTCTTAAATTGGTAGAC
Source organism: Morinoia aosen (assembly GCA_030386875.1). Taxonomy (NCBI): domain Eukaryota; kingdom Metazoa; phylum Arthropoda; class Malacostraca; order Amphipoda; family Talitridae; genus Morinoia; species Morinoia aosen. Next base: position 66,751,534 of record CM059565.1, on the reverse strand, counting down.
GAACTATAAGAAGTAGAAAATAGCCATGTCAAGGGTTGAATATATATTGAGAAAAAATAAAATATAAATCTATTCTCTCGGATATTTTTCTCTAAACACCAGGACTAAAAGATTATATCATACACATTGTAAATATGGCTGAAAAATGCCTTGGTGGACAGGCTCCCCATAGACGATCAATTTAATTGTCATTATCATTGACCCAATCTATTGATGAAATGTTTTGCCCGCTAAGTCAATTAATTGACGGTCGCCAATCAAGCCCACAGACGATCAATTAAATTGTCAATATTCATCATTGTCTATTATATTGACAATAAAATTGATCTTCTATGGGCCGCTTTACTTTCACACAAGAGCTGAAGCTTCTGCGGAAGTCGTTGACATTGTTGAAGTCATAGTGAGTGGAAGTAATTGATTTTAAGTTTAAAACTAAAAAATCGAGATTTCGGAAACCAAATCTAGCTTTCCGTGCATACACGTCAAATGCGTACCTAGTCACCTGCTCGAGGATGTTGCTTAACCATATTACAAAAAGGATTTTAGATTTTCTGCCAATAATGTATTGGCAGATAATCTAAAATCCTCTTTGTAATATGACTGGCGTTTTTTCTTAGACTAAATAACGAGAAAGAGCGGTCGCTCAACGCGGACAAAAATATTTTACCATCAAAACTTCAGAGAATATAAACAAAATATCTCCGGGAAGCTTGTACGAAAAGTTGGCACATTGGATTTCAAAAAACTACTTAGTATAAAATTGTGCATACCATATTAGTGCAAGTAAAGCAAAAGGTATTCGATTGCCTACGGGAGTGATTGAATCAACTGCGACCAATGCTATAAAAATGTTCCCTATAACCCGCTACAAGTTGGTAAAAAAAATGAAATAAATAATACTCTACAGAACTGACCAAATTACCGTCTTAAATAATTTTTAAGTTTCGAAAATAGGTTGGCGAAGCATAACTTACAGAAAACATAGCACAACACCCACGTCTAAACCAAATAAATCAACATACACACAGAAACAAATTTGAATTCTTGTTCATGATACGATGAGAGAGAAATAGGTGAGGCGATTAATCTATTAATCGTAAGCTAGGAGAACGCTTATTTTCATCTGTTAATTTATATTTCAGGGTACCGAAATACACGATGCTGACTGGGGTGGCGACAATAAACTTTTATTTTTCAAGCAGTGAGCTAGTATGCTAATTTTATTTACCAATATATCTTGTTATTTTTGGTCAACATCTTGGAACTAACTGGCCGTAAAGTGATGAGTGTGGCATTCCAGCACCGTACAGAATAGGGGTAGCCCTGGCCGTCATTTTTGGGTACGAAAGAAAAAGAAAAACATTTGGTTAACGAACCAGAACTCAGCTTCGTATTAGCTACACTAACTTAGCTTGGCCGATAAAGGGTGCTGGTATCCATGCTACGGAGACCTCAGCGTCTGGAATCGTCCTGCAGGAGAATAAAATTAAGAAAATTCAGTTTGGCTGTAAACTTTCTTTATTTCAATCATGACGTTTTTGATATATATATACATGACAAATAATAAATATTTAAGTTGAGAGTAAATGAACTAAAAAAAGTTGAAGATTTTTATGTCATATTGTAGTATAATAGATAAGGAACTATCTTCACATAATATATTTTTATTCAGAAAAGCGCGACTTGAAAGTCTGTAGAACCCATTGTGAATAGAATTATTGTTATGAGTCGTAATATCAGTGTAAGTAAAAATAGTAACAAGAAACGCTTAATAATTTAGAAAGAGTAGTTATTGAATGAATGATACCGTGCTTTTGTATAAAAATTCTTGAAAATCAAAACTAAGGTATTTAATGGAAGGGAAAGATTCATGATTAAAGCTATAAAGATTGTTTTCCTGTTGATTGAATAATTGCGTATGCATTGTGTTAAATGTACTCTACAGTTATATATCGATCTAACTATAATTGAATTATTCTGCTGATTTATCACCTGTTTAGAAACTACGAGATTCTACCTTATAATTAAATAATACTACGTCCATGGAAGCAGTTAAGGAATATTCAGTTTACAATTAACCTAAAGCACATAAATGAAAAGCCATCTAATCTCCGAAGTTTGTTTTAAGTACAAAAAGCTGAGCTAATACATGTTCGGCGAAAGTTGACCAAACCGTGGCCTTGATACAGCTGTACCTCATGAGAGCTTAAAACGTTCTCTAATTTTGAAACATATTGTTTTGGCATTTGGTTTAATTATTAACCAAAATTTCTTAAAACCCTCATATCTCATATCGTATATTTAAGCACCTGTTTGTAAACAAGAAGCCAATGTTAAGAAATGAAAGGATTTTTCTTAGTGTTAAAACGCAAAACCGTAGAAATGCATCTAACAGTCTTGTAAAAATACAAATTTCGATTTTTCAGCTGAAATTCCTATAAATAACTTTCTTAAATGCACTGTCTTGTTGAAAAAATATTTTTATTGAATTATATTCAAAGTTTTACGCTGAAATAGTGTAATATTTGGAAGCTGTACATTCAGACATGTTTGATCATTGCAGGCAGTGTGTAAACACATTCGATCATGAGTGCCTGTCTGTGAATTGGCTCGTCGCTAAAAATTTCTTACACATGAATTAATTGCTAAAATTGACGAATTCTCGATGATATTTCTCTCATAGAATCTTTTGCATTGGTAAATATTAATTAAAGTGCGTTGTTGCCATCGTAATGCAGGTGACCAATCAGCGTAGACTTTCCTATCACGTGTTCGATTGGACCAATGGCTGCTCACTCTCTCATACCGCGTGTTAACTATAAAGTAAAACATCTGAAATGATTTTTAAAAATAGCCCATTTGACCTTAATAAAATGTATGTATGGCCAGTTTTATTAGAATTATTACTATATAGTTTATTTATATACAACTAATGTATGCATATAATGAATGTTTTTACAGATTTATCCGATAGGGGGTGCTGACGTTCACTGCGCACAGGCCGGATTTACCAGCAGTTGGACTATATGCGAGCTCAGAAGCTTTGTGGAGGCGCTCGCAGGCTGGTAGGAGATTCTCTGACGACGCCATTTTGGTTTTCACCAATATCTAATATTTCTGGACTTTAATACGTAATTACGTAATTTTTACTATGTGAAATGACAAGAATTACGCAGAAAAGTTGATTTTTCGTGTATTTGGTGCAAATTTTCGGACATTCTGAATCGAAACAAAGTTAAGTTTGATCGTGAAAAGACATATGAAGTCAGTGCTGGCACGGAGCCCATGTTATAATGCCGCTCCGCTGCTCTCGCAGCATTTTCGAACTTATATATTGTTCATGATTGTATTAGTGACGCTAATAATGCTGTGACAGTTTGCAAATTATGTCGTGACCAATGCTGTGTGCAGAATATTTTAGCAGGAAAATCTTTGAATTGGTTTTCTCGCGTGTAGTTTGTGTTTGATAGTAAACAAGGGACGCCAGCCATGGCGGACCAGCAGGGCTCTTCGGAGCCTCCGAATAAGCGCGTTAAAATGGATAATTACAACTCTACTAACCACGAAGGTGAGCCCATTTCTACGTGTAGGGTAGCACATGATCGACTTATTTTTTGATATAACTAGTTTTTTGACATTATTTCACTGATATTTTGAGGAATATTTTATTGTTGTGTTGACTTGTGATCTGAGATCGTGGAACGTTGTGTTCTCGTTTTCATTGTTGGGATAAGTTCCAGTTGATGCTAAGTTAGTGTGTTGCTGTCAAATTTAACTGAAGGCTTAGGTAGGAAGGTCAGGGCTTTTTTGTTGTAATTAAGGTACAATTTTGTGTACTGTATAATACTTCAATAAAATTGGTTTACGCTTAGAAATGAAAAAGGTTTATTCCTGTTGAGGAATCCCTAGTATTAGTTCAATATTAATTACATTTGTGATAGTCAGTTCAATATTTTTGAAATAATTAGCAAAATTAATTTTTTTGAATTTGAGGATTTGCTTCAGTTTCTGATAGTATTATTAATTATCGGTAAATGTTGAGGACTTGACCATAATCGATTTTCCACTTTTTGATCAGCAAAGAATGTTGATCAGACCAAAATAAACAAGTTTTCTTCAATGCACTTTCCGACGGAAATGAGTATTTCAAAAGTTATGGCGTTAAATGAGTTACCGGAACTCCAGGGTGCATCACCCTATTACAAACGTAAAGAGGTTGGGTCGTGAGGGGTAGCCACAGTTCTTTTAGTTTTAATAGTTTTCACTAAAAGAACTGTTGCTACCCCTCACGACCCAACCTCTTTACGTTTGTAATAGGGGATTTGCTCTTCGTCGGCTTGGTTGGCGCGCGGGAACGCCTGTTTACTTTCACGTCGGACCGCGCGGTATATTTTTCCCCGCCTCAAACACTGCAGTTACGGTAACTCATTTAATGCCATAACTTTTAAAATACTTATTTCTGCCGGAAAGTGCATCAAAGAAAACTTGTTTATTTTGGTCTCATCAACAATCTTTATTGATCAAAGAGTGGAAAATCGATTATGGTCAAGTCCTCAACATTTACCGTATTATCAAGCACATTCTGCTATTATTAAAATGCCTAACTTTTTGGTGCTTCATAAGTATTTCTGCAAAGAAGAATTTTACTGTTTTTTTGAGTGCCTCTTTATTATATTTTATTTGATTTGGCTCTATGATAAGTGAATGTTTTATGTTGAAATTGTGAAGAAAAATTGGTAAATCTGAAGGATATGACAGTAATCAATTTCGTAAATTTCAATGCCTAAAGTTAATTAATGAAATAAATAAGTTTTCTTTCATGCACTTTCCATCTGAAATGAGTATTTTATTAGTTATAGCAATAAATGACTTTTCGCAACTCCAGTGTTTGAAGCCAAAAGAAATTCATCGATCCCCTGCTATGGCAAGACTGCAATGCACTCTCGCTTCTAGCGCAATCGTCATCAAAGACGAAACCAAACCTACCGCTGTACCTCTTTGAATACTCATTTGACGAAAAAAGTGTATAGAAAAGAAGTTGTTTATTTTGATGTTATTACCATGATTCAAGCAACAAAAATTAGAAAATAGATGAGTAGCTGTTTATTCTAGCGCATTTGTCATCAGACGAAACTAAACCTACCGCTATAACTCGTAATATAATTTCAGACGGAAAGTGCATAGGAGAAAACTTGTTTATTTGATTAAATTAATTAGGTTTGGGCACCAAAAAGTAGAAAATAGATTACTGTCATTTCCTTCAGACTCACCGTATCTTTTTATAAACTTCCTTTTGAACTTATTGTTTCTGATATGCCAAATATCTTCAGTAAGACTTTATAGATGCTGAAATTTTCTCATCATTACTGGTAAATGATAAGCAATTTCTCAACTGAATGAAAGAATAAGGAAGTGAAAAATGTGTGCTCACAGAAATGTTGAAAAATTTGTGAATTTTTTTATTCTCTCAAATTATTATTTGCTTCAAAATTATGAGTTCATTTTCATATTTCAGTAAGATGAGATAATCATCGCTTCCAAAATCTTGGCTGGCTTAAGTCTCGCTGAGCGGCTTCGCCGCTCGGCGAGAATGGAAGTATCGATTATAACTGGAATTTGATGCTGATTCAGAAATGCAATTTGTTTTGACTGCTCTCGATTTTTTCGATTTTTTTTTTGTTTGGAAAGGCGGCTAGCAACACCTGAGGTGGTGCCCAAAGAATGCCATGTCCGTACAGGTTGGGTGGAACCCGACCCTATCCGGTACTCAGGTCTTCAAGGCACGGTCTGACCATGTTGGGTCGAGAATGGCAGAGTTCGGATCATGAGGTGGTGCAGGCCAAAGTATGCCAAGTCCGACCAGCTTGGGTCGAGAATGAGAGTTCGGATCATGAGGTGGTGCAGGCCAAAGTATGCGAAGTCCGACCAGGTTGGGTCGAGAATGGCAGAGTTTGGATCGTGAGGTGGTGCAGGCCAAAAAAAAAAGTTAAAAATGTATAAAAATTTAAAATTAGAAAAAATCACAAAAAATCAAAAAAATCGAGAGCGGTCAAAACAAATTGCAGATGCGGAATCAGCATCAAATTCCAGTTATAATCGATATTTTCATTCTCGCTCAGCGGCTTCGCCGCTTAACGAGACTTGTTCCTCTTGGCTGTTAATTCTCTCCTCCTTTAAATAAATATTCGTTCAAATTTGGGTTATGATTCTTCATTTTGTAAGATGGTTTTCATCATTAAAATATAAACTGTTAATTTAAATATCCATTAAGATTGTCATAAGTATGAAAACCTTGACTCTCATTTTTTCAAATTGGAAATGTTTTTCCGATAGTGTGAGCAACAAAATTGGTAAATCTGAAGGATATGACAGTTATCGATTTCCCACTTTTTGGTGCGTGAACCTAATGAATTGAATCAAAATAAGCAAGTTTTCTTCTATGCATTTTCTGTCTCAAACGAGTATTTAACGAGGTATAGCGGTAGGTTTAGTTTCGTCTTTGATGAGGATCGCGCTGGAAGCGAGTGCGCATTGCAGTGTTGCTGTCCGGCGTGCTCCTTGAATTACTTGCCGCTTCAAACACTGGAGTTACGGTAAGTCATTTACCGCCATAACTAATAAAATACTCAGTTGAGACGGAAAGTGCATAGAAGAAAACTTGTTTATTTCGATCTAATTAACTATGCTTAGGCATCAAAATTCACAAAATTGATAACTGTCATATCCTTCAGATTTACCAAAAATTTTTTAACAAGTGTTTTAAATTATGTTTGTACATAATATATGAGCACATCGGCTTTAGTTTAAAAACATGGCTGTGCATCTAATATGTCTAAAACATTGACAATGATGTAGTACAAATGTTTACCACAGGATATATCACTTGACCACTACATATGTTTTTGGAGAATTGTGTGTGTTTTTGAGAAAATGCCAATTCAATTTTATGTTTTGCCAATTTGATGAGAGAAAAATTTATTTTCCTCCAAAAATTGTCGAATTGTATGAACATTCCATTTAAATAATCAAAAACCCTTTATTATGTAATTACTATATAATAATTACTCGCGGTGCTCAACGGTAGGAGCACTGTAAGTATGTGCATCAAATGCATACCACAGCGTCCTACAGTCTATCTGTACAGTATCTTACACTCGTGGGACACCATTTACCAATATGTCTGCCAGCAATGCTTTCATTGGCTGGTGGCCCTGTGTACCATATTTGTCCCACACCTTTTTGTATACCAACATGTTCAGTATAATAAATGAAGAGCTCCTTATATTTTCTTTGTTATGCAATGACCCACATAAAACTGACACTCAAATAATTGAAGTATGAAATTATTTGCCAGAGAAGTTCAGCATATGAGCAATCATCCTCAACATGTTAACTTTTGAAACTAAACTGCGGGAAAACAGTGAATTATTTTATGTTTAAGTAACAGATTTTTTTTATCAATGGAAGTGTCTGTAGCTTTTATATTAATTTCAACTTAACTTGTGATAGATGTCCATGCATTGTAAGAAGTGTAGCATTAGTATGTTTAAATATTTGTTAGCCATACAATTTGTTGTGTACAGTATGGTTCTGACCCAGTGTAGAATGTCCGGTCTGCTGAGGTGTGTGGGTGCATCATTCAAGTTGGAAAACATTAACATGGTTGCCTAGGTTTATCATAATTTGGTGGGCAGTTCAAATTATGCACAATTTTGTGAGATATTTTCTTAATGTATTTTGTTCCAAAAACTCCCCTCAGGGGGATACAACTATTGTACCTATGGGAATTGGCGCTCCCAGAGGGACTATGTGAGGGCCTGAGCTAAAGGTTAGGTAGGCTTCCCTTTTGTTGTAATAAAATAAGTTTTTGTTTTGTTACGGACCATCTTTTTTCGGTTCACTGCTGTCGTGTTTTTCAGCACCTACTACTTTCTTCTTCAACTTTTTTCTTGTTTTCCTAGCTTACTGTTTCTGTGCACCTTGTGCATAGATTCTGCGTTCCCTCAACTCCATACTAAATGGTGCCTTCCTCATTCCTCTCTTGGAACATCTTTGTCGTGGTTAAGGGAGGCTAAAACTTTCTTATATAATAATGTTCTAAAAACTCAAATGCTGGAAAAGTATATAGAAATTTATACTTGCAGAATGCCTTTTGCCTGACTTTTTGATCTTAGCAATGAAAATTAAATAAAATATATAGACTTCTACTTACAGGTCAAAATTTGAGGCTTGATAGTCATAGTGTATAAAAGAGCAAACCAACTTTGGTACACAGTTATAGAATTAATGCAAATTTAGTGTTCTATTATAGTTGAAAAAAGAGCAACCTCCTAATCTTTTTTGACTTATGCAAGATATTTAAATATTTTCATTCATGCTATCAGAAGCATATAGTAATTTTACAGCAGAATCAGATTAACAAAAAATTTTCCAAATTGTGTTTTACGAATCAATATAAATTTGTAAGATATTGTTCTGGGCTTTTTTGTAACTGGTTACTTAAAGCTTTGGAAATTCAGTATTTGAAATCCTAGATGTATTTCATCATTGCTAACTAGTGTAGAGATGTTTATTCAATTATGCTTATTTTTCTCAAAATTCAAATCTCATTCTGATTATTCTCTTGATTGCTAAGTGAATAAAACATCAAAACATGGGCTTTAAAATAATGAATGAAATATTCAGTGCAAGCTGTAGAATTATGTGATGTCATAATTTTTTATGTTCTGATATATTTTTAACAGGTGCTTTGAAAGTTGCTGAATGGGGTAGGCAGTAGTTGCACTCTGGTATTGGCTGATGATGTTCTATTGGCTTTCTCATTGAATAGAACTGCTGAGTGACGTACAAATTGGGTCACTGGAAAGTCCTTATTTGAGCATTTCAATTGTGTGACATCTCTGGTAAACATCTTGATCGTTATGAATTTGAGGTACTGAAGACATTGTGCTCTGTATTTTGCAGCACTGTCTCACAGTATAAGCAATTAAAACATTCTTGTGAGTCCTAGTATACTCGACCGATCAGAAATTACAGGATTTGATATTTTCTTTAGAAGAGTTTTCCACAGTTTTTCCGCGTTGAATGAGACCAAAGTCATGCTTCTACGTTGACAATTGTAGGGTGAGAAATGTTTGGTGTAAATATCTATATTTTAGTTTACACAACTTTTTTCAATTGCGAAAGTCAAAATTTTTTATTGAAACAAATGTGTTTTATTTCAATTTTAGATATCTGTAAGCGTTTTTGTTCCTCTAGATGCAATAGAAATGTGAACAGTGAAATTTCTAAAGTTAGGTAAATTAAGTAATGCCCAGGGTAGTAGCTTCCCTTAAGAAAATGGTATTAGTTATACGTATGTCTTAAGAGACTTCTTAGTAGTTCATTTTTCTTCTTTTAATTTTTATGCCTTCTTTGTCATATCTTCTTTGATCTTTCTTTCTCTTCCTTTTGATATACAGTTTCTATACACAGGATATCATATTAACACTTTGACCGCAGCGTGACCCACTGGTGGTACACGGAGGTAATTTTCACAACGCTGCAGACGGACCAGTAGTCACAAACACAATTTCCATAAATACTTAATCAAAGCTAAATGAAGGCATGATCCAGTTCATGTTTGCTATTTTCAACATCGCGCACTGCAGTTGACTTTTAATTTGAGTTTGGTGTTGAACTTAATATTTAGTAGTTGCGGTTAAAGTGTTAAGATACTACCTTGTGCATTTATTTCCCATGTTCTACAGCCCATATTACTGGTCATTCCTCATTGGCCTCTGTTGTTGCTATGAAGTATTGCACTAATTATAATGACAATCTGAATAATCCAATCAAGTGTTTGAAGCATAGGACACAAAGCCATTGCTCTAAGCAACATCTTGAAGCTTTAGAATAAAAAAGGTATTTGATTTACTTTGCAATAAATAGTTTATAATTATATTTTTTCTCTCGAATTATTTGCAAGAGTGTTAACGTTTTTTGATAAATTTACTGTATTTTTGTAATGGGAAAACACGTCATCATGAATGAATGATTCATTTTTGTTTCCTGAAAAGTGGAAACCTAAACTATTATTGAGCATCAACTTGATAATGAGCTTTAGCTTTTAATGTTGATACCTTGAGCTAGAGCAATCCTAAACTGTTCAGTATGTAATGTTAGAAAGAAAATTTTGTCTGCTCCATTGAAAAGAGGCCTAAGGTTGAAATTTCTGCTTGAGACAAGTACTGAACTCAGGGCCGTATATTTTGTGTATGTGCATGCCAGACACAATTCAGCCAAGTTGGAGAAAGTTTCATTAATTTTTTTTGAACAAACAATGAAAAATTGGTCTTCAATAATGTATATGTTTTGTTGGCTTGTCCATTTGGAGCCAAAATTATGTTTTATCTTTCCTGTTAGTATATATAAATATTATTTTCATGGATGATATGTCTTGCTTGCATGTCTCCTATAGTTAATTCCTCCTTATTTCAAAACTGCAGGTTTGTTCTACACAGGTCAAAACTTACGTTTTTTTGAATTTTTTGGTAGTGGACTGATAATCAGAAAATATTGATGAAAAATTTGAGATTGTAAAATAAAACTGATGAGAAATTTGAAACATTGGCTGAAACTTGTTCTTTTTGTTTGAAGAATATTCTTGAATGTGTTTGTGTTCAACATATTTCCCACAGGGGGTGTGAGACATGCAATAGGCTTAGGTAAGGTTGATCTATTCAATGCTATGGGAACTGGAATGGGTAGGGAGATTCTCTGTACAATCATTTCTTATGGCAATCTATTTTTGAGAATATGTTTCTCAGCTTATAAGAGTTGCCTTTCTCATGATGCAGAACATTTAAGTAAATTTACCTATCCCATTGTGTGTGCCTGAGCTGGGAAAAATTCACTGCTTAAATATTCACCAATTTTCTTTCTCATCATAGCTCTTTTATTTTGCACTGGCAGGCTATTCAATTGAAAAATTTTCAGATTATTTACTCTGCTTGTTCTGCATTGCAAGAGTCTATTTCTCAGCAGTATCTTTACATTGATGCATATGACTCAACCAAAGCACAAGGCAGTCAGTCAGCCATGCAGTGTAAGAAAGCTATTGACATTTTCTCGATTTTTTTTTTTTTTGAGAAATTATTCCCATGTTCTTCCTTCAGCGGGATACAACTACAACCTCTATGGGAATTAGCACTTCTGGGTGAAAATATTTGAGGTCTTGAGCTTAAGGTTGGGTAGGCCTTCATCTTTTTGATAAGAGGATAGTATTTTGCTACAATTTTTCAGTTCACTGCTGTCATGTTTTCCAGTATCTACTAATTTCTTTTCCAACTTTTAATCTTGCATCATAAACTTCTTCAATTTACTGTTTCTATGCACCTTGTGCATGGATTCCACATTCCTTAAACTCCATGAAATTTTGTGCCTTCCTTCCTCTCTTTTTAATGCTTTTGTTGCGGTAAGGTAGGCTTAGCTAACATGTAATCTAATCAAATATTGCACATTCATGCAAGGTTGTGCACTTGCGGTATACAAATTTGTGAGAAAGAATTGTTAATAAAATATTTTGAGGCATGCTAATGATAAATCTTAAATTGTTGACCATGTAGCAATACAAATATGAACCAATACACTAATTTTGTGTAAGTAAATTACAATTATCATCTTGATGACTGTTGACAAAATATGGTTACACAAAATATGTAACCCTTTAATGCCTGAGTGGACTCTACGGTCCTCTTAAAAAATAGCCTTAATGTATCATATTTCTCGTCAAATTTGTTCCCTAGTATGTTGTTTGGAGTTCACTGCCGAGTGGCAGTTCCTGCCTCATCCTGATATTGGTGACTGCCTAATGATGGCGACAGTTTAGTGACGATGGTTATTATAATAGTAATATGAGTACAAAAATTTGGGCGTTAAAGGTTTTAATATCTGTTCAAGCAAAACTGCATGTAAAGAATTAGTTTGTTATAAATGTTGCAGCCATATTCTAACTGAAATATTGAAGTTTTTATTGCACCAGAATTAACACTCCCAAGAGGAAATATGTGGTCTTAAGCTAAGAGTTAAGTAGGCCTTCTTTTTGTTCTAGTCTAATGCTTTTGTTTTATTGAGGACCATTTTTTTTCAGGTCATCACTGTTTTTTAGCGCCTTTGACTTTTTTCTTCAACTTTTATCTTATTTTGTAAGTTTCCTGTTCTTAACTCACTGTTGCTATGCACACAAGTTCCTGTGCAGGAATACACATTGTGCATAAATTCTGCTTTCCCTGAACTCCATACTAAATTGTGCCTTGATTGTTCCTCTTATTGAATATCTTAATTGCAGTGAGGGAGGCTAGAACCAACTTATAACCAACCAATTCTATTGCCACCATCATGCATCTGTATTTAGGTAGAGAAAATTTTGCATCTCTTGCTGTTTACTCAATTAAATCTGTATGCTTTTAGTTACCAAGTGTTGTCTTTGTGGACAAAAAAGGAGAGTAAATACTAGCAGTGATTGAAATTATTATGTCTTTAGCCTGTGACAATTGCAATTGTGCAATTTGTAGTGCATTGTTTTACATTTTTTGCTTGCATACCCCAGGCCTTAGTTGGGTTGTTGAACATTTTCTGGACTGGTAAACTAATAATTTATAATACAATGGTCAGTTTAGCAGAACTCTTTTATCCCTAAATCTGTAGAAAAAAGTATGTTGCATGGACTAGGCAAGTGTATTGGTGAGCATGAATGTCATGACTTGAATATCATCAATGGCTTTGCCATAATGTAGTCTTAAGGTTTAGTTTGCCCATGGAAGTGTCAATTGTCTCATGAGATGAATTAATGTACTGGGTGCAAGCTTCTTGCAGGAAAGTGTCCTTAATAATTACCACTCTTAGTCAGGTCGTATCATAAGTCCTGTCCGTTTTCCTGTTGTAACAAGTTTGAAGGTAATTTTGCAGTATCCATAAGGCAAATGAGCTCTCTAAATTGCATGCGAGTGCATTGACAGTTCAACATAACTTATAGAAGCTGCGAGAGAATCCTAAATTATGGAAGTAGGTTTGTCAAGACTTCTCTGCTGTTGATCATCAGCAGCTCGTGAATGTCTGTGCATCTTAGCATTCCTGCCAACTGCAAGAACCGCTTCTGGATGAAGTTGTTGCCATAGATGAAAGTGGATTATGTGCAGCAATGTTTAAACGTCAAAATCGATGGCTAGATTTACCCGCAAAAACTCCCCCAAAATTTTTTTTTGTGTTTGGTTGGACATGAGAAGAATTATTCATTACGAGCTCCTTGAAAATCACTCAACAATCACTGCAGAACTGTACTGTCAACAGATGGAAAGACTAAAGTCTGACATTTTGTCCAGCCTGTAGTAACAAGCAGGATTTACAAGGTATTTTCTGTATGCAGTACTGTTGATATGCATTTGATAGTAGGTATCAGACATTTTTGGGCTAATTATGTTATTTGGTAAAAACCTGCTTCCTGTAAAATATTCATCATTTTTTCTTGTATTTTTGTGTCACCATATTCGAGGTGGAGATTTTATTGACTTGGTTTTATTTTTTCAGATGTATTTGCTGCCATGCTGGAGAAAGAGCTACCGGATGACTTGATGTGGGGTAGCGACAGCACACCAGGCAACGGGTCTGGTTCTGCTGGGGGCAGTGCTGGTGCTGGCAGCAACGGCAGTGGTGGAGCTGGCAACACTGCTTCTGCAACAGGTGGCATCAACTCGAGCAGTAACGGCACGGGAGTGAACGGACTCATGGAGCCTGGAGGGATGGTGTCGGGCAGTAACGGCCCAGGGGCTGACAACAGACAGCCTCCCAACCAGCAGCTGAGCCATCTTCTGCAGAATAAAACTTCCAATATGCCTGCTTCACTACACCAGCAACACTCCATGGCACAGCAGAACATGATGGTCAATTCAATGAACAATTCTAAAGCTGGACATGCCATAGCAATGCCTTCCCAGTTGTCCAATCTTCCCAAGGGTTCAGTACAAAGCTCGTCGGGGCACTCCATGAACGATGCCATGGGCAACATGAACACCCTCTCCAATATGGGGGGGGGCCCTATGGTGACAAGTATTGCATCTGGAGGCATAGCCAGCAGCACCATGGCATGCCACATGCCCATGTCAAGTTGTGGGCCCATGTCTAACACGCTCACGAGCATGTCCAACATGAACGCGTCGTGTGTCATGAACAAGGGCCCAGGACTTGTGTCATCGGGGGGAGGCATGCCTGGAGGTGCGGACGGCATGCTCAGCAACGGGCCTCTGATGGGACAGCAGGGCATCGTGGGTGGTGGTGGCCCACGGCATGTTGTGCCTCGGCATCCCATGTCCGGGCAGCTCGCTCCCAGATTGCAGGTCAGTTAAATGCACTAATATGGGCTCAGATTTTGTCTCATCATAACCTTGATCCATTTGAATATTCTTTAAGGTGTCATGAATTATAAGATGTTGAATACTAATGCGGTGGTAATCAGAAATGTAATGAATGCAGTTGATGAAGCCTTTTTAACCATTGATTTAACAAGTCTAGTTGGACTCAGACTTGTGCAGTTGGAGTAAAATATATTTGGCCAAAAGTAGTGGGGCTGCAAAAACTCCAGTTTGTGTAGGATCCATGAGCTTGTATTACTATTGAGGGTTTAAGTCCTGTTGCTGTCGTTGGCAGTGACTTTTCTTTAACCTTTTTTAACTAATGCATAATCTGAGCTGTCAGTAAAATCTCATCAGCAGTTGTTACTCTGTAATTGGGTTCAGCTTCGTAATGGACAATGGTATCATTGTACTTCTGGTATTCTCTTGTTGAGAAGACAAGCAAGACAAACATTGCATCTCCCCTTTTTAATGATTTTGTTATACAAGAAAATGTTTTATGGGAAGTAGAGCTGCCAGGGGAAATATTTGAGGTCCTGAGCTAAAGGTTGAGTAGGCCTTCCTTATGTTGAAATAGAATGGTTTTGGTTTGTTTCAGACCATGTTTTTGTTGGTTCTCTGCTATCATGTTTTTCAACACCTGCTCTTTTCTTTTTCAACTTTCATGTTCCATGAAAATCTTACTATTTCCATGCACCTTGTGCATGGATTCCATGTTCCCTTAACTTTATTTCAAATGGTGCTTTCCTTATTTTGAAAAGCCATTGTTGTGGTTAGAAAGGCCTAAACTAAAATCTAGTCTGCAGAGAGATGTTAACTTGACACAGAGGAGGAGAGAGGTTTGCACTTCTGCTCCTTGGACCTCACTGTGTTTTGGAATGATAGCTCAGATACCTCTGAAGTTTGTGTATATAAAATATTTACGCATTAATATTGTGTAGTTTGGATACGAGTGTTGCATGATACGTGCTCTCAACCAATGCTGAAGGTACTTCATGTCATTGGTACAATATGTCTAGAATAAGTTGGTTTTGACAATTCAGTTACCCTGTTGTAATTTTTTTTGAGTTGTGTGTGAAATTCCTCCCTACTTTCTTTGATTTTGCTTCTATTACCCATTTACTGTGTTTGCAAACATACTAGTTCTGATGTCATGCTAGTGTAATTTAGGTATAGATAAGATAAAATAACTTTCTAAAAAAATTGGAAAAAAAATTTCTCAACCTTATTTCTAGGTCTAATTTTTCAGAAAATCCTGAAAACAAAAATGTTACCATTCTACACTAAGTGCTCCTGCAAGACTGTAATTCAAGAGCTGATATTTATTGTCTAATGATAGATTTATGAATCCCTAATGTCTTTCTATATCTGTCAAGACCATTTCACTTGCAAGGGAAATGTATGGATTTAATTTCATTGATCATTTCTGCCAAAACCAGTACATGTTTGGCTAAGGAATCTCATATGCTCACAGGTGAGTAATTGAGACATTGCTGAACACGATCCCCAATGAAGTGTTTGTGTCGTGTACGCAGGGTGGTGGGAATGTGACGGTGCTGGGAGGCCAGTACGCGCCATGCTTCCCTCACCGCCCGCCTGTGATGGACGTGTCCATCGGCCAGCCCGGCGTGCCTCCGAGACCCCTCACCATGAACATGGCTCCGCGCTACCCGACTCAGGACATGGGCCTCATGAATAATGCTGGAGTTGGTGTCCCAAACAACCAGGGGATAGTGACGGGGCCTGGCGGGCAGGCCATGCAGACTGGGCCTGTGGGTCCAGGGCCTCCTGGTGGCTCTGGAGCCCTCTCAGGGGGTCTAGTGGGCTCCAACACCGGCACCAGCTCGGCTGGGCCCATGGCCCCTGTAATGGTGGGGCCAGTGGGCACACAAACAGGGGGCGCCATGGTGTCTGCCAGTGCTGGGGGTGGGCCCAACAGACCTGACGGTGGCGCTGCTGGCGGGCCCGCTCAGCCCGGACAACCGCGCGCGGCGGCAGATCCTGAGAAGCGCAAGCTGATTCAGCAGCAGCTTGTTCTGTTGCTGCATGCACACAAGTGTCAGCGCAGGGAAACCTCGGCTCAGCAGAACAACGGTGACGTCCGACCTGTGAGTATTGCTGCTTTGGCTTCTATGGAGACCTTCTCTTCTTGGATAGAAATAGTTATTACATTCGTGCATGTGTGTATCATCTCAGCTGGGGAGTAGTGTTTGGAGTGGGTGTCTTTTATCATCAGTTCTGTAGCATTCATGCCGATGTTTCATTGGCATGGGTGTGTTGTGAATTTGTAACGTCATCTGCAATTTCTTGTTCTGTTTTCTTAACTTGGTTTTAAATTAGGCAAGCTCCTTGGGAATTTGTTAAGATAGTATTACCGCTCGTAGTAAATGCGGTTTATTGGCTGTATTAGTATTCTTGCGGGAATGATTTGATGCCCAAGTTTTCATAAAACTGTTAACACGTGGCTATTTATTTTTTGCAACACTGTAACTAACATCAATTCTGGCATTTTTTTTACATTTTTGTTGACATTCGACATTTTCGTTTTGTTACAGAACAGCTTTTTTAGCTCACTGCTGCTCTGTTTTGCAGCACCTACCACTTTTTAAACTTGAATGCTCTTTTTTAAACTTTCTTACTGTATGAGTGTGCAGGATATCTTGTGTGGGAACACGCTTTGTGTATAGATTATCTATTACCTTCGTACTTAATGGTTCCTTCCTACCTCTTTGGTTCCGTCAGGAGGATATAACTATTGTATCTATGGGAATTAGCACTCCCAGGAGAAAAATGTGTGGGGGCTTGAGCTGAGAGTTAGGTAGGCCTTCTTTTTGTTGAAATAAAATATTTATTATGTTAAAGGATCATTTCCGTTTTCCGATCATCTTTAAGACCATTAAGGATCATCTTTTTTCCGTTCACTGCTGTCCTGTTTCTCAGCACCTACTACTTTCTTCTTTAACTTATATCTTGTTTCATGAACTTCTTTCTCAATTCAATGTTTCTATGCCTCTTCTGCATAGATTCTGCGTTCCCTCATCTCCTTACTAAATGGTGACTTCCTCCTTCCTCAAAACTTTTTTTTAGTGGTGAGGAAGACTTGAACTAACATATAATCTAATCTCTTATGTTAATGTTGATTATCTAATCAAAAAATACAGTGCTCGTTTCAAGCTAAAAGAAACTGGTACTAATTTTCACCAGTACAAGTAGAAGTTAGCCCAAGATATTGTTGTACGATCAACTGTACATGAAGAGAAAACAAGAGATGGAAAATTTTCTCATAATTCTCTATAACACGTGCATGTTGTGTGAAGGTGAAGTCATGAGCCACTCTCCTCCACCTCGCAATCTATGAACTCGCGTCGCGAGTCAGTTGCATTATCATTTTTCTCCACTTGTTTATGTAGTGCTTCATCCTAATATTACTTTGTTTGTGCAGTGTATGCTGCCTCATTGCCAAACAATGAAAAACGTTTTGGCACATATGACAGTTTGTCAAGCTGGCAAGACCTGCCTCGTGCCCCACTGTGCTTCGTCTCGTCAGATCATTTCACACTGGAAGAACTGCGCCAGAGTTGAATGTCCAGTGTGTGAGCCGCTCAAAACTGCTGACAAGAACAAGCAAAATCCCAACAACAATAACAATAACAACATGGCAAACTCTGGCGCTGGGGCTGCTGGAGCCCCTGGTATTGGGGGCCCTCAGCAGCAGCAGCAGCAGCAATTGCCTTCTGGTCAACAACGCCCTCAACAACAGCAACAAACACAACAGCAACAGCCTTCCCAACAACAGCAAGTCCCCCAACAACAACAGCAGCAGCAACAGCCAGGAGTGCAGCAGCCGAACGTAACGGTGTCAGTGAGCGTGTGCTCGATGCAGAACAGCAACACGAGCGCCAACGTGAACAGCACTCAGCCGTCCATCATCTCGCTGCCGGGAGGCGGCCCCAACCAGGTCCAGATGGTGAACTGCGGCATCGGCGGCAACATGCCCAACGCGGCGGCGGCTGCGGCGGCCGCTACGGCAGCCGCCGCGGCCCAGAGGGCGGGACTCAAGAGGAGCTTTGACGGCGAGCCTCTGAACAACGTGAGCAGCGGCGCACCGGGGGCCGTGTCGGCTCCTGACGGCATGCTCAGGGCCATGGCGCCCTCGCAGGGAGCGGGTGGCGTTGTCGTGCCGGGGCAGCACAACGCAGCCGGCCGCCCTCTGCCCAACATGCAGGTGGGTGCTCAGTAGTCCACTGCTCGCGCGCCGAATTCACCTTTCTCCCTTGATAATTTGTTTTTTTAATTACGAAATAAATTGTATTGTAATTGCTAAAATACCCAAAAAACATGAACAGGAACCCACTATAAATTCAATTCTTATTACCACAATGTATCGCATGAAGAGGCCCTAGCAGACGACCCACCATAAACTCCATTGTAATCAACACTATGTGCTGCCTGAGCAGGCGCGAGCAGACGCACCCCAAATGCAGGTGGGCAACGCGCCGCCGGTGCCGACGATGATCTCCGGCCCGCGCGCGATGGGTCCGCAGCTTCTGCACTCCCTCAGCCCGGGCCACCGCCAGCCGCTGCCGGCCAACCACCAGCTCAACCTCATGTCGCCCAACGCCTCTCCCAACATGACCGTCGGGGCGCCCAAGCTCCCGAATATCAACGTCTCCTCCAGCATGGTGAGTGCACCGCAGCAAACCTACTGGTACTTATCTTATCATTCAAACATTTCTATTTCCTTCACAAAGTGTTTTTGTTTTTCATGCACTTTTTGTCGTTCATGCATTTTTATGTTTTGTCCTCGCACTTTGTCATGTTCACGCATTTTTTCCTCATGTATGAACTGTTTTTGCCTCGTTCGGGCATTTTTGTCACCGTGAGCGGTAATGAATTCTCACTGGTCAGGATGCTGCTCCGTATGACGGCTTCGAAATGTCGACGTAGGTACTGTACGTGTGTATGTTTATCTTGAAATTTGCACAAATCCTGAGAGCTACGCACGGTTTGCGTTAACTTCACAGCAAAATGTCAAATTTCAGCACTGTAACCACTGCGACTGATCATGGGATGGAATGTTTAAATCGAACTCCATGTACTGAAAATTTTATTACTGATGAAATCGAAAGAGCAACCAGAAAAAACCAAACCACATTCTGCATGCCTGGCCCCTCCAGAGGATACAACTATTTTCTAGGGGTACTCGAGCTCTCGAGGGTAAGATGCGATATCCAAAGGTGAAGTGATGTTGGCCGTCCTTTTGTTGAGATAGAATAGGGATTTTGTTTTGTAATGTACTATCTTTTTTTCGGTTCTGTGCTGTCCTGCTTTCTCAGCTCAATACTCTTTTCTTCAACTGTCTTATTTTATGAATTTTTGTCTTAACTTGCTACTTCTATATGCATAGTGTAGAGCAGGCCTTGGGAATAGAGTCCCCGTTCCCTTAGTTGCACAAAAAATGGTGCCTTTCTTACATTCTCTGACAGCACTTGTTAGGAAGGCTCAAATTACTGATAATGTAATAATCTACTCGCATGTGTTTTGTGAATCGTATATTACAGAGTGAGTTTTGGCAACCCACTGCCAATATTTTGTTGCATCGTTCTTTATCTCTGTAACGAAAATATTTCCCTGGACACATGCCTTCTGGAACACAGTCATAGCTAGATGGTTGCTTGAACTGCTCCTAGGAAGGACTCCCGTCCGATAAAGCGAACTTCGGCGCCTAGTCACGTTCTGTTGTAAGCGCTTGCTTGTAAGTGCATTTAGAGCGCTCTTCAGAAGTGTAACGTGCCGAGCTTGCCAAGCCATTACTTTAGTCATTCCTGTTGATACTCGGTGGGCTTTAGTTTGAATTTAATGAAACATTTCTTATCGCTTTTAGCTGCACTATAGTGCATGACTCTTTCCTTTGAAATTTGACTCTGTTGTTGAATTATTTAATAAATTGAGTTAGGGAATGTAGTGGGAATTTGCAATTGGTTGATGAATGTAAGCGCGTAGCTAAGAGTGAAAACGCACTTTTAGAGGTGCACCTAAACGTAGAATTTGCTATTGTTACATGCGTATATTGGGATTAATTGTCAAATTTTGTACTGCACTTATTTAAGGTTTCACTCCTCTGGCAGGGTTAACGTTGGTTAGATTTTTCTACCTTATGCTATATGAATTGGCGCTCCCATGAGAGATACTGTTAGGTTACCCCCAGCTGTAGATAGATTTTTGATACTTTATCTTTTGTATCCATTTTGCTTTTTTGAATTTTTCATACCTTCTTGTCCATCTCTTGTTTGTCTTTCCTCACTTTCCCTCTTCAACTTACTGTGTCTGTGCTCAGATTATCCTGTGTGAAAACATACCTTGTGTATTGAGTCCGCTTTCTCCACTCCACACTGAATGGTGCCATCTCTTGGCTTGCTTCTTTCTGACCGCATCTTAGCTGGCTAGGAGGGGCCATTGTAACTCACTGTAACATTGTAACGCATCGTAACATTGTAACGCATCGTAACATTGTAACGCATCGTAACATTGTAACGCATCGTAACATTGTAACGCATCGTAACATTGTAACGCATCGTAACATTGTAACGCATCGTAACATTGTAACGCATCGTAACATTGTAACGCATCGTAACATTGTAACGCATCGTAACATTGTAACGCATCGTAACATTGTAACGCATCGTAACATTGTAACGCATCGTAACATTGTAACGCATCGTAACATTGTAACGCATCGTAACATTGTAACGCATCGTAACATTGTAACGCATCGTAACATTGTAACGCATCGTAACATTGTAACGCATCGTAACATTGTAACGCATCGTAACATTGTAACGCATCGTAACATTGTAACGCATCGTAACATTGTAACGCATCGTAACATTGTAACGCATCGTAACATTGTAACGCATCGTAACATTGTAACGCATCGTAACATTGTAACGCATCGTAACATTGTAACGCATCGTAACATTGTAACGCATCGTAACATTGTAACGCATCGTAACATTTTAACGCATAGTAACGCTGTATGTGCTGCTTACAGAGCGCCATGACACCCAGCATGGCGGAGTCGTGGCTCAACTTGCCCAACCAGCCAGGCCAGCTGTCCGGCAGCATCGGCGTGGTCACGGCGCGGCCGTCCGAGGGCACCAAAGACTGGCATCACAGCATCACAAACGAGCTGCGCAACCATCTCGTCCAGAAACTGTGAGTGCATATGGCCAACCTCACTCGTGTGTGTTTTGTGTCGTCTATTTTGCCTTGTGCACTTCATTGTTTCTCATCCTGATGTAGGGTTTTTTTCAAGATTTATTTTGGTTAATGCCTATTGGGTTGGTTAGATTTTGTCGAGCTGGAAATAAATTGTTTTGAAGTTATTATATGGTTGCAGTGAAACGTTATGACAATAACAAACTTAGCATTTCGACATTTTAGTCAACGTTTTAGTGTTTGAGCTACGTCTGAGTATTCTGGGGTGGAACTATTTCGTTTTATATTTTGATTTATTGAATATTTCCCGAGGATTTCATATGTTTCTTATACAATAATTTTCAACGTGAAATGAAATATATGCATCATTAGAGTATTGCATGAATCTAATTCACATCAGAAAGTTGTGAACGAGCATCCTGAGCTAAAAGGTATGCTTTCCGTTTTTTTGAAATTGTGAGCTTTTTGTCTTTTTATGGACCTTTTGTTATCAATGCATTGCTGTCCATTTTCAGTACCTTTTGCTCTTTTCTTGAACTTTTTTATTTTCCTTTAGCTTCTTTCTGTCTAAATGTTTTATGCGCTGGTTGTTGGGATTCAACTTGGGTGTAGATTCTCTGTTCCCTTAATTCCACTCTAAATGATTGACACCTTCCTCTCTCCTCCCTTCGGACGAATTTAATGCAGCCGGGGAGATTTGAATTAACTCAAAATTCAATGTTGTAACCTCGCATTCATTTCTCTTGCAGTGTGCAAGCCATACTGCCTAGCCCTGAGCCGATCACCATGCAGGACAAGAGGATGCAGAACTTGGTAAACTATGCTAGGAAGGTTGAGGGAGACATGTTCAACGTCGCCAGCTCGAGGGTGAGTCGCTCGGCGCCCCATTTACTAAGCTTAAGTTAACTTCTCCTTGGTTGCTATCTCCTTGTCATTATTTCATATCGTCGTTATTATCATCCTTGTGTCAAATTTTAATCTCCTTGTGGTGTTATTATTTCTCAGCTGAGGTGCTATTTGAATAGGTTTTTGTTCGCTCCACACTTATGAGGACATTTTTGAGAAATTATTGTTGCTGCGCTTATTTTGTCCTTCTTATTGAACACTCATGTTGCTTGAAAGATGAGATATTCTTGAAGCTGTAATTGTTCTTCTTTAAAGTACTTGTTAACTCCCAGTAATGACTTAATTTTCACAGATAAAATGTTGTCACAATGTTTGAAACGAGTAATTTTTCGGCAATTTTAAAATTTATTCAATGAGCAACAAAAGGAATTCAATGAATGCTGATTATGGAAATATGGTAGACTTTTTTTCTTATTTGCCAGAAGTACAACTTCTGGTTTGATAAGAGTATATCAGTGTAATTAGTGAGCTAATGGATATTTATTTGCCCACAGCCTGAATATTACCACCTGTTGGCTGAGAAGATATACAAGATCCAGAAGGAGTTAGAAGAAAAGAGAATGCAGCGTCGCCAGTTCACCCGTGACGGCCAGGCAGTGACGGACGGTTCAGCAGCTCCGCCCCCGCAGCCGTTGATGGGGCCAGCAAATGCTGTGGCTGTGGGGCCCCACTCCGGGGGGCCCTTCCCAGCTTCTTCCGGGCTGAGTCCTCTTGGCCACCAAGGCCTGCCCCAGGCCCAGCAGCAGTCGTGCGTTCGCCCCATGGGCTCCGTGATGCTGAAGCCCCTGAACGCCGCTCCTGGTGGCGGGGGCGGTAACATGATACGGGGAGCTGCGCCGCAATCCATTATGGTGTCCAGCAGCCCTCTACAACAGCAGCAACAACAGGTGTTCACCAGCTCTGCTGTCACGGTAACCTCTCCAGCAAACCTTCCTTCGTCTGTCCACGGATCTGCAGGGCTCTCTTCAAATCTGCCTTCTTCTGTTCACTCGTCCCCAGCCAACATCTCCAGTTCAGTGATGGGTTCGACTTGTTCATCTTTGGCGTCTGGTTTCCCTGGAGGTGTGAACACCATGGCCCCCTCATCCATAGGGCCGAATGCTGCAGTGCGGCCGCAGCTCGCGCCTCCGCCTTACACCTCTGCTGCCATGAACATAGTTCCTAACTCTGCCCCTCTCAAAGTGCCTGCCAGTGGTGAGATGGCCACCGCCAACACCTCCCTTCCACTCCAAGTGTCACAACCACCAAATCTTACGTGTTCCTCAAGTCCTGCTGTTACTGATACCAATAGCCTCTGTCTCCAGTCTTCCCCCAGTACTTCGACTATGACTAGTTCTTCCACCGTCCTGCCTACGAGCGGTGTAGTACCGCTTAATGATGATAAAACTGAGGTGTCGTCTTATGTAAAGCAAGAGCCCATGGACGTCGACGTCAAGAAAGAACCAATATCTCCAGACGTTTCCTCAGACGTGAAAGTTAAGATTGAAGTCAAGAATGAGGTCAAAGATGAACCCTCAACGCCTAATGCGTCTGGTCTCAATTCCGAGGTGAGCGTCAAAGAAGAGATTGGAGGTGTGAAGATGGAAGTCAGCAGTCCTTCTCGTCAGAACGATGCCAGCAGCCTCATTCCTCCCAACTCCACTACTGCTCCTTCCACTCCAGCCTCGAGCAGTTCATCCACTTCTACTAGTGCTGCTGTCACTAGCTCTACCACCACAGCTTCCACTCTAGCGCTTGAGAAACCATGCGGTGACCTGGCGACAAGCAAGCCGGGGGGTTCTAAAGGGTCAGGGGCCTCTGCCACTGGCACTCCCACGCCTCCTACGAGCACTGCCCCGAGCGTGGGTAAGGCCCCAACTAAAGAGTTCCCCCCACTCTTCAAGCCTGATGAGCTGAGGCAACACTTAGTGCCCACCATGGAAATGCTTTACAGACAGGAACCCGACAGCATACCCTTCAGGATGCCGGTAGACCCGTCACAGCTCGGCATTCCTGACTATTTTGACATCATCAAGAAGCCCATGGACTTGTCAACCATCAGGAGAAAGCTCGACACTGGCCAGTATGCTGATCCATGGGACTACGTTGACGATGTGTGGCTCATGTTTGATAATGCCTGGATATACAACAGAAAAACATCTCGAGTCTATAGATATTGCACAAAGGTTAGTTCTTTTTTTTTTAGCCTTAAAAGCCAATGATTCCTCTTTGATTTAATTCTGATTCCAGGCTGATATATATTAAAATGTACCAAATGAGTGATTTTACCACCCAGGATTAATTTTGGTGGGACATATTACCTAGAGGTGAATAATCACTTATGGTTATAGGATTAGCTTGTGTAGAGACCATTTCCATCGCGTGTAATGAGCTCTTGTTGTTTGCTGGTGAATGGAATTAGCAATATTTTCAAGAACTTAGTGCTAACAATCAAGTGTGCTTTTTAGGACTGAATCCCTCGCTTAAAGTAGTAGTTAAATAAACAGCCTTACCTAAATTGGAGCTAAAAGTTAGCCCCCCTATGTATTTACTAACATTAACTGAAAAAAAAAATTCTTGCGGGAAAATGTTATTGAACAATAAACACCTAGTAATAATGTGTTAGCGATTGATGATTTTTCATGTATTTTGTTTGAATGGAAGTTTCTCAGTTGTGTATGTGTGTAAACGTTACGTGTGCAGCTGGCGGAAGTGTTCGAGCAAGAGATAGACCCCGTGATGCAGCAACTGGGCTACTGCTGCGGGCGCAAGCACACCTTCAACCCTCAGGTGCTGTGCTGCTATGGCAAGCAGCTCTGCACCATACCCAGAGATGCAAAGTACTTCATGTACCAGAACAGGTTAGTCTTCAGCTCTAACGTGCTCCGAAGTGCTCTTGCGCGTAGGCTGCAAAATGTCCAAGGCTTTATGGGCGGGTGAAATTTTTGTATTAAAAAACGGAATTGATGACCAATGTTAAGTGGCGCGAAGTTGGTACGGTTAATAATGATGGAAGTGATGTTTTTGCTTTGCTATGTTTTAGCAGTCATTGAGTGTAAGATCTCCCTCCACTCGGCAAAGTAGGTGCCAGTTCCAAATTTTGAAGCCAAGGAACTTTTTTAGGTCGGGTGTGGTGGCTTTGATTTGAGAATTTCCAAATCTCAAAGAGTGGTAATTCTCGAATATCAAACATTTTGCTTGCTTTTATTTTTCATCCTATAGTTCGTAGCTGGCGTGCTCCATGAATGGGGTGTTGCGGAATTCCTAGACCGACGTGTGCCAGTTTCCAGAGATTTATGATCAATTTCAAGGTCTGATTCACACTGATAGAACCTCCCGAGTGGCTGAGTAGCTCTATCTTAGAAGTAGTTTGAAGATCTATTATAGTTTGAAGCAGTGGTTGTTGAAAAAGTTATGATGTGAAGAGGGTCATCTATTTTTTCTCTTTTTCATTTAACTTCAAATTTGGGCTCGATACGACATTCCAAATAACAAAATTCTTTATCTTTGTAACAGTTCGATTGAATATTTGTCCGTGAATAATACCATGGAAAGACAATATTGACTAGGTTATCAGGACGCATTTTGTTCTGGACCGTTCCGAGTAGATGACCGAGCTCTAGCATCTCGTTATTTTAATATGAGCTTAATTCAATGATCAAATTATTAAAATTAGTGACATCGTGAGACTAACCAGGCCTGATACTTGTTTTGATTACCAATAGTCATTACAGCCTTGAACTGCGTGTGTGAGTGTCTGGATATTTGTAACAAATAAGCGGGCACAGTGAGTTCTTTCGATACTCTTTTTACAATTGTTGCGGATAGGGAGGCTTAATCTAACTAATAATCTAATCTATTTACAATTCTTTCATTCGAGCTAAATTTACCTGATCTCTTCAGATACACCTACTGCTACAAGTGTTTCAATGACATCCCCGGGGATGCGGTGGTGCTGGGCGAAGACGCTAGCATTTCAGGGATGAGCATCAAGAAATCCCAGTTCCAGGAGTTGAAGAACGACGCCCTGGAGTTGGAGCCCCTCGTGCAGTGCGTCGAGTGTGGAAGGAAGCAGCACCAAATCTGCGTGCTGCACTTAGAGGCCATCTGGAACACAGGCTTCACCTGCCAGTTCTGTCTAAAGAAGAAAGGACAAACCAGAAAAGAAAACAAATTCACCGCTAAGAGATTGCAGACCACCAAGCTCTCCAACTACCTCGAGACCAGAGTCAACAATTTCCTCAAGAAGAAAGAAGCGGGGGCTGGGGAGGTTGTCATCAGGGTCGTGTCTTCTACTGAAAAGACTGTCGAAGTCAAAGCTGGCATGAAAGCGAGGTGAGAGTCTAATGCCTTAGCCTTCAAATTTTGTCTCAAGTTTGATCCATGTGTTTGATGTGCATGGTCTATTGGAGCTTCGATGTAGTTCTCATGAGGATTAGCTCTCTTAGGGGTAAACGAGAGGTCCTGAGCTGAGAGTTCGGTAGGCCTACTGTGTGTTGAAAACAATTAGTTTTTCATGAAGGATCATATTTTTTGGTTCACTGCTTTTTTTTCAGCTCCCGTGTCTATCTCTTCAACTATTACCTTGTTTATAAACTTCTTTTCAAACTCTCTGTTTTTTTACGCAGGAGATTTTGTATGGGAACACACCTTGTGCATCGATTCTTTATTCCTTCAACTCCATGCTAAATGGTGCTTTCCTTTTCACTTCTTTGGAGCACCTTTATTGTGTAGGGAGGCTTAAACTGAGTTATCTAATCTTATTAGCACGGTTCGTAATATTGTACGATTGCACAGAAAAACTGAGGCTGTGCGTGATGCTGCGCTTGTTTGTGCTAATCGTACTCCTAGTTCTCTGCTCTTTGGTACTTCTCAACCAAGGAGAAGTAGTTCTATATCGTACTCTTATTAGAAGCAAAATAGACTACGGCTGCATAGTGTATCAATATGCTAAGGCGACTTCACTTTCGAAGCTGGACCCTGTGCATCATGCTGCTATCAGAATCTGCACTGGCGCGTTTAGGTCGTCCCCTTCCAGCAGCTTGTGTGTGGAGAGCGGTGAACCTCCTTTACGGCACCGCCGTGTGCAGCTGACCCTTCAGTACTTGGCGCGGTTGGAACAAGTCCCCTTGTCTCCTGCATGGACCAGCGTGCATGCGCCACTAGGCCGACATCTGCCTTTCCCTTACTTCCTGCCCTCATTGGAAGATTATTCGGCAGTCGTGGCTGCAATGCAGCTGAGGCCAATGAGAATACAACCAGTGTTCTTGGAAAGTTTTCCCACGTGGCGTGTCCCAATCGGGAGTTTTTGTCCAGGATGTCAAATGCCTAAGAAGGATTCTATGCCTACACACATACTAAAGGGGTCTTTTTGGACCATATTGCCGAAAAACATGCCCGTGCGCTGAAGTTCTATACCGACGGCTCAAAGGTGGGATACGCTGTAGGGTGTGCCGCTGTGTTGGGGGAGTTGGTGAGCGCCAAGAGATTGCTCCCAGAGTCGTCCATTTTTTTTTTTTTTCACTGCGGAACTTTACGGTGTGCTGGAGGCCCTCCGACTAATTAAACATTGTGTGTATGATACTTTTGCTATTTTTGTGGATTCAAAAAGTGTGGTGGAGGCCACTCGAGAGCATAATAGTACCCATCCGCTCGTTGGTGAAATCGTCATGAACTTAATAAATTTAACACGTGAGCGTAAATCTGTGACGTTGTGCTGGGTGCCTGGCCACGTAGGAGTGTCTGGCAATGAAAGAGCTGACCAGGAGGCTAAACGGGCCGCAGAGGCAAAGGAAGAGACTCTAAATCTGATGGTTCCTTTCCGAGATTATTACCCTCGGATCAAAGCGGCAGTGAGAGAACGATGGCAGCAGGAATGGGACAACGCTGCTAACGATAGCAATAAATTAAGGAGCATTAAACCCACCATACGTGAGTGGATATCGTCCAGTTGTCGTAGTCGCCGGTTAGAGGTGATGCTTTGTCGCCTCCGTATTGGCCATACGCGGCTAACACACGGCCACCTGATGGAGCGGCTACCACAGCCGCAGTGCGAACGGTGTCGTGTGCCTTTGACTGTAAAGCACTTCCTTGCGGAGTGTCCCCTGAATGCTGTAGCCAGGAATCTGCATTTTCCGCACCTTCGCGGTTGTGCACAGGATGTTTTGACCGGAATACTTGGGGAGGCTGAGCGGTCAACTTATAATGTGGACAGCGCTGCAGTCGTTTATTGGAGCGTGTAATCTGTCTTCAAAAATCTATATTGAAGATTCTACGCATGGTAATGCGATGTAAACACTGAACCGTAAAATGGCCGGGCGTGCTGCGCAATGCCCCTGGGGGTTTCAGCGCGGGTAAGGCGCCCGGCCATAATTGGGTGGGCAGCTGAGACCCCCATTAGGGGGTTAGGCTGCTGCTCAATGTGCAAACTGTGCATGTACCTTAAGATGATTATAGGAACTGATTGAACCCTAAGCATGAGGAGTATGGTATTGAACTAGCAGCTCTTTCATTACTGCTGCTGCTGCTGCTTCTGCTACTACTACTACTACTACTACTACTACTACTGTCACCAATGAAATCCAGTGTTGTTCAGATCACGCTCGTGGCTGTCGCGTCTTTGTTTGTTTAATAGTTGCTGTGACTTGCGTTGCGATATTTGTGGCAGTAAGACCTCGAAATTTGAGACGTGGAGACAACCTGAATTGCGAGACCTTAGGCGCGACATAGTGCAGGCACTGAAGCGCTAGCAAACTGATGTTACTACTACTACTACTACTACTACTAGTACTACTACTACTACTACTACTCAACCAAGGAGGGGTTAACTAATTGTGGTATTGTCGCTCTCAAGAAATTTGGTTTTGTTTACTTTTTTCAATATTTTGCCTAGTTATGCAGTGCTAGTTCGACTGTTAATACTTTTTTTTTATTTAAGAAATGGCTTTGAAGTTGATAAGGATCCAAACTTTAAATATTCGGGGCACAATTGTATGTAGAGAATAATTTGGAATACATCTATGAGACTTGCCCCGTAATTTCGGTTCAGAAAAATCATGAAATTTTCAAACGTTTCTGTCCAATATTTGCATATTTTCCCTGTACCTTCAAAGGTAAATGCCTTAACAATGGATATACCCATTGCAGGTTTGTGGACACGGGCCAATTATCTGGCGAGTTCCCGTACCGAGCAAAAGCACTATTTGCGTTCGAGGAGATAGACGGCACAGACGTGTGTTTCTTCGGCATGCACGTGCAAGAGTACGGCTCGGACAGTCCTGCTCCCAACTGCAGACGCGTCTACCTGGCCTACCTCGACTCGGTGCACTTCTTCAAGCCTCGCCAGTATCGAACTGCTGTCTATCATGAGATACTTTTGGGGTATCTGGACTACGTCAGGCAGCTCGGGTGAGTTCCACCCTTATGCTCTGCGCTAAATTATCTCGATGAGAGCTTGATGCTTTTAGGGTATCTAGACTACGTCAGGCAGATCATGAGTCATGAGTCATCATTATTTCTGAGATCATAAAATTTAAGAAGTGTCGCTGCATTGCTTACAAAGGGTGTCTCATGTCACCATACCCTGCTTGAACCCTCTCTCATGGAAGGAAGGGATCTATTAATGCTGGAGTTAGAGCAGTTGATACTTTACTAATTTTTATTTGAGGTCGCATGCTGATAAAGAGTTCTAGGAAAATGATGTACTCTTAATGTGGAACAAAACATATTTTATGTGAACTTTGATAAGCGGAGTTGGACATTCCTTAGTTGCCCTCGTTCAAATGTTTTCACTAGCGTGCAACAAACATTTACATATGATTGAATTAACCCTTTCGACGCGAAATTTTTCCTGCTAAATCCAGGAGCATTCTAGTGTGTTTTAGGGTTGATTGGCATAGTATTAGAAGCTCTTACAGGGTCGGTAGTGTTTTTTTTTATTAATTTTGTAAGTTTTTGTACTGGGACGTATACGTCCCATTTAGTAGTCCATTGCCATTGAGAGTGGGACATGTACCCCACCAGGAAGTTCAAAAAATAGAATAGTGTTTGTATATACATTCAAACTAACATACTTTTTCCTTTTCCAAGGTAGAAAATGAGAAAACATCAATAGAAAATGGTTATTGTATTAGAAAAAATAACTTCCATTTTCTAGAAAAAAAGGATATTACGAGTGACTGGTCGTTCAAAGCTTGAACTATTTCACATTTATTTGGCAAAAAACATTTCTTTGACTAAATAAGCATAAAAAACTATACTATTTACCATTTTATTTATGGTGTGGCTCAAAGAATCTAACTACTTCATGGATATAATATGTCTTGCTTGAATCATTTGATTTTTATGGATTTGTAATGTACACTTTTGAGAATACAAAAGTGAATTTTTCCCTGGAAATGGATTTACTGATGCATTTATTATTTAGACTTATTTCCACTCCAATGAATTCAAGTTTTGGAAGTTGATTACAGCCCATTAGGCGCAATCATTATTTCTCACGCATCCATCAATTTGTACTCATTTTTATAGCTGTTTTCTTTTTCTATTCTTAGATTGGTTTTGCATGCTATTTGTATGAACAAACTTGAAGGGACTCGCATTTGAATGCTTCCAAAGGGGAGGTGGTCTACCTAAAGCACAAATTATTACTCCTTTCTCTGCTGTTGATAATAAAAACATGGGTTCAAATCCATTTGACAGTATTGGCCAACCAATGTCAGCAATATCATCAATTCAAACAAAAGGAAGTTAATGAGTGCGATTCACATACTCTTCTTCTTTTTGTTCCTCCTCAATGCTGATGTTACCCTCATTTTGTCTCCTTGGCTCTCTTTTGCAAGTGTCCTCACTCTCTTTGCTGTATTTTGCCTATTTTTCTTCCACTGTGCAATTCGGATCCTCAAAACTATCATCAATAGTTATCTAAACTCTTATTGTAAGTGAATTCGTCATCACTATCAAGGTCTTGCATAAGCTCTTCAGTTTCCAGATCGTCTAGTGACCTTTTTCGGCTCCTGCATGAAAATAAAACATTTTTATACCAAAATTAGTATGAAGCCAAATTTAAAATTCAGTGCTAATGGGATAAATATATCCCAAATTTAGATATATACAAGTGGGACAAAAGATAAAGAAAGTACAAGTGGGACACACATATCTCACTTCATTTTTATTTCAACTATGTTTCACAAAAAGTATATTTATGAAGACAAAAATAGCTATATATAGGTTCCTACTAATATTTACATAAAATCAACCCAAAGAAATGATCATAAGCTATAAAACTATGCAAATACACGTACATTTTGAGGAGCAGCTTGAGACACGACCTCCTTCTAGCTCTTTCAATGCCCCACTGGGTGATTGCTGTTGAGACTACAAACTAGCTATGGGTAAAACAGAGTCTGATGCAAAATCTGTTAACTTTCGGGAGTTGCTGGGGCATATAAAGCCCAATTGTGCTTTAATTTAGAACACTGGGACAAATATAACCTAATCGCGTCGAAAGGGTTAAAGTTTCAATTCAGTTTTGGTTGTTATTCTTTGAGGTGCGTAATGTGATTCTTGTGTACAGGTACACGATGGCTCATATTTGGGCATGTCCGCCCTCGGAGGGAGATGACTACATCTTCCACTGCCACCCGCCTGAGCAGAAGATCCCGAAGCCCAAGCGGCTGCAGGACTGGTACAAAAAGATGCTCGATAAGGGCATCATAGAGCGCGTGGTGCTCGACTATAAAGACATTCATAAGCAGGCGTTTGAGGACCACGTTAAATCTCCGGCCGAGTTGCCCTATTTTGAGGGCGACTTTTGGCCCAACGTCATGGAGGAGAGCATAAAAGAGCTCGACCAAGAGGAAGAAGAAAAGAGAAAGCAGGAAGAAGCTGCATTAGCTGCCGCGGAAGCTGCTCAAGCTGCCATGGGCAATGAAGAGGAAGAGGAGGTGTGTCTAGATGGCAAGAAAAAGGGCCAGAAGAAGCACAAAACTAAAAACAAAACAAAGAGTCAAATTAAGAATAAGTCTAAGAGCAAGAGCAGTGCACAGTGCTGTAACGATTTAGCGCAAAAGATTTTTGTAACCATGGAGAAACATAAAGATGTTTTCTTCGTCATCCGTCTACACAGTGCCCAGAGCGCCGTTAGTTTACCACCCGTCCAGGACCCTGATCCCACCATAGTTTGTGACTTGATGGACGGCCGCGATGCTTTCCTAACTCTTGCGAGTGAAAAGCATCTCGAGTTCTCGTCTTTACGCAGGGCTAAATTTTCCACGATGACCATGCTCTACGAACTACACAACCAAGGGCAGGATCGTTTCGTGTACACATGCAACAATTGCAAGTTGCACGTCGAGTCACCATACCATTGCCAAGAATGTGACGATTTTGATCTCTGTAGAACTTGTTACAACAAAGACGGTCATCAGCACAAGATGATCAAGCTTGGGCTGGACATGGATGATGGAATGGGTTCTGCTGACAACAAAAACCTGAACCCTCAAGAGCTTCGTCGGAAATCCATTCAGCGTTGCATCCAGAGTGTGGTTCATTCGGCTCAGTGCCGTGACGCCAACTGTCGTCTTCCTTCTTGTCAGAAGATGAAGCGAGTGCTCGGTCACACGAAGATGTGCAAAAAGAAGAGCAGTGGTGGCTGCTCGATCTGCAAGCAACTCATTGCCTTATGTTGCTTCCATGCGCGTAACTGTAAGGACCAGCGTTGCGTCGTTCCATACTGTTGTAACATCAAGCAGAAGGTGAGGCAACAGGAGATGCAACAGCGCTTGCAGCAACAGCAGCTCATGAAGCGAAGAATGCAGCAAATGAACGCAGGCGTTTTGAATGTTGGTAGCAGCTCGAGCTCATCACCCAGTGTGAGCAAGCCAGTTGTTCAAGCTTCACCCTCTTACAACCAGCAAGAGTCGTCAGTTGCTCCTCCTGTTGCCGCACCTGCTCCGGCGGCGGTACAGAACACCACGCAGGCACCTCCGCCCAACGTTTTGGAAGCCGTGAAAGAGGTGAGTAGTCAATTCGGCTGCTGTTCTCAACTATTTCCAATGGGTAACTCAAGGGTAAAAATAATTGAGTTGTGAAATGGGATGCAGTGGTTCCGTTGTGTTGTGGAACATGGATTCTAGTATTGGAATGAGAGTCGGAGAAAG